>VXAY01000238.1:337889-517339 GCA_013399855.1 Oxyruncus cristatus
GACCTATACCTGCCTGTCGCACAGGTATGGGCCCTGCCTCTGCCTCGGGGGGCTCGTCCTCATGATCGTCTCCGCCCTGCAGTTCGGGGAGGTCAGTACGGCGTTGGCTGCCCCGCTTCCCCTCCGTCCCTCCGTGCAGAGCCGAGCGGTGCCGGCGGGGGAGGCGCAGCTCCGCGGCTGCACGGCCCGGGGGGCGCGGGGGCGCTCGGTTCGAGGCTGGTTTTCCTCTGGGGAGCCGGGCGGTGGTGTTGTCTGTGAGCAGCGGGGTCCCCCGGCCGGCGCCCTGTGGTCCGTGTGGTGACAGTCCCGCGCCCCGCCCGCCAGGCGCGGTTCGCGCTGTGCGGGCCCGCCGTGCCCGGGGCAGGGAATGGCTCCATCCCGCATCCCGGAGGGAGCGCTGCCCCGCGGCAGCTCCCGCTCTCCAGGCCGCCGTGTTCCCACCTGTGAGGCAGCGGGGCCGCTGTCCCGGTAGGTGCCCCGAGGGGTGTTAGGTGGGGTCTGACAGGCTCGGCGGGCCGCGGCGGAGCAGAGGGGACACAAAACAACTGCTGTGGGCTGGTCTTGTGCAATTTTTTCCACTTCCCTTATCAGGTGATTTATTAGTGCTCTGTCTTTGTTTGAGTCTCGTAAAGCCTGTGCTGGATGTAATCTTCACATGGCGACTGGGAGTGACAGAATCTTTCCTCCTTCCGGAGTTTAAGGAGTTAAATGTATCCTCCCTCCAAGCTGTCTGCATTGGGGTCTGCCTTACTTTGCTCGCTACTTGTTACTCAATTTGCCCGCGTTCTTTTTTAAAGGATGCAATGTAACTTACCCTTTTTCTATATATGATTTTATACAGGTGTATCGTATGTATTAAAGCTTCATTTCGTATTGCACTATGTCTTTGAGAAGTTATCAGTGAAGGAATCTGGAGGGGAAAGAACCCATTCCTACTTCAGTGCTGTGTTTGAGAATATAGTAAGGATTCAGGGAATTCAAGTATTTTTGTCAGTCTAAAAGTATGACAGTGTTAAATGCAAACAGACTGGAATTTCCTGATTCCTAAGTTGTTCTCTCTCTTTTTTTTTTTTTTCTTTTTTCTCTCGTCCTCCTTTTATTTATTCTCTGTTTTGTTTTGATGGGCTCTTTCAGATAGAGAAGGGAAAAAAGAAGAGCCATAAAGAGCCATCTGAAACTCTTGAATGTGCCACAATCAGAACTTTTTTTTTTTTTGTATCAGTACATCTTCTTTGCATAAAGTACTTCATCTCTGCTTTCTTGCAGGGTTCACAAGTTCCCGGGACAGTTCAAAGCCATCAGCAAATTAAGTAATTATATAGGACTCTTAGGCACCTCTTTTTACATGATTATCAACTTAGATTGGTATAGACTTCTTGGTGCTGTGAAACTGAGTATAGTTTTGTGGTTCTTCAGAATGGGGACTTAAACCCAACTTTAGGATACCATAGGACTTTGAAGGTTTTTAAAAATACTTCAGCAGTTGTCCAAGTTTTTGTTGATTTTGGTGAGAACCAGTTGAAATCACTGCTCAGAATTATTTTCTTACTTTTACTTTGATGCTTCGGGCCCTTCTAAAGCGATTTGGGAAACTTAGCTACTGTTTAGAGAGTGAGCAAAAGAACTGGCAAATTCATGTAGGAGTACATTTTCCAAATTATATGTTAAGAAAAAAAAAGTGACTAATAATGTTTAAACAAAAACAAAACAGAAAAACCAAAACCAGGCTATAACACCAACAAAACCTGTACCCTTTATAGAATGGCTGTACAGGAATATATAAAACTCTTCCCCCCGCCCCCAATGGTAAATTAGCCTGGTAATTTATATTAATTATTGAAGATATGTTTGCATGCATTTTGCTTTTTGCCTTTGTGTATTGGTAAACAGTGGCAGTTCAATGATTTAAGGGAGATTAGGCTTGTGAGAACGAACACTGTTCACATCTTCTGACAACTATAGTGGGAATGGAAAACACTTCTCCAATACAGAGTCTGTAAGGCAGCAGCTAATAAAAAATTAAAACTGTTTGGAAAATGAAACCAAGAAATCTTTCTAGAAATTAACAGCTCAACCATTTTTAGCCATCTGTGGCGAACTCAAGCAATAAAAAGCAGCGTGAGGCAGCGCTTATCAGACCCTGGTGTCTGAGGAGCATCTTCAGTTCTGCTTTTCCCTCACCCCCACAGCCAGCTTTTTGTCCTAGTAGGCAATATTAGATCTGATTTCTTAGATTCATGCTAATATCAGTAATATTGGTGAAGTAAAAATGGATGGTTAGGGCAAATAATTTGAGATCGGTAATGATCAGTCCGTGCAGCCAGAAGCTGAAAATGAGCTTCATTTCAAGGAAAAACTTGAGCTCAGTGAAGTACCAAGGCATTGGGTGTGATTCAGAAATATTTCTGCAAAAACATACAGGGTAGCCAGGTCTAAGCCAATGCTGTAACCTAGTTGTAAGATGAGCTTTAAGTTTTAGGACAGTTTGGTTAAAAACACTCTTCTTGGCTATCCTTGTAAAGGTTGATCAGCTTTGTAAAAAGTTTTATAGCCAGAGCATGCCTGAGCCACTGTTATCACATCTCTGATACAGTATCTCCTAATAGGCAGTGTCTCTCCCCTTGTTTTTTTAATGTTCCCCTTGTGGTTTTATAATATATCAGTATTTAAAATTAAGGTAGCCTCCAGGCATTGTTGCAAGACAAATAATGTGTCGGGAGGAAACAGTTGCAGGGAAAAAATGTGTCAGGTAGGAAGAGCTTAAGTTCGTAATGTTTCTAAGAGATCTGTCCTCCGTCCTTTTTGATTATAGTTACACAAATGCTAAAGGCTAAGGCTTGAATGTTAATTTTTTTCTTCTGGAGAGCCATATTATTCATATATTCATATTAAAGTCTTACTCAAATACTTCTGTGTTTCTTCTAGAAGCAGATCAGTGTGTGCCAATTCATCATTGTCAGTAGCAGCAAAAGTTTCCAGGTGGATGTGATCTTTCAGTGTGTGTTGTATTAAACCGGGTATTTGGCAGAAGGATGTAATGACTTGTGCATAAAAAAAGTGTAATAGTGTGTTTTTAAGACAATTCCTGACCTTGGTATTTAAGGGAGGAGATTTTTATGCCTACCTGGGAAATACATGTGCTTTGTGTGAGGAGAATGGAAGTGTACTGATGTGATCTTGGTTACAGAGACTGTTTGCAGCTCTGGCAGGAATTGCATGTGCGTGCAGTAGTCACTCAGGCACATGATGGAGCTTCCCTGCTCTCTAGAAGGCTTTAATTTGCTTTACTGTCAATCATGGTAGAGAGGTGTGTATTCTCAGAAAAGGGAGGAAGGTTTATGTTAAATCTTCGAACCCTACCTTAGAGAAATAGTATATTTGATAGTTCCTGTAATATAAGAAATAAGCATTAGTAAAATCTATATCTAGGAAGAGTGGTGTAAATAAGTATTATCCTTTCCTGGTTTGTAGGTTTGAGTTTTTTGTGTTGTTTTGGGGGTTTTGTTTGTTTGGGTTTTTGTTTACCCTCCTCTATATACAAATATGTTTAAAAAGTGTTTGTAAATCATTAAATACTTTCATGCAGAGCCCTGTTTAAATTAAGTGGGCTCTTCAGTTCTAGGTCTGATTGATGTCTCAGTGTAACAACTTTTTTGAGATTATGGTCTGGTCAGTCGTACATTAATGCATAAACCAAGTTAAATTGATAGTGGTTAAACATGTCAAAAGGAGAAATTTAAGTGTCTAACTTTAGAAGGTGGTGACATCAAATTGTTTTGTGTTTGGTGTTTTTTTTTTTTTTCTTTGCAGGTTGTCTTGGAGTGGAGTAGAGACCAGTATCATGTTATGTTTGATTCATACAGAGACAACGTTGCTGGCAAATCATTTCAGAATCGGTGAGCTTTACCTGCACTTTTTACTGTTCAATGAATTTTTAAATACTTAGGTAAAATATTTTAATGAAATAACATACTGTTGAGTAGGACTTTAATGTATGGGCTCTAAAACCGCAGCAAATTTTAAAGTTAATGGTTTAAAATTAGTGCATAGTCAGTGCATAATCTCCTATTTTGGAAGATGTTTGACATTTGGAAGCTCTAGTCATATAATGGAGTTTACACTTTAAATGTGTTTAAATCATCCAGTCTCTAATGAAACATCAAAATGGTGACAATGCTAACAATAAAGGGAGGACATGAGACGTTTTCTATATTAAGATAGGAAAACAGAAATACTGTTCCTGTGTGCTTAAAATTCCACCTTTCAGTGTTCTGAAAAGTTATTTTTCGTTTACCTTACGTTTTCCGTGATGTCTCATGAGGAACATTATTTAGCAGAGAAGTCACAAAGCTAGTAAGAAGCTTTTAAAAGCTGAGTGCATGGGAGAAGTCTCTCACAGCAAGTTGGGAACCAAGTCATATGGGTCATTTGTTTCAGTTGTGTTAACTGCTACATGACTTCCTGTGGCTTCATGATTTCTGTCTGAATAGCCTGGAGTCTGTTGCTCAGGAAGTCAGTGGACTGTGAGTTGGTAGGTGGAAGAAAGCTACTAAGGAGATATCTGACTCTTAACATTGATACACTTGACTGGGAAAAAAAAAAACAACCCTGAAAGCAGATGCTTTAATCTGCCTTGAGGTTTGTTGAGTCACGGGACAGTAGAAATCATCAGATCAATTTGTCACGCTTCAGTTGGTGTGAGATAACTCTGTAAAAGTACGTGATGTGGTGTCATTGAATACTATACACTTTTATAGTCTCAACTCTTGCCCCTCTCCTCCGTTTTCCAAAGGATGACAGATGAAAGCAGAGTGATAAAACTCATATGGATGATCAGGTTCATGTTTACAGGTTTCAGTGGTACTGAAGTGAAAACATGGCAGTTTGTTCCTGTCAGGGCTAAAATACCCGACTTTGTGATAATTAAACTGCAGTATTTTTATAAAATAGTTGACTTGGTCCAAAAGAAAATCACAAATCCTACTATTGCGGTGTAGGTATAGTCAGTTCCCATTTCTGCAGTGTTTCCTTACTTTATTTGGGTTGTGTAAAACACTTCTTTGCTAGTGTTCACTTCTGTGGACTGTGAGCAAAACATCCAGTGTCTACGAAGGAGCTATTGGATGCCTGAGCAAAAGCTTTAGGATTTCTTGATGGGTGGTTATGTTACTTCAGTTCACCCATATGCCTTTAATACTCCTATATCAGGTGTGACAGGGAAACTTTTTGGGATATATGTGTGCAGATACCAACTTCCTGTAAAAATTCATATCCTCAAGAAAACCTTTGTGCATACTTATTTTTAGGCATCTGTTGACTTTTACACATCCCTTGCCGGGGGTTCACTTTATTTTTGTTATCCAACTGCACAAATGCAGCAGTGGACCCTGTGCTGCAGTATGCACTTGTATCACTGGTGGTTTGGTGGAGTTTTTAAGACTGGTATCGATGCAGCTTGTAGGGCTACACATAAACTGGGGACTGGGGACTTCGTGTTTTGAATCTACCTTATCCATTGATTTTTAATCAGTTCTTATTTTAGTGCTAGAGAAAATTATTCAGAATTGGATAACAGGAAGCTTGTTGGTTGGGAAGTAAAGCAGATCCACTGCTTCGTGGAAAGTAAAAGCTGCATGGCCTTTAGGAAATAGTAATGGATCTTCAACTGAATTCAAATAGCATTGTTTTCTAGGAGCTTTACAGGTCAACATCTCTATTCTTGTGTAACCATTGTGTTATAAACTTCTATAGAGAACCTCAGTGTAAAATGTAGACAGATTTGTGTATGTGGGCAAGCTCCTTAGGAGAATAAACTCAAAAAGCTCATCACGTAAAAGAATGATGTTGAGAGCATCATCAGTGACACCTGTCAAACGCTCTTCTCTGCCAGACCAAGGAAGATTTCTTGTTTTGTCTTGAAGTGTAGCCATTGTTTTGGTTTGCTTTTTTCTCCTGTTGTACACCCTTGGCATCTCAACTGCTGCGCTTTCCAGGTAGTCACATCAGCTGCTAAACTTGCTGCTTACATTGCCAGACTCTTACACCGCCTAAGACAGTGGAAGAGAAATTCTAAGGCTTTTTACCAAGTCACCTCATCCAAACCCACTTTTGAAGACTTAGGTTTGATGTGAAAATACAAAGGGAGAGAAGGAAACTAAATAATGGAATTGTGTGCAGGAGTGTATTGGATGAGAACTGTGTTTAATTACTCTACATGCAAATTCTGTATTTTAGTAAATGCTGAAGTGTAACTTTGCTATTCCAGGATGTGACCAAGTCATATTTAAAACTCCAAAATATGTATGGAAAGAAAATGTGAAGGAACAATCCCCAGCTTTTAAAATGTACAGACTGATTGCAGTATGGTACAGCAAGTGAGAGCTATCAGTGGTTGGCAAGCCATTAATTGTTGAGCTGAGTGAGGCTGGAGAGAGGAAAAGATGCACAAATTAGGGAGCAGGAATACCAACGGAACAGGTGAGTTGCTGTTGGTGCGTAGTTACAGATATATAACAGGCAGGAGGGCTGGGAGGTTTACAGTGAGGAGCTTAGACTTACCTTGTTCATAAAGAGGCTCAGCAAGGACCATATGGTAGCTTGGAGGAGATCCAGAGTCTGCTGTACTCCTTCAGCAACAGTGGGTGTTGAGACAATGAGGTTTGTCTTCTAGCTGCAGCCTTGGCTGTGAGCATGGTTCTCGTATGTAAACACATCATGGGTATGGAAAATACTTCCCAGCAGGTGTGTGTCCTGTCCTGTCTGGGGGAGCTGGTGGCTCTGGCTTTATCTTCAAGCAGGATCCTATTGATGTTTTTAGATTTGCAAGTAAAAAAATGGGTACATTTTTGAAAGCGAAAAATGTAAAAGACTATCCACGACAAGCCTCAACTTAATTAATTTTTCTGGGAGTCTCCAAGGAAGTTTCCAAAGTCCATGTTTGCTGATGTTACAATCGTTAGCAAATGGAAAAACTGATGATTTTCTCTAGAAAGGTGTTAAGATAATTCCCACTTGGAATCAAAGAGTGCCTTGATTTGCATCTATTGATGAACCAGAAGCTGGTCATCTCCAAAAGGGAAATAGCTCATGAGAAGGGCAGTTGTATTTAGTACATTGACTCAGCTCATCTTGGGCTTAACCTCTTTGCCAGACTGATGTTTGTGATTAAGACCAAATGTATAAATCCACATGAGGGCGAAATACAGCTACAGAATTTGAGGGAGAAAGTTTTTGATCTTTTCTGACTTTCAAAAGTTTGGAAAAGACTCTACGTGTTAAAATAGTGTTTGAGAACCATACTACTGAAGTGGCTCTCCTGTTCCTTTTCATTTTAAACCAAAATTCCTCTACATACCTGTCAAAATATAAATTCTCATTACTTAAGAAGCCATGAAACCATTTAGAAAGCTTTGACAAAGCCCAAAAGGGTGAAGTCTTAACAGTGTTACTTAGCCTAATTGGAAGCAATAAATTGAATTTTGCAATATCTGTTTTTTATTATTATGTTTGATAAACTTTCTGAAGCAATGTATGCTGTAAAAATGCATTAAGGAAATTTATCTAAGTATTTGGATAAATTTTAGGCAATTGGACTAGTGGATCTGCAAACAGTTCACTTGTTTTTTTACTGGTCTATCTCTATTACCACTGGTAATGAATAATGAGCGTGCCATGCCAGAGTTAATTCAGAGTTGGGATACTTGCATGTGACCAAAAATGCCTTTCCTCTGGAATTTATTAGAGTTTGACTGTATGTGACAATAGCATAGCAAATTACATAGTTATATGTGCAGTTGCATAGACACGCTTTAAACAAATCATAAATTGGAGAGAGGCTTCATAGAAGTCAGAGCTGCCTCGTACCATTGAAAGAGTTGGAGTTCCGGCTTTTATTTTGGACATACTATATTCTTCAGTGAAACCTGAGTAAATAAACTCTGCCCTTTGCCCAGAAGACTGGGGCTTGGGCATTTTGGAAGTCTGCTGACTTGAGTCAGGTGCTTCCACCTGAAACACTCGTTTCCTAGCTGTAGCATTCCAGTGACTGTCAAACCAATAATTTAACCGATCACGACAAATGTAGAAAAGCCGGAAGAGCTACTGCCATTGAATTTCTACTCCTGCGGAGAACTTTTTAGCTCAAAACATGCCTTGTTAATGGACAAGAAGCTAGTCATTTCTGGGGAAAGAGGGGAAACAACTGATTAGAGGGGTATTTGTATTCAGTAAATTGCCTTTTTTTTTTTTCTTTTCTTGCCAGTTGAGAGGGTAGCCTTCTGCACAGTGTTACATGTCAGAGGTGAGAGAGACTTTTTGGGTGGTGCTGCTGGGGAAGGCAGCGCTGTTGCTTAGTTGTTCAAATTGTCCCAGAATGACCCACCATTATTCTTTATGACATAGCTCCATTAGGAACAGTGGTATATTGAGGACAAAATGTTCCTGTCTATTGTGCTGTGACCAGCTACTGGCTGACCTTTTACCAAATTTTGTGCTTCAGTTACTGAATCTGAGCCAGTAGAAAATGAAGCTGGGTGGAAGCTGTCTGCTTGGCATGCTGTGCAAGGGAATGTGGGTGAGATACTGCCCGTAAGCTCTGTCTGGATTTGAATGCTTTTTGAAGGACACAGTGGGTGGACAGGGAACACCTTTGGAAAACATAATTGCATGACCCCATGGATCTCAGCATTGGAGAAGTGTTCAGTGTTTGCTAGACCAATAGGAAGATATTAAATAGCTTGACACTGGAACTTTTGAAAATATTTGGGGCAGTCTCCTGCTTTCTGGGACTGAGAGGTTCATCTATGGTAGCATCCTGGAGTACCTTCTGACACAGAGCAGTGGACCTTGGGCCTTGGAGAGGAGATTATCATAAAAAAATAGAAAAATGATACCCAAAACCCTTTCTTCTGCCTTGGGTATGTTAGGAAATCTGTAACTCTCCAGAAACAGCTCCAGGATATTCTGTTGTGTCAAGAACTTACTTGTCTGCTGTGTCTAGAGTCTGAATTCTTGTACCCAAATTAAGCTGTTGGTTTGTGAAGCACCCTGTTAATAATAACTGTGAGACATTCCTAGGATAGAGACCTGGTCCTGCTGAGATTTTATTGGCTCTGTGCAATTAAATAACAGCAAGTATGATTTAAGTCATTATACTTCATGCTGTCCAATCTGATGTAGTTGGTGATTTAAGAATGTGCCTGGATGCTGGTGCTGACTTGTAAAATGTGTGATGGGTTTGAAGTAATTGGGTTATAGGTTTATGTAGGTGAAGTTTAGAGCATAAAGCTAAGATTTCCTTCAGTTTCTGAAGTGTTACAGCCAGTTTTTGGTTTATGCCTGTGCAGTTTTGTCAAAGGCTTGTGCATAATTAAGACATGATATATAAAGAGAGGCTTTTTGCTTTGTCTCGTTTGCAGCCCAGACACCAAGTATTTCTGTTGTTAGACAGAAATTGCTATTGTAGGATGCCACAAACACTTGTAATATTAAACAGCTCATGTAGCTTTCCTTTGAATTATGTAGGCTGTGTTTGCCCATGCCAATTGACGTGGTCTACACCTGGGTGAATGGCACAGATGTTGAACTGATCAAAGAATTGCAACAGGTCAGGGAACAGATGGAGGAAGAACAGAAAATAATGAGGTAATGATCTAATGTATTTTTTCCCTTTAACCGACAGCAGCAATCTAATGTAGTACTAGTTCCCTTTGTTGTTAGTTTTTCCTGTTACTCAACATGAAAATTCAAAGCACATTTTCTCACTTCATTTGATTATTCTCAAAATCTTTTTTCAGTTCTAGATTTAGCTGTGAAGTACCGTGTCATAAGAAAACTGTTTAAGATATAAAGCATAATAACTAGGGCTGTGCTGTCATGAATTTCTAAAATGCCATTCAAAGAACTGTGGGTTGTATATGTAATTTTGTAATGATTTCTATAACTCAATTTGTAAATAATAATAATAATAAAACTATATCTCAAATGTATAACCTCTCTTCATCCCCTTTTTCTCCCCCCACCCTGTGCCCCAGTATTTCTTTTTATAATGTGCTTAATAAAATGCTAAGCATATGTTTCTTAAAGGCGCTTTTTTTTAAAGGTAGATTTGTTGTCTCCAAACACTGAAACTGATAAATAGGAAAATAATTTATTCATGTTACAAAGGTATGAGTTGTGTGTTAACTAAGGAGCAAAGACATGTATTACTGCATTTGGTGTTACAGATTGTGGCATACAGTTCTGCATAATTACTGATCTAAGCCTTCAAACACAGGCTGCTGCAGACACCTTGGATTATGTCTTGCAACCATTGATTTAGTTCTTACTAACCAGCTCTGTTGACATGATCTCTTTTGGGCAGAAAGTATGCTGAATGGAAGAACAAGTTCATATTTTAAGGGTTGTAATAGTTTAATTTAGAGTAATCAAAAATCCACAAGTAAACGTATTGATCTTTTTTTTGGCAGATGTTATGTCTTGCAGTTTGGGTACCACTGATAATACGATCATAAGGGAAATTCTGGATTTTTTCTTTCCTACCCAAACAAAGAAAATATTTGTAGAACTTTAAATCCATTGACCTTAAACATCTTAAACATAGACATGGTCTCTACTCTGAAAAGCTTTCAAATTTGTGCTAATATTTCCTTAGCAGTTCATATAGCTAATATTAGTGGGTTTAGCTTTGTCATCACTCATGCTGTGATTCCCATTTTGGGAAGGGAAAAACGCATACGGTTTTCTTCCACAACTGATTTAGAAAGTTGATATCAAGCTTATGAGTAAGTCTCATATCCATGCCACATTCATTATCTACAGGGGCACCTGGTTCTCTCTCTCGTAGGTAACTTTTTTCATGTACTTTGAAATCAGCGAGCACTATTGCAGAAAGACCTTTTCATAGACCTTATCAGAATATTTATGTTCTGCAAAACAATCAAGTCAACCTAGTTTCAGGTCACTTCGTTCTGGTTTCTTACCAGTGTTTTTCGTATCAACGTCGGATTTGTTAAGTAATCTAATAATAAGCCCATAAAATCTTGTTGGCAAAAAGAGTCCTGCTGCCATATCTGTCAGCACAACCACAAATTTATGTGATCCACACTGCACCAGGGTGAGCAGTGAAGGGCACTTGTGTCAGTTTGCCTTGGCAAGGACAATGGCAAGGCCTTGGCAGCTTTATAACTGGGTTATCAATGCTTTCACGATGTGTCCCTGACTCAATTTACAATCTGAAATTAGACTGAATTCCTTACTGTCAACTCAGTGTTATTTAATATAGTTGTTTTAACTTTGTAATAGGGAAATCCTTGGAAAGAATGCAACGGAACCAACAAAGAAGAGGTGAGTTTTTTGTGATTTTTGGGCGTAAATTGGAATAAGTGATAATCTCTTCGTTGTTAGCTGAAAGCAGGTGCTGGTTGGGGTAGTGGTTTGGTCTTCTATAGCCTATGCATGCTTTCCTTTGTCACTTCAAGAAAAGATTACAGCATGATAATATATATATATGTTGAATAAAAGTAATGGTACTGTGACATTGTGTGAAGACCCTCTTAAAACATAATTTCTGGAGTTTGAAAAGCATATCCTTGTCACTGTTTAGGCACAGTCCCTATTCCTAGTATGAATTTTTAATATGTATGTACCTGAAGTTTTATGATTCAAAAGCATGAATGATTTTTCAATATTGCTTTCACCTGCCATTTGTATACATGGCACTGGAAGTGATTGCCTGTGAAGGGTCAGGGCCACTTGTGGTCAGGGCCCGGTCCGTTCCACTCATTTGGCTTGGTCCTTCTGTTATTTAGAAATTTTTATAGGAGCTTCTCTGTGGGCAGATTTTGAAATCTTGGAAACTTCTGAAAAAAGTTATGGGAATGAACTAAACACTAACAGTCAGTTATTCCCCTTCTGCAGCAAAATAAGCGTGATTTCAGCAATGTCCCCCTACCACAGCAAGCATTACAAACAGTTGATCCAATTTTTCAAAAGCATCTCTGATTGCATCTGACAATTGATTTTTTTTTTTTTTCTTTTGTCCTAAACTTTCTACTGGTGTTAAATATACCTTTGGTATTTTGCTGTAGCGAGAAGCAACTGGAGTGTTTGCTGACACACTGCATCAAAGTGCCAATGCTTGTCCTGGATCCTGCACTGCCTATCAACGTCACACTGAAAGACCTGCTGTCCGTTCATCCTGCTTTAGAAGCTGCTAACAATATGTTCTTTGTAGCAAAACCAAAAAATCCTTCTACCAATGTAACAGTAATTGTTTTTGATAACCCTAAGGATGGTAAGAACCTCTTTGTCTGATTCCATTCAGTTTTGTAGAGGAAGCTTTTTTTTGTAAGCTGCTGTGAATTAGTTTTGGGGGTTATTTTTCTCCAATTACTGACTCTGCAGCTAATTTTCTGTTTGACTTTAGCAAGTCATTCTGTGTCTCTAGCCCTCAATCTGTTCCTCTAAATGATAACATTAATGATACCATTTGCTTACCTCCCAGACAACTGATTACAGATTATTAGAGTTCCATGCTTTAAAGGACTATTGCAAAACAGGTTTGATATCTGAGTATCTGTCTTGCACTGATAATCTCAGAAGGCTGAGGTTTAGAATGAGGAAGATTAGTTTTAGAAATCCTCCCTTAATTGCTGTGAAGTCTAATTTAAGTATTGCTCAACAAGTTCTGCCCTTCTCAAAGGATTGCATACTGTAAAACAAAATTATTCATATGTTCAGCATATATAAGTAGGGTCTTAGGGCAGGTATGAGCTTCTTATTTTGTTTAATATATAATGCCCAACCACTGGCGTTTATTTTACTACCAAGAGCTATTTGCTACTTCTAAAGATAGCTCTTCGCACCATAAACACTGAAATCTTTTTACTTTGCAAAAATATATCTTGATAAATAGAATATCAAAAAGAAGTGACTTCTAGTTTTTGATCTGCAATACATTTTATGTATTCTAGTTGAAGCTGCCCATTCTGGAATGATGAAAGACAACAGCAAACAAATAGTATGGAGGGCTTACCTGGTATGTTCTTTTAAAATCTGTTGATTAGCTTTTGTGTGTGTTAAACATTCTGTACATTTTTAGCAATTTTCTGGACTATTCTTTTTCCACAACTCGCATGTAGTAAAAAGCGAAAACTTTTAAACCAAACCTTATTGTAGGTGTAAAAAGATATTTATACCCTGTATTCTTGTTTTTAGACTACAGACAAAGAAGTTCCAGGTCTGGTATTAATGCAAGACTTGGCCTTCCTTAGTGGATTTCCAGCTACATTCAAAGAAACAAATCAGCTACGAACAAAACTACCAGAGAGCCTTGCCTCCAAAGTAAAACTGGTAAGGGTCTGGAAGAAAGAGTGCCTTACTTGTATTGGTCTTTTGGAATGCCTCACATATGGGATCTCACTCACTGAGGAGATTTAGGATGTTTCTGATAGTAATCTGGGGTTTTTTGTGACTCTTTCCTGAGCAGTGAAGAGTAGCAAATAGTGTCTCAAAGAGTTGCCTTCAAAAGACCAGTTGTTCATTCTGTGACTGCAAGTTACTGGGCATTAGATTTGCTAGCTTGCAACAGGTTAAAAGGTACCAGCCTTATCAGATTCTCTCAGCCATTTGCTATAGGCTGTTGTCTTGCTGTAGGATTCTAGATTACTGACTTGTTTAATGTGACAGAAATTTATGTAGCTTCTTAGCTTTTTTCTTCCCTTCTTGCTTTTAGAGGAATTCTCTTAATAGTAACAGCACCGAACACTGCACTTCTCTCTGCCACATACTCTGAGTTGTCTTGAGCAAGTTGCATTTCAGTTGACCCACCTGCAAGGCAACAGATCACACAACTTGTGTGACTGTCATCCACTGAGATTTAGCGCCTCCTATTCTCCTCTGATGCTTGGACACCTACTTGAGTTAGGCTAGGTTTAACAGATAGGTAAAAGTTTAAGAAGTTTGTTAAAGTCTTTGGCTTATATATTGAAGAGAGATGTGATTCATGGTGTGAAAAAGCCAGAGGCCAAGGAGTTTGTGGAGGAGGAGTTAGCAGGGATAAAGGGATGTCAATCAGTAGGTAATTTGTCTTCATTAATCTAATGTCCACCTGTAGCATGTGCTAATTTTCTTTATGGCTTGTTCTTTGTGCTCAAATGAGCACAAGTTGCTTTCCTTTTCTTTGGGAGGCTGGGCTAACAACTCGTGTATTCTATTTCCGAAATTATCTTGTGTAGTCCCCTTCCTAGTCTGGTCACACTGCTATGATGCAAGCTGAATTTCTTCTTTCTTGTCTCAGCTTGTGTTAGGTGGCTGTGTTAGACTTGATAATGGTAGAAACTTTGCAAAGTAAACACATTTGTACCTATCTTCCCACATTGTCTGAAACAGCTTAACAGAGCTTTTATAGAGCCATTTAAGCTTAAATAGCTTTTTTTTGGCCTTTGTTTACATCTCTAGTGTCACAGGGTTAAACAACAGTGGATATTCATGTGGTCCGTCTGCCAGTCTGTGCTTGTTTCATAAGCTGTGGGTATTTTTTAATCCTTTAAAGAAATGGTGTTTCTCTAGAGAAATGAGATAGTACTTCAGTTGCTAGGTTCTTTATTTCCAGTTTGCATGAGGAACATTGCAAATTAAATGCTTCCCGACTGAGCCATCTGAAGAATCTTATTTGAGCACAGGTTTCGAGCCTCTTTGGGTTTCGAGCCTATTCTCGTTCCTCACCGCAGCTTAAGTTACAGATTCGTAGTAGTTTTAACACGTTTGACTTAATGTAGTTGAAGAGCTCAGAATGGCTTTGTATCAGCTCTTCTCACTTGCTAAAATTGCCATTTTAGCATTTAAGAAATCTAGCAACATGACATTCCTTAATTATTTTTTTCCGTTTCAATTTATAATCGATTAGCTTATGTTTTCCTGACATAGAGTTATTTTCTAGGAGCAGCTCTTCTGTAATGTTCTCATTAATTACCAAATTGGTATATGAAATGATATTGCCTCTCCCAGTTCACAGATTATTTTGTGGAAAAGAAACCTGTCTGCTACCACATCTGGGAATGTATTGGAGCATCATCCCAGGCAACGTTTGTTCTCTGGCTGAACATCATAAACATAAGCTCTCATAGTAACATATGAGAAGAATATTCTCCCTGCAAACAGTATTTGGAATTTCATTTTCTGTCCTTTAGCAGATGTTGCTTTATGCTCTTTTCTGAAATTATTTTGACTTAAATCAGTTTTTATCCATAGTACCCTACTTTTTAGTTTTTTATTTCCTGTGTCTTGTACCATTAACACTTGGTGTTTCTTTGTCAGAGTGATTTTTTTTATGTGTTTTTCTTGGACCCTTCAGTGTCTTTCTGTCCTTGATGTTTTACCACCTTCTCTTCTTTCCTCTGATGTCTGTTGTTGTGACCTGTACTAATATTTTTGCTGCTAAAACACAGTACTTTTAGTATATGAATACTTCCTGTTGAGGGTGGTTTTTTTCTGTTATTTTCCTTTTTCCCCAGCTCTCTGCAGATAATTTGTCTTCATTCATTGTAGTTATTTCTCTAATTGCATTATCTGACTATTGTTAAAGTCAGTGTTGATAGTTTGTTTTTTTTTTTTTCCTTAATACTCCTGTGTGGACTTTTTGCTTCCAGCATTGAGAAGTTCATAATTGTCTCCAGGATTTCTGCTGTAACTGTGTCAAGCGCAGACCTTAGGCTAGCCCGTGTGCTAGAATAGAGACACTTCATCTTTCATGAACACCTATGAAGAATGAAATACCTGGATTTCTCCAAATTACATTTGAGCCATCTGCTGGTTTTATTATTTTCTTGTGGTCTTAAGACTTGTGGAACAATTCTGCGTGGACCTTAGTTTTTTGATTAAAGTTTTTTGTTTGTTTTTTTTTTCATTTGATCAGCTGATTCCTTTCATCATCGCTTTTTCTATTTCAGTAGGCTCTCCTAGCAGTATTAGTCCTACAGAAAACATGATGGATCAATTCTTCCTGTGTTTTGGTTGTACTTCTCATATCCAAGCAGCTGACTAATCTCTTGTCTGTGTCCAGGCTGATCACCAGGTTAGCTCTTTAGCAAATCTTAGAAATATTATAGCTTCTCTGCTTTTTTTTTTTTTCACTGCTGTCCAGATGAACATAAAAGCTGTATCTCTGGGATGTCTTAGATATGTTTTCCATCTCTTTGTCTGTTTTTATGGAAGTGGCATCCCATGCCTATCATGTTTCTACATGATTTTTCCCCACGCTGTCTTGGTTGTGTTTTTTTNAATCTTAGAAATATTATAGCTTCTCTGCTTTTTTTTTTTTTTTCACTGCTGTCCAGATGAACATAAAAGCTGTATCTCTGGGATGTCTTAGATATGTTTTCCATCTCTTTGTCTGTTTTTATGGAAGTGGCATCCCATGCCTATCATGTTTCTACATGATTTTTCCCCACGCTGTCTTGGTTGTGTTTTTTTCCTTGTCACGTGTCATCTATTTATGCTGGTTCCCTTTTCCTTGGTGTATTCTTATCTTTGTGTAAACATTACCATTGTGATCAACTCATTATCTGTTCCTAAGAGTTCTCTTCTGCAATTTGGCTAGGCGTATCTCTGTATAAACACAATCTTTGGTCAGGTGTCCACAGCATTCTGCAGTTTCTCTTTCCTGTCATCTTTGCTTTCTGTGTTTCTTTTACTGGTGGTGGATGCTTTAGAACAATTACTTTGGGATTATTGTACCCCATGTGGTCATAGCAGTGAGTTCTTTCTCAACCAGTTCTCTACTCTTGATAGGAGTGATTTTTATGTTATACTTACAATGAAATATATGTATATAAATGTAAGAAATGTTTTATTTGCATGCGTGAAATTTTTTACACATGAAGTGTGGATGAAGTGTGTTGTTTCTATAGAAGCCTTTGCTAAGTTCCAAGCTCAGGGTCCATTCTTTCAGTGGATATTATAGGTAGGCAATTATGGTAAACACAGCCAAGTGTGGTTTTCTTACCAGAGAGACATTCTAGGTTAATGCTACAGTTAAGTAGGAGAAATGTTGGTTGTTTACAGTCTCCACTGAAATCTGAAGCAATTCTTCTGTTATCATATGAGCTCTCTGAAGTGGTGTGAGATGCCTGTGGAGAGGAAGAAAATGGCACCTGAGTTTAAGCTAGACTTGTGTCTCACAGATGCCTTCTGATGCTTGATGGGTTTCTGCAGGCTTTGAGGGCCTGTTTCTTATGCAATGCTGGAAGTAAAGAAATGGTGAAAAACACTTCCAGCAATGCTGCTGTTAGAAGGGAAGAAAAGTGAAAAAGGAGGAGCTGGTGAGTAGGAGGAGTGTAGCTGTCGGTGAGTTTGTGTTGAATGTTGATAATGCTGTTTTAGTTGGATTGCTTTAGTTTTGATTCAAATCCCTTCTGAATCCAAAGAGGACCGAAAATTGTTCAAACATCTGGGCCAGATGTTTCTTCTAAAAATCGCTGAGAAAAACAGCTGAGCTCAACTCGAAGTGGTTAAAAAGGGGAAGATTTGTGATGTAATGGTTTCATTTCCAAGGTGAATTATGTCAGTTATGGTCTACTGAATTTTTGTACTTATGGCCTACACTGTAAGGTAATGATATGGATTTTTATTTCCAAATGAAAGTTAATCAGCAGGGTGTCTGTTGGTCATAGTTGTTGTTCTACATTGTGTTATGACAGATGAGGTTAAAAATTATATTTGGCTGCTTTTTATTGTCTGTGCTTTCTTAACCGAGCGTTAACAAGCCACTAGATGGAGGTGTTACTCTGGTTGTGCAGCTGATGGCTGCGGAGCTGTTTAAAAGACATGTTGGACTATACATGAAGAACAACTGAACAGTTGTTCTTTTCGCTTTCCCGCCACTTAACTACATTTCTGAAGAGAACTATTATTCAGTTTAAAGAGACACTTGTGACTTAATTTTTAAGTCCCGATGTAAAGACTGACAAGGGAAGGATTGACTGGGCAAGGA
The DNA here is from genome assembly GCA_013399855.1 of Oxyruncus cristatus. Classification (NCBI taxonomy): domain Eukaryota; kingdom Metazoa; phylum Chordata; class Aves; order Passeriformes; family Cotingidae; genus Oxyruncus; species Oxyruncus cristatus. The sequence continues at coordinate 355,879 of VXAY01000238.1, forward strand.
CATTTGATTTGTTTGATTGTGGTTTTTTGAGGCTGTTATGCTAATGATTTTTCACTGAGATTGTGTATAGAACTGAAAATTTTTGGAGAAAGGTGATTTTCTTTCAAGTTTGATACTCTGATTTCCTCAAGGACAGCTGAGATCTCCCTCTTTGCAAAATATTGTCTCCTTTAATCCAACATGCACACGCATATACACAGATATGAACAAGGCATGTTAGAAACTAAGGGCTATCTTAGTGACCTTGTCTTACTAATGGAAGAAAATCCACCTGGGAACCTGCCGGCGCAGTGATGCTGGGTGTTTTGCCGTCCTCGCTGCCTTGAGAGTGAGGGGTCTTGGAATCTTACTGCAGCTTGTCAGTGTTGTTGGAGCAGACAGGTAGCTTTAGGAGTTGGTGTTGTATGATCACACAGATGGAGTAAGTAAGAAAAAAACTTGGTAGAAAAAAACTGAAGGCATTGCATTAGTTTTGGCTCAGAGATGAGCCTCCTACTGTACCACCTTATAAAAGGACCTTGAGACGTTTGTAAAGACGTTAGTGTTTCATATCCATTAAGCTGTTTATAACTCTTTAACACAACACATGGCCCCCTTCCCTTGCAACGTGGGCATATGAATTTTCCCAATATCCGTACTGCAGTGTGAAAAAAAGGAGCATCTCATTTCTTTAACAATCAACTTTGGTTGTTAAGAAGATAAAGCAAAATAATTTAAAGACTGGTTAAGAGTCTAAGCCCCACCTCAGAAAAAAGTACTTGAGGCCTCTTACCTTGAGAAAATGGAAATGAAGGTGTTTACTTCCACATGGGATGTCTGAGCTCATCTAGCCTGTCTCTTAGGAAGCACTGCTGAACATGCTGGCTCCAAAAGAGAACCTGCATTTAAAGCTACCTGATGAAGAAAATGCAGTTTTCCTGTCTCATTTTCAAGTGTGTAATAGAAATGTGCAGTGGTGGTCTGGGCGTGTGCCTGCACAGTGTGTTTTCAGCCCACCTGTGTTAGCAGAGCCTCGCCTGGTCACACTGACCATCTACCTGCTGGTTTTTCTGTTCTGTCTTTACAGTATCTTTGGATCTGCTGACCTTTGGCAGGATGAAGATGTTCTGTAGAAAGTAATATTCCAAGGGAATAGGCAATTGTGTGCATCCCTACCGAGAGGAGGTTAATACCTGTGAGACGTTAGAAAATTTGCCAGGAGAAAATTCCATTTTGAATATACCAGCAACAAAATGCTCAGAACTGAGCCTGCAATTTATTAGACTCTAATTAGTAATGTCATCAGATAACTTCGTTGAAATCTAACTTTATTGATAGCTCTGCTTAGGAAAAGACGGGTTTCTTGAAAAAGGTATTACTGGAAAAAAAACCCACACTGATGTAATAAAATAATCTATTTATTGCAGTGTTTAGCTTAACTGATGCTGAGCAGTGGAGTGTTTTTCCACTAGTTCTTGTTTGTGCTTGGAATATTACAAATTTTAAAAAAACTGCAGCATATATGCTGTATTAGTGAGGGGAAAGGGGAAGTGTTAAAAAATCTAGTTAGGAATCTGTAGTACAGGTACTTATTTTGCTGAGTTTGGAGGGAACAAGTTAAAGAGAAACTGAATGTTCTCAAATGCTTTCAAAGCTCTAGAATGGTAATGTTTTTGGTTTGTTATATGTATGTTTTAAATAACAGATTCTAGGGGACTGTGTGACACTGCTATATACCTAAATAAAGCACATACCCGGTGATGGCAGCTTTGTAATCTGTAGCATTTCAATCCCGATATTTTGGGAGGTTGCTGGCTGTTGTCCGTAACTATACCTCAGCCATTTAGCTACTGAAGCCATCCTTTCCACCCATAGGTTCAGATGATTCCCTGGAAGGTCTGAGATTTATCAGATTTTTCTAATGGCAGGCCTCATAAGTCAGATTGAAAGATCTCAAATAGCATATGAGTCAAAGCATCAACAGCTTTGAAATGTCACAAGTGGAACAGCTGGTCTTACTAAGGGAAGGGCTGCTAACTCTAGGACAAGTGGTATTTTAAAATGAGCAGAAAGGGTCCCATTTAATAAAAAATAAAGAAGTAAAACCACTAAAAGTTATTATGAAAGAAACTGATAGATTTGGGTTTTTTGAACCTGACATTATTCAAATTTTGGTAACTTCTGAATTGCATTTACAGCTCTTATGCAACTGAAAACCTGGTAGATGTGGTTATTTGTCTTATGTTGCCTGAAGGAATAAAAATTAAGCACAGGCTCAAATAAATATTGTTAATGATTGACTGCGTTTATTCTCAATCAGGCATGCACTTGGAAAATCAAAGTGCAGTTCTGCTTTTAGCTTGATTGTATCTGCTCATGCTACTTCATATGGTAAACACAGCATTTTATTGGGTTATGCCATATTACTGGGGAGATGCTTTGTTGCCCTGTCATTAGAGAAAGGGTGAGCGGGTGTGTAGTGCAAGCCCCTCAGCCTGTGCATTATGAAATCTGATCCACAGACTTACTGGTGGCAAGAGATAAAAACAGCAAACAGATCAAACAGTCCGCAGCTAAGAAATGACCTTAAAAACGTACTGGCAACCGTCGTTAAGGACTTGGAGACCCGCATGGATTAGCTCTGGAGCCCTTTGTATCTCAGATTTCGGAGCTGTAGGTTGAACTAACTGTAAACCATTCTGAAAATTTCACGCGTCTGACAGCGACGATACATTGGTGCCCTTAATTTTCTGGGAAGATCATTGCTTGATTAAGATGAGGGGGGAAAAAAAGATGATTCAGTTATGTAAGAAAGTTTTAATAAAACATGAATTTTGTTATTAGGGTGGGAGAGAATGGATGGGGACTTAGTATTCACTTGCTCCAGAAATATTTATAACACGAACAGCTTTACCGCTGACTGGATCATTGTATAAAGAGACATTTTCTTTGTAAAGTGAAAATCAAGCATCTAGAAATGTTCTGTATCTTTAAATGTTTTTTTCATTTCCCATCTGACTACTCCTTTTTGTGTTCTTACAAAATTGTAGTTCTTTAAAAACAGTACTTAGCAGTCATTCTTGTTAGTAACTCTAGTAAGAAAAATACAACAAAAATACGGAATTTGCAAAGAAGGAGTGCTGAAGAGTGCTGCTGGGGCTGCATGCCAGAAATTGTTTTCTCTGCTTGTATAGTTACAGCTCTATTCAGAAGCCAGCGTGGCTCTCTTACAACTGAATAACCCTAAGGGTTTCCAAGAACTGAACAAGCAAGCAAAGAAGAACATGACTATAGATGGGAAAGAACTGGTGCTTAATCCTGCTTATTTATTGTGGGACCTCAGCTCTGTCAGTCAGGTAGGTAAATTCTGTTACAACACATAAAGGTTACAGCATTTAAAAACTGCACGTAGAGGCTTAACTAGTCAATGACAAGGAATGTGGGATTTCTTCCAGAAGCTTGGAAGTATTAAGAATCAAGTATTTATGAGGTTGTGAGAAACATCACAAGAACACTGTCCAGTTCTCAAGTCAAGGAGGGGGAAGAATCAAGCAGTGTGACATTTAATTGAAATTTTCATGTTCTCCAGTGAGCGAAAAATTTTGCCCTCTGCACATTTTCTGATAAAGTTGTGTGTAGTCAAGTCCTGAAAGGCTTAACTGATACTGACTGGCAGACATGCAGGCTTCCTGTGTGGGGCAGATAAAGGCTTTTATTAGCAAACATGATTATCTCATTCCCAATATGTTTCTTAGTAATTTTTTGCTTTGCAGCATCATGTATGCTGAGCAAATGCTAATCGCTTTTCTTCCAAAAATGCTGAAGTCCTGAAATACAGATGTCTGTAAGGAAAGGAGGCTTACTTTGAATGCTTTTGATACAGAAAGGATGTTTGGTTTAGAAGCAGGAAATGAAATAAGAAGGTGTCTGTTTCAAGATAAGATTTTCTAAAATCTTGGGGGTTTTCCCCCTGCTGGAATTTAATATTACAGTAAACATCGAGTATCATGGGTAAAGTAAATATGCCCAGCCCAGAAAAGCTTGCAGTGTCCTTGTATCCTGTGAACTGGGCTTTTGGGGAGCTCTTCTACCAACCCTGAACTCAAACTTTGTATTTCCCCATGTTGAAATGATGCATTATTTTGGGAATGGATACCTAGCCAATGGCTGCTGGTGTTTCTGAAATGTTTTCAGGTATTATGCTTTTGACAATGTGAAAGCTGTGTCAGAAAAGAAGGCTTATTTTGTGTCTAGAATCTGCAGTGAAAATGGAAATTGTTAAACATTCAAAGATTTTCTTATGTTTCCTGTTTCATTTGGACTTTAGAATGTTCTTGTTAGGCAACCTTAATTGTAGGTTTTAGGAGAGGTCATTAAGTTCTCATAAAAGGGAAAAGAAACATCTTACTATCTCATGTAACCTAATTTTGTTACTTAACTAATGAGTTTCTAATTGGAAAAATTTCTCTTTAATAAAAACATATGGAAACATTTAGCTATTTGATAGTGAGTATTAGGCTAAGTTTTGTTAATTTTCTCCTGCTTAAATTCTTTAAAATAATAGTGCAGGGGAAAAGTGCAGAGCTGCTACATCATGACACTTCCAGTATATCTGTATTAGGTGATGTTTAAATACAGTTTATGATGCAATGTACTTGGAAGGTCCCAGCCTCTTGAATCTGGATTTCTGAAAGGTAATGTTACTGATTTGAAATGCAGGAGGGTTTTACTGAGCTTCTTTCTTTAAGAACTAGTATCACACAAGGCAGTGTCACTTTGCAGTGTGGTCAGCAGACATCCTAATGATACCAGGTGGTCAGCCAATGAGGTCAGAAGATTGTATTGTTCATTCTGATAATTCAGAAGAATGTGATCCTTTAATCAATAACAATTATTCTTATAATGTACTTTTTATTTTCGAACGACTAAGTCCTGAAGTGCTTATGCTCAGGAACACTCTCCTTACCTAGCTGGATCAGAACTTGAATGTTCTGTTTAGAATCTGAGGAAGGATTTTTTTCTTTTTATAGTCCAAACAGGATGAAGATGTTTCTGCCAGCCGTTTTGAAGATAATGAAGAGCTGAGATACTCGTTACGATCAATAGAGAGGCATGCCCCTTGGGTACGACATATTTTCATTGTCACCAACGGGCAGATTCCTTCCTGGCTTAACCTGGATAATCCTCGGATAACTATAGTGACACATCAGGTAAAACCCAAACAAAAGCCAAACAAAAAAACACAAATACCAGTATGGAAGTGCCACTAGTAAAGATGCTGTGTTTGCTTTGAAATGCAGTTATCCACTTTCAGCTAAAGACTGCGTTTGTTTAGAAGAAGTGACAACCTCTTCCCTGTCTCATCCATGGTTTTATTAAACCCCAGTATGTCTTAGTGTTTTGGCTGACCAGATAACTGAATATATGTCAAACCTTTATTCAGTCCACTTTTCCAAATATTGAGGCTTCAGCTAATCTATACCCATGTCTAATTTCCTTATAGAGTCTATTTATAAAAAAACTGGGGAGAAGAAAACATAATCTGGATCTGTAGACACTCTCTCGGAACCAGTAATAACCTAATAAGCTTGTGTTGAGAAGGGATGGATTACAATTACTGGAACTGAGAAGGTGGCTGCAAAAAAAAGTATCTATGCATTCTAAAAATGTTATTCAAAAGAGAAAGGAAATCCTTCAAGCTTCCCGAATAAGCTAAACAAAAATACTCTAGTAGCTTATTACGAATTTGGGAGTTAATTTTGGTATCTGGACGTGCCATAGGAGCTCTGAGCAACTGAAGTGGCAATAAGATACTAATTCAACTTCTATTGCTGTCTGCTTGAGAAGTTACTTGAAAAGAGATGGAACAATCCTGATTTTTTTGAATGCTGGAAGGGGTTCAGATTGCTAGAAATTTTGTGCAGCGTGTGCTTCATGGGTATTATAAATGTGTACACTGGGCCTGATCCAGTACCCAATGAAAGAGGAGTGTGTGAAAGTTTGTGTCTTTGTAATGAACCGGTACAGTTTCTTAGACTTGAAAATGGTTTTGTGGGGGGAAAAACGAGATATTGAAGTCTTTATTTTGCTAAAATACTTCTTTCATCTCTCCTTGTTCTTTATAATTTTTTTTAGTAGATAAGTATCAAGTATCTGGTATGTCTGACCTTTTATGGCTTGGGGTTTTTTTGTTGTTTGTTTTGGGATTGGTGTTTGTTTTTTTTTCCTTCTGAAACTGTTTTTCGTTGCTGATGACTTTCTTGCTTTAGGAAATATTTCAGAATGTGAGTCACTTGCCTACTTTCAGTTCACCAGCTATTGAAAGTCATATTCATCGTATCAGTGGCCTTTCTCAGAAGTTTATTTATCTCAATGATGATGTTATGTTTGGGAAGGATGTTTGGCCAGATGATTTTTACAGTCACTCTAAAGGTCAAAAGGTAAGCCATTATGAAAAGATATCTTACCAGAAGTAGATGTAGAACTCTTCTATGCTAATATAGTGAAAATCACAGAAATGCTACTTTGAAAGGGAGAACAAATATAAGATTATTTCCCTCTGTTCTCCACTCCCCCTTTTGTCTCGAAAGGTTCATTATTCTGAACTAGACAACTGTTAGCAAAGGTGCAGGGTGGGGAAGGCTCTTGTCTGTATTTGGATGTGTGGTGTGTTGATGTTGGGGTTGCAGAATTTTTTTTTTTTCATATTCACTTGTAGGTTTCAGGGGGTATAATGATTTCTCTCTCAGGCTTCATGCTTTAGTTTCAGTGTTGTTCTCTAATTCTCCCACATTCTGTTAGAGCACTGGTAAGACTGATCAGGTGTTTGGCTGCTATCAGTCTTCCCTCCCTTGAATATTCCTTTTGTTTTGTGGGAAATGCTCAAACCAGAATCAATCCTGCTGTGGGAACACTGAGATCAGGTGACATTTCAACTGGTCTAATATTTAAATTTACTATTAATTACCTCTGTTCCAGACACCAGGAATATCTTGCTCAATCTGTATATAATCATATATATAATTATTTACTGAAGTAGATGGTGTTCCATGTTCAAGAACACAAAGTAGTTTAGTCTTTCAACAAACCTATTATCAACAACTGGGGTTAAGCAGTTGGCTGAGTTGAGCAGGCTGAGGAAACATTAGCAGTAGTTATGCATAAAGGCTGTGGTTGCCATCAGAGTTTTCATCCATGAGCTTGGTCTACAAGGGTGATATGGAGGAAAAAAGTAAAGATTTATTTATATTATTTATATTAAAGCAGTGAGTGCACAAGGCACTAGAGACCATTGAATTAAATGTTTCATGCAGGCAGATCTGCACACTTGTGCACAAACACAGAAGGGTTGCACAAAATTAGTTTAAGCTGCACTAAAACAGCTGCTTCAGTACCTGAGGATGTTGGGAAGCTTTTAGTTGTTTTAAATCTCTGAAGATGTAGGCGTATAACTGCAAAATATATTGTTACTGCATTTGTATTGTTCTTCAGTTCATCCCAGTTATGATGGAGTCAGGTGCAGCGTTGTTTGTGATAACGTGATCAGCACATGTTTCAGTAGGAAATCGTGCTGCTCGAATCTTGAAACCATAAGGCCTCAAGGAAAATGAGTGTGGTTTTTAATGCCTCCCCAGTTGAAAATATACACACCTACGCACTTTTTTTTATCATGCCAATTCTCAGAATTATTTAAGTCACCGGATCAGATGCTTCAGGGATTATGTTCAACATGTGTTGCTTATCTCATGACTGGTTAGTAATGAAGGAACATTTTGAGTCAGGAGAAGTGAACTGCAGTGCTATTTCAGAGTTAAGTTCACCCTTTCTATCTGACAAAAGAGAAAATATTAGTTTTCATTGGTCTGTGGTTTGCAGAAGTAGATTTGGGAAGTCCTGCTTTCTATTTCTGGCCATTGCTGCTTGGCTGTGTGGGAATTCTTCACTTCTTCCTTCTCTTTGAAACTGATAACATTTATTTCACATGTGATAGGGTTTAAATGCTGGTAGTAAAGCTTTGTGAAGTCTTAAGGCACAGCACACAGGGAGGCATTATTTTAAGTTTTCATATGCCAAGAAACAAGCTCAATTGACTTCAGTTTTGCCAGTCCTTGTCTCAGACTGTGATATTGTTCCAGGTTTACTTGACTTGGCCTGTGCCAAACTGTGCTGAGGGATGTCCTGGCTCATGGATTAAAGATGGTTACTGTGATAAAGCCTGTAATAACTCAGCATGTGATTGGGATGGAGGTGATTGCATTGGTAAGACAGCAATGTTAAATTTAGAAAAGGGGAACTGTTTGTTTTTCCTTACGAGAATAATTCTGTAATTTGTCATTTTCCTATAACTATAAAATTTGCCTCCTTTAATAATAATAAAAAAACTGACTTACAGATGAAAACCTTATTTCTTGCAAATGACAAATTTCTATGGAAAACAACAGGAAATAGTAGGGCATAGAAAAATCCTTATTTAGGTACCAAATTTGACTAGCTGAAAGGAAGGGATTTGAAATTTATGATGTATTATTGTATAATGTGTATACGGTATTAAGTATTATTTGGCCCCTCTTTAATTTCACTGATGATTGTTGAGTCTTCAGTCTAGCTTTAACAGTGTGGCTTAAAATATGCCTTTCTTCAGTTATTTGGATTTCTTATTTCTGGTGGGGTTTTTTTTCCCCTTTTTCTCTAGGTAACAGCGGAGGTAGTCGCTATGTTGCTGGTGCAGGTGCAGTTGGAGGTATTGGGAATGGACCACCATGGCAGTTTGGTGCAGGAATAAGTGGTGTTTCATACTGTAACCAAGGCTGTGCCAATTCCTGGCTGGCAGACAAATTCTGTGATCAGGCCTGCAACGTCCTCTCTTGTGGATTTGATGCTGGTGACTGTGGCCAGGGTATGTAAAATGCATCACTGATAAACTTTCTGTAGGGATTCTCTTGAGTTGCCTGACCTTTTTGGTTCAACATTACTCTCAGATTGGGGTAAGGTGCCCTGTACAGTGCTGTGGAAAAGGGCTGGTAGCAGCTGAAAAAGAAGTCAGGTGGTTCTTGTACTCACTAATCCAAACCTGGATCAACATTGTATGCTGCTTTAAGTGACCAGGCATGGCTGGAGGCTTGATACCTTACATAGCAGCAAGCATTAAATTCCCTGCCCTAAGTGACTTACATTTTAAGTGGAGAAATGACATTTCAGTTACACAAAATGTCTTTACCTGAATTGGGACAGTTGAATTTATGATGCCTATAGCAGTTTAAAAAAATTAAAGAACCTCTCTGATGCTGACAGTGTGAGTTCAAGTCTGCTTCTGGGCTCTTGCCAAAGGCTATTCTCAATCACCTCTGAACTTGTCTGAAGTTTATTTGGTTATGAAAGACTAGCAGGAATGAATGAAGTGATTGAAAGTGCTGTCTAGTATAGTCAGGGGAAGAATTTGGCCTCTTTGGAAGAGCAGAGGCTCTCCTGCATCTCAGCTCAGACAAATACGTTACTGGCAATTCTGTTGCTGGCAGCGAGGTTTTGTTCATATGAGAGTTGACAGAATTTGTTGTGTTGTACTGTGGCAGGGAGAACTTCCATTCAGCTTATCTGATTTTGGAAGTTTCAAATCAAGATGCAGTGTGGCAGTGAAATCCAGTCATTGTAACGTTAATCTCCTAAAATGGGGCAAAAATGTAAAATGGGGCAAAAATGTAAAATGGGGCAAGGTACTTATGACTGATACAGAATTTTAAGTGGCATGTGATAACGAGCCACTAAGGCTCTTCAGGTAGAGACTGAAAGAGTGATAAATTATATTGGGTTTTAGAATTAGCATAGGAGTGTCTGGTAGCTTTATATATGTGAGTATGTTCTAGTCATCCATTACTGAAGATAAGGGATCAAGAAACTGGAAGCTCGAGTAAGTGTTCTTTCACAGGACTGTCTCCCTGCTAATACAGTGAATCTAGCTCAGCATGTTGCAATTTAAAAAGGAGTGAAAGATGTCAGGCTGAAAATTGTCAGAAATTTGTTTCATGTTTTTGTTTCTTTTCCAGATCACTTTGAGGAGATGTACAAGGTGACACTTCAGCTTAATCAGACCTACTATGTGATTCCCAAAGGTGAATGTCTGCCCTACTTCAGCTTCAGCGAAATAGCCAAGAAAGGAATTGAGGGTTCATATAGTGATAATCCAATTATCCGACATGCTTCAGTTGCTAACAAGTGGAAGACTATCCACCTCATAATGCATAGTGGCATGAATGCTAGTGTGATCTATTTTAACCTCACGTTCCTAAATAAAAATGATGAAGAGTTTAAAATGCAAGTAGCTGTTGAAGTTGATACTAGAGAGGAACCAAAACCGAACACAACTTCCACACAAAAATCCAACTCGGATTTTAAAAGTATAACTTCAGTACCAGAAGCTGAAATGATATTTGAGGATATTCCTGAAGAAAAACGCTTTCCAAGAGTCAGAAGACGTCAAAATCGCACAAAAGAGAGTCTGCGTGAAGAGGTGATAATACCATCAGTAAAAGTGTCTCTTCTTCCTGAAAATGTTCAGCTGGAACTGCAGAACCTGGACTTAAAACTACTAAATGGTGATATCACTCAGAAAGGATTTAATCTATCCAAGGCTGCTCTCCTGAGACCTTTCCAGTTCTTAACTACAGTGAAGAGTATTATAGACCTGGAAAAGAAGGGTGTGCATAATCATTCAGAAGATCAGAAGAACCATACCAGCTGGCAGAAGCCTTATGAAGATGTAAATAATGGCAAAAGAAAAACAATAAAAGCAAATGTCGAAGTTTCTTCAAGGCCTGTGGGAACAAAGGGGACTCTTGTGACAATGAACACAAATGAATCTATTTATAAAGTAAAGCCTAAAGCCACACTTCCCTCCCAGAGCATGGGGAAAAAAAATGAAACTCGAGAAAAAGTACTGAATGCACTCATATTAGGGGAAACACAGAAATCAAAACATACTGGAAATTTAGATACTGGAGAAGGGGCACAGGAAATGGAAGGCGGAAAAGAGCAGGAGCAGGTGGATACCAATAGAAGGGAGGGGCTAGTGGGAAGAAAATTACAGTCTTATGCTGGAAGTTACCAAGGCTTTTTGCCGTGGGAGAAAAAGAAGTATTTCCAGGACCTTCTTGATGTGAGTATTTTAATGTCATCGCTTATTGGAATAGTTGCATCTTTCTGCATTTAGTGGAATACTGTTAATATGATCTATATATTTGGAATGTGTTTTGGCTTTGAGGCAAATGCTGATGTTTTTTGGAAGCCTCTTTTGACTTTTCACATAAAATCCGTTTATGATCTGGGCCTCTCTTAGCTAGGTGGTTAAAGCCAAATAGCCATTTCTGTTCCCTTTCCACTGCCTTTTTTTTGTGAAATTCACTTTTTAAATTCACTTTTTATTCACTGTATGTTGGCACAGTGCTATGTGCAGACATATACAGCACTATAAGAGAAAGCTTAAATTTTGGTTTGATGGCATTTATGCAGATTTGGATCCAGTTGGTTTTAAAAAATGTAGAAAATAGGTATAATAATAAATACTTTATGTTCTAGAAGTGAAATTGAAAACCTGCAAAGAAGCTGCATATCTCAACTGTGTCAAGGAAATGTGTGGGAAATTTACTTTGCTTCCAGCCAAAGCATTTTGGCAGTTGTGCAAACCTCTAGAAAAGAAGACAGACTGTGCTTCAGTTGGTAGCAACTGCTTTGCCCTTTTCCAAATAGCAAAGGGGCTATGCTTTTAAAATACTACCTCTTTCTGTTCATCTGAGATTGAATTTTGTGTGAGGAATCTTTATATTCATAGGATTTCGGTTTATCAAATACAGATGAATAATCAACAAAAAAAAGGGCAATGTTACAAATAAATCTGATGACAAACAGGGACTTAATTGTGTGTGAGGTGTTGGAGCATAAATATTAAAGACACCTTTTATAGAGTAGTTTTCCTCAAAGCATGCAAGCTTTAAGGAAAAGGTTACCTTTTATCTTCTCTTTTTAAAGAGAGAACTAAGGAATGTGAAGAAAAATATTCAAAAGTTCTGCTCCCATTTTCACGTGTTGCAAAGAGTTGGCACCTGGCTGAAACGTCATTTTTCCTGTGCATTTAATGTTTTCCGCCTTTTTCAGTAGTGTAACCTTGATTTATGCCTGCCCTGCTCTTTAGGAAGAAGAGTCATTGCTCAAACAAATGTCATACTTTACTGAAGGCAGGCATTTTGGAAGGCAGCTGAAAGATACATTTGCTGATTCCCTTCGATATGTAAATAAGCTTTTAAACAGCAAGTTTGGATTTACATCTCGCAAAGTCCCTGCTCATATGCCTCACATGATTGACCGCACTGTTATGCAAGAGCTGCAGGATATGTGAGTACGTTTTTGTTTGGAATAATGTAAAACTGCAGGTAATTCTACCTTTCTGTTGTTGCTTTGCTGTAGCTATTTCCAATGTGTTAATGGCCACTCATTAAAATTATATTTTAATAAGAAGAAATAAGAAATTTATTACCACGTGTTAGTTGTGCTAAAATAAGGAGACTTCTGAAGACCTTTCAAAATTCTAGATAAGAAATCATTTATAGGTAAGGAATGTTTCGCTTCAAGGAACCAGAGTGCTAAATTAGTTTTTATTCTTATCTAGGTTTCCTGAGGAGTTTGACAAGACATCATTTCACAAAGTGCGGCACTCAGAAGATATGCAGTTCGCTTTCTCATACTTCTACTATCTTATGAGCGCAGTTCAGCCACTGAACATCTCTCAGATCTTCGATGAGGTTGATACAGACCAGTCAGGCATCTTGTCTGACCGAGAGATTCGCACGTTGGCCACGAGAATCCATGAACTACCACTAAGTTTGCAGGTACTCCTTACCAATAACTTTCAGAGTAACTTCAGTTTTAAAGTCAGAAATTCTTAAAAGAGAATGATTCAAATCTTTATTTATCCTTGCTTATAGCATCCGGTAACACTTAGCAATTTTTAAATACTCTGTGGAGCATATAACGTTGTGTTCTACTTTATCATTGTTTCGTGGAGTCTGCAATTTAATTGAGTTATAGCAGCATCAGAAAAATGGCTGACTGGTATCCCAGCTCAAGAAAGCAGTGTGAGTTTGTCAGAAAAAATGTTCACTGTGAAAAGGGGAATCCTGCTTAGTCTAGTTCCTGCACACAGTAAAGACGGTTCTTGCCCTGAGGAACTTGTGGTCTGAAGAAAGAATTGAGAAAAAGGGTAGCAAAGAAGTCATACTAGTGAACAGTATGACCATATACAAAGACTCATGCCTGTGCTTTTCTAGGAATCTGATAAACAGAGACACAGTCTTACTAAGACTTGCACTCTGAGAGATGCAGGTAGAGAATGAAATGTACTGTTTCTGCTTTACAGAGAGGAAATGGGACAAACCAATGAAATAATCTGTTTGGGACAGTACACAAAATGATTGGCATAGCTGGAACACAGCCCTACTTTAGTGTGTTCCTAGCCTGTACCTTAATCAGGAAATCTTCCTGTCCTTTCAGTTCACTCTTCTGTCTGTTTGCTTAATTTGGGTTTTAATATGCCAATGTTGATTTGGGAATTCTGTGCTGTCCTGACATTGTCAGTAAAGGTATGTTTTTCATTTTAAATGAAATTAAGTCATGCTTTATCTGGTCTCAATTCAACCATGCACTGACCATTTGCTTTACTTGAGGTGTATAGGGAGTCCCATGACTTAGCAGTTACTGAATATTTAGTCTTTTTGTAGAAGTTTGTCGATAACATTGAATATGTCTGTGTATCCTGGATTTTTAGAACTATGTCAGTGAGAAAACAGGATTATATATGGCTTTTTTCTTTCTGTTAGGATTTGACAGGTCTAGAACAAATGCTAATAAATTGCTCTAAAGCTCTTCCTGCCAACATTACTCAGATCCATGTTATTCCTCCGACTCAGGAAGCGTATTATGATCCAAATCTGGTAAGAAACATTGGTCTTAAAAATACTTGTTTTCTTTTAATATGAATTTATTGTGCTTTAAAAGCTGGTTTGATTTCTAGAGGGAAAGTATTTATAAAAATTACTACTTGTGTGTATATGAAGTGTTACAAAATGAAAATTTTACAAGCTACTTCCTCACTTAAAACCCCCTAAATTTTCTTTAAAGGCAGAAAAAAAATTGAGCTTTAGAATCTCATTATAATTGGGATTTAAAAAGTCTGTCCTTGGTAGGAAAATTTACTGTTGCGAATCAAAAAGATTAAAGATCAATACCTCTCTGACTAGAACTCTCTGATAAGTCTTTATATACATGGGTTATAATTCATATAAAACCAAAACAAAGTAAAAATCCCACCAAACTACCAGCTGGACATCTTTAGAATTTGAAGACTTTAGACTCACATATTTTAATATCAAAAAATGGGCTGACAGGAACCTCCTGAAGTTCACCCAGGAGAGGTGCAAAATTCTGCTCCAGGAAGGAAAAGCCCCATGCAGGAATATTATGCTGGGCACTACCCAGCTGGAACACAGCTTGGCAGAAGAGGGCCTGGGGATCCTGGGGGACACCAAATGGAACATGAGCCAGCAGTGTGCCCTTGCTGCATAGAAGGCTAATGGTAGCCTGGGTTGCATTACACGAAGTGTTGCCAGCAGGTCAGGGAAGGTGACCCCTCCTTTCCACTCGGCAGTGGTAAGGCCATATCTGGAGTGGTGGGTCCAGTTCCAGGCTCCTCATTACGAGAGTCACATGGACATACTGGATGGAGTCCAATGAAGGGCCATGATTGAGAGGCTGGAGCGTTTCTCTTCTGAGAGAAGACAGCTGGGACTGCTGAGCCTGACGAGTAGTCTCAAGGGGGGATCTCTTCATTGTGTAAAAGTATCTGGAGAAAGGGCACAAAGGAGACAGAGCCAGGCCCTTCTCAGTGGTGCTTGGTAGCAGAACCAGAGTCACTGAGCATAGACCGAAACACAGGAGTTTCCCTCTGAACATCAGAAACTTTTTTTTTTTTTTTTCTCTAATGTGAGGGTGACCAAGCAGTGGTGCAAGTTGCCTGTTTATGGACAATGTCCCTCCTTGGTGATATTCAGAAGCTGTCTGGGCATAGTCCTGAGCAACTGTCACCAAAGTAGCCCTGCAAGAGCAAGGGAGTTGGACCAGATGAACTCCCAAGATCCCTTCGAACCTAAACCAGTCTGTGATTCTGTAAAAACTGAGGTCTTAGGACTAGGTGTTCCTTAATGATTAAAGTTGTACATTTTTATTTCAGTGGTTAAAGTCTTATCAAAACCTGCTGGAATTTAGATCTGAGCTTTAGATCTGATACTAATAGCTAAATTGCTATTACAATAATTTCTGCATCAACCCATGCATTTTAAAAAAGAGTTGATGTACTTTGCAAAATGGATGATCTCGTGTTTTATAGCTTCAAATCAATACATTATCAAAGCAAAAAAATTTTGATAGAATTCCTATAGAGTAATAGAGTATCTGTTACTCTTGGTTAACAGAAGGCATTATGGATCCCAAACACATGCAAATCATAATAAAGAGATCTGCAAAATGTATGTAGATAAATGTATATGAACATTAGTTTTTTTCTTTTTTCCTTCCCTCTGGACATCTATCCTGCCTTGTATGAGGTTATGTTATGAAGTTTTAAAAATATTTTTCCCTAAGTCTGAATTACAGCAAAATTCTATATAAAGCCATTCTGTCAGCATGGTTTGAAGAAATGAAAGTATGGATTTGAGAATCCTATACAGTATGAGGACCTTTCATCCAGTTCAGCCTTACTTCACTTTGCATCTTTATGGCTTTCAATTCATTCT
Source organism: Oxyruncus cristatus (assembly GCA_013399855.1). Classification (NCBI taxonomy): domain Eukaryota; kingdom Metazoa; phylum Chordata; class Aves; order Passeriformes; family Cotingidae; genus Oxyruncus; species Oxyruncus cristatus. The sequence continues at coordinate 371,691 of VXAY01000238.1, forward strand.
GAAAAATTTTGTGAAGTAGAAAACTTTGAAGAATAGTAGTAATTAAAGGATGGCTGCCATGAATATATTATAATAAGTCTCAGTGGTTGGGAACTATGTCAAATTACTTTAATCTTTTTGGAAAGTTAGTAAAATATTATTAATCCAAACAGTAATGCCTAATGTACTAAAGTTATCAGTCAGTTCAAATAGTGACAAAATAGTGTTTGTGTTCAGCACATTTGTTTTTACTTCTGTTGTCTGCAACAGTTATATTTCTAGGAATGAGCCTACTACCATGGAAATATCCCTTGAGAACAGGCATTTTATTTTCCAGTATTGTTTCAACATATGTATAGGCTGTTGTGCAGAGTTTGTCTGACCAGTGTTACTGGTGGCCTTTATCAGAGGAATATCTGTCAAAAGAGTTAGAATTTCTGAATATTTTATTGAGAATGAAATCTAGAAGTTGCAATACTTTTTGCCAAAAAAAAAAAAAATCTGTAGTTTTCATATATTACTTGTATGCATAGGAAATTGTGCTGTTATGCCACCAGTATTGTTTTGGTTTTTTCCCTCAACAGTTGATCAAGAAACTAATGCTTTTGATTCCAGGAGAGTAGAGCATATGCAGGCCTTTCTAACTGTAATATAAGTTTTTCTACAAAGTACATCTTTATAACAGACTCTTTGTTTTTTAGTAACTGGTAACTAAACTGGTTTTTTTCAGCCTCCAGTAACCAAAAACCTAGTGACTAATTGCAAACCTGTGACCGACAGAATTCGTAAGGCATACAAGGACAAAAACAAATACAGGTATGTTGTTGCAGTCCTGTGAAAAGCTATGTTAGGTTTTGTAAAGCCGTAAGAAGAGGATAAATGCATACATAACCAAAGATTGTATGTGTATGCGAACAAATCTTAGCTTGATTTAACAGTGGAACTGAAGAAACTTAGTTATTAATTTCTGTATATTTCATTGTGCAGAATGATGTGGTTTGTTATTTAGTAGACTAAATATTTCCATGTTACTTGTGCTGTCTTGGGCCATATCCTAGTTTGTGTTGTACAATAGTAAGCCAGAGTGTGTTTAGATGGCTGTATAAACTGACTTGTGTGTAATGAGTGAGGACAGTTAAAGTAGCATAAAAAGGAGGAAAGAGCTGGTTCTGTACCTAGAAGTTCTAAATCTACTTTATTCTTTATTCTACTGAAGCATAAAAAAGAGAACAGAAAAAGCATTTTAGACCTAACTACCTTGTTTTCCTGTGAGGAGGAGGAGTGATAGGTAGGGAAGGAGACAGATGAGAAAAGCTGTTCCATCCCCCTTGGAGAAGGGCAGGACAAACCACAATCATGACCATAAGTTTGTTTGAATACTTGTATTGGTAGAGATTTGACTGAGATCAGGTTCTCTCAAATCTTTCCTCTCTGAAATGGGAAGTGGAGGGGCAAGTACCAAGCTCTTTGCTCTCGTGATCAGTGACAGGACTCAAGGAAATGGCATGAAGCTGAGTCAGAGGAGGATTAGGTTGAATATCAGGAAAAGGCTCCTCACCCAGAGGGTGGTTGAGCACTGGAACATGCTCCCCAGGGAAGTAGTCACAGAACCAAGCCTGTCTGAGTTCCAGAAGCATTTGGACAATGCTCTCAGGCACATGGTGTGGCTCTTGGGGTGTCTGTGTGGGGCTGGGAGTTGGACTTGACCCTGATGAGCGCTTTTCAACTCAGCATATTCTGTGACTCTATGAAACCTGCAAACCAGTTGGTGAGGCTGTTTGCTGCCTGGAGCTTACAGCCTTGGCTCCTTTTCTCACCAGCAGCATTGGGCAGGGCCGGGTGGTCTCTGCACATGGTTGCCCCAGGAGTGGCTACAAACTCCGAACTGTAGAATGAAAGAAGGTTACAGATGCCACTTAGGGCAACTTTTGGGCATTATTTTACGTTAATTTATGGAACATCCAGTTGTGCTGTAAACTTTGTAATTCATTCCCTTACCAGAAGAGTTTCTGCTAAAACTGAAAAGCTGACCAACAAATGAGATTGCAAAATGTTAGGGTGGGGGGCAAGGATTTGCTGTAGTTAAACTGACCTGTGGTAATATATCTATATCATTAGGGTACGTGCTAAATGATTGTATTAATTTTGTGAGCTTTATAAATGGAGTAGATTGTCTCCATTGTCAGCAAGGTGTTTTCTTATATCAAGATAAGAAAGGTGAAAAATGTAAGAGTAGTCCCACTCGTAAGACTGTTAACCTTGTGTCAGATGCTCATAGTTTTTATGCTTTCTGTTAGAATTCAGATCTTCGATATATAGGTGGTTACTAATAAATCTACAGGAAACTGACTTTGTGCAAGAGCATTGGCTAAAAAATGTAAATATATTGATAGAAAGCAAATGGCAAATTCTAATGAAGATGGGCCAGTCAGATTAGAAATGTTACTGATTTATGTCAAATTCAAGATTAGTATTTATTGAACCAGACTACAGGTTGTTTTATTAATGTATAAATATTATTTTAACATTAAGGTTTGAAATCATGGGAGAAGAGGAAATTGCCTTCAAAATGATTCGCACAAATGTTTCTCATGTAGTTGGTCAGCTGGATGACATACGAAAAAATCCCAGGTATCCTGTTTTGTGATTTGTTGTGATAAAGCTGTGAGGTGGTTTTAATTTTGTGCTTTGACTGTTTAAACTTTTTGTGTGTTGAAAGAGTATTTATTGTCATGTATTGCTAAACAAAGCTAAGACCAATTTGAACCAACAGTACTTCTATTTTTTCTCTTTGACTGAAGCTAAGTGACTCCTCTCTCTGTTATGTTAGGGGTTATCTCAGTAATTTGTTATATTTTTATATACCTAAAATCTTTGAAAACTTAAACTTCAGCTATTTTTGAAGCTTTTGGTTTTGTCATTTTAGAGGGCATACAGTTTATATTGTAGCCAGTTTTATTTTAAAGGAGAGCTTTTGGATCTGCTTTGTGTAGGTATTTTATACTAAAACTTAGGCGTGTATTTTGTTACAAAATCAGTTTTGGGTACTCATTGTGCTTTCATGCTCTTTTACTACATGGCAAGAAGTATTAATATTTTATTTTTTAATATTTTAAGAGAAACAAGTAAAAGCTGGAAGGTAGTCCTCTGTTGTTTACTTTGCAGGGGTAAAAGGTTTAGATACTCAAATCTGAGAGTAGAGTCTGTAGTGTTGAATTAGGCTTCTGAAGTGACTGTGAGATAAATGGAGAAAATCTGTGTCCTGGAATACATTTCAAAGCAACCACCTTGCAAAGCAAAGGGTGCTGTGTTTGGGACTCCAGTCTGAAACTGCTTTGCTGAAGCATTTAACTGTAGACCTGAGTCCATTGCATAAAACTGGGGGTTGAGAAGACATTGTGAGATAATTTAGTAGCTAACTGTCTTAGAAGTGAGACAGTGCCTCCACTTGTCTCCTCTCCTTCCTTCTCTTGCTTCCACACTTTCATCTTGCATCTTGCTTCTGTCTTTAGAAAACCAGAGTTCTCTGCCAGTTTATCGAGTTTGGCCTCAAGAAGGGGTCTGACAAGTATCAAAAGACAGAGCAAGGAGAAACATAGAACCAGGTACCTTGGGCCAGGGAAAGTGAAACCTCTTTTGGTCACAGCAAATTACTGGATAATCTCAGGTGCCTTTAACGCTACACCATTATTTGTATTTATAGATAAAGAGCAGGTTTTCACTCTCCTCTCATACTGTACTACTTTTACTAGGTTGTTCATTCAGAAAGGGAAATGCTAGTCTTGAGACATTTTTTCAGCTGAAGGTGGTTTGTATCTATTGCTGCTCCTTACAAGAGTGCCTTCTGGCCACGTAACTCCTGTATTCCAGTTCCCACAATGACCCATTTCAAAGGAAAAATAGGCAGTGCTCTAGCTCATCCTTCTGCTTTCTCTTTGTTCTATATTTCTTTGTCTGCAGGCTAGGAGGGTTTTTTTTTTTACAGGTAGGTATGATTTCAAGCCTTGTAAGGCCCAAACAGGGAACATAACATGAGTTTCTCACCTTCAGTTTTCAAGTTCATGAAGTGAGGTTGAGTCAATTCCTTGGGCTGTATTTCTGCAAAATACAGCACAGTACTCTAGTCATACCTTGTTAGCAAAGGAGAGCTGGCACAGTTCTGTAGACATGCCATTTCCTTCTCTTTGCTGTCTTTTCGTTGCATATAAACCAATGATTACATCCAGTCTCTAAAAACAGGTATTAAGTGCCTGTCTTGGAAGGAACTAAAAGTATCATTCACTTACGGATCTGCCTAAAATGTTTGGTTTGCATTCTTAAGGCAAAGTGAGCATTAATTCTGGAATATCCAAAGGAATGTCAAGTTTGGTTTCTTTTGAATGGATTAAAACAGTCTTTCCATTAGAAACAGGCTAATACCCTCATTACTCCCATGTACTGTGGTTTGGTTTGCTGTGTGTAGCAACCTCTCAGTCTGTAAACTGCATCTCTTTTAGATGAAGCTAAACAGGGATATATACTCCAGGAGTGCAGCTACTGCATTCCCAGGGCTAATGAGCTGCCAGTCCAAGGGACAAGGTCAGGGATAGTCCAGAGTGAGCTCCCAGATAGCTTATAGTGGAGACATGATTGCCATAACCAGCTGCTTTGCATGGTATTACTTGATAGGGTAGATAGAGCCTGCTCATTTTTGGAGAGGCGTATTTTGTTCTTCTCAGATGTAACAATTCGAGTGACTGTTTATCCCCTGCACGTAACTGTCTAGAGCAAGGTTAACAATTATGCCAGATTCAATACATTACTATTCAGTGGTAATTCCCTGTGTGGGCTGCTACACACGCTATAGGGTTCTGCTTATCTCCAGCCTCATGTAGGGAGTCTGAACTTTGCTCTTTGAAAGAGCATACCATACTATAGAGAATACAGCTGGTCAGAACTACTTATTTACAAAGGTTAGCAATGACAAGGCATATGTCACCAGATACGATTTCTGCCTCTGGGGAAAATGTAGGGGTCTTGTATCTCACAATATAAATAAAGCACATAACCTTGCCCATATGTGGGAAGCGGAATTTTTGTTGTCAAGCACCAGGTCAGAGTGGCCAAGGGTACACGTCAGTGTAGCACACTAACTGCTCCCTTAGTTTCAATTTTTTTGCAGTAACCTAAATCGTTGCATGTTTCATATGTGAGAAATAATTCTCTGCAAGGGGCATTATTGGGAATGTGCATATTTGGTCACAGCGATTTCCATATGAATCCTATCCAGATTGTTGTCATTTGTATTTTGGTTGATTATACAAGTCTAACTTTGGATCTGTGATTCAAGCCGTGTCTTGTACAATTTATATAATGTTCTCAGTAATCCAAAGCCTGGGGACCAATCTTTGCCCTCCCTTATTCAATCTTCTGTAGTTTTTATGTTGACTTTTTCTAAAGAATGCAGCATACACAGTAAAATATTACTAATTGATTGTTTACCTCCTACAGTGGAGCTCATTTTGTTATTTAGGGTACTTTACTCATGATAATTTAAAAGTATAAAAATCTTTACACCAATCATAATACTGTTTACGATGGGCATACCCTGGTGCCCATTAGATGGCAGCATTGTATAACTAGAAGAGAGAAATGTGGCCTATCACTGGATTCCTCAGAGCTTCTGACTTGCTGTCAACCTTACTCCTCTTAGAATTAAAATCAAATTAATTTAAAGTAAGGCAACAATAAAAAATATATCAATTTGATTTTAAAAGGAGACTTTTTCAAAAAAGGATTCTATTTGTATTATTGGTTTGCCGATACCTTTGCCATATTACTAAAGAAATATTCTAACAGTTTCATTTTGTTTTCTAGAAAATTTGTTTGCCTAAATGACAATATTGATCACAATCATAAGGATGCTCAAACAGTGAAAGCAGTGCTTAGAGACTTTTATGAATCGATGTTTCCCATACCTTCCCAGTTTGAACTGCCAAGAGAATATCGGAATCGTTTCCTTCACATGCATGAACTCCAGGAATGGTATGTTACACAAGTTGTTTTCAAGTTATTGTCATGAAGGAGTTAACAGTGAAAAAGATTTGAATAGACTAAAATTTGGGGTCTGCAGAATTGGGGTTTTTCTGGTGCTTAAATAGTCATTAAATTTGATCAATTCGCCCTAACCTACTGCAAAGAAAAAGTGTTGTTTTGATTAAGTAATTCAGGAATTCTGGGTTTCTTTAAATGTTAAAAAAACCCCAAACCATCTGGATAATAATGAGGAAAGATATATGTGTCTCATTTGTACATAATATGTGAGACTTTTGTGTGTTTATCTCTTGCCATTTTATAAATAACTTCAGAAATTGGGGTAGTTGACTTGAGAATACAAGCAAAAGGTTGACAGGTACAGTGACAGAAATGAGACAAGACTAGTATAGTAAATCTGTTGCTGATCAGCACATTATGAAAAATAGCTATTAATAGGGAAAGATAAAATATTAGAGGAACTGTAGAAGGAATCAGAAGGATTGTAGGTGACAAGAACAGGTGGGGATTGTAGTGGCAGAGGCAGCAGGGGGCAAACCCGTTACAGCGGTTAGCTTTAGAAATTTGCACTGGAGGAATAGACATATTGTTGGCTCCCTTTTTGAGAACCTCCATGAAGACTTTTTGTAGCTTCAGAAAGACACTTTGAATTGCTTGTAGACAAAGACAAACCTACCAGGGTGGGTTAAAGCATACTGGAGTGCTGGTGGAAATGAAAGTGTTTTCTGAATCATAGGACAGCCCAGGTTGGAAGGCACCTCAAAAGATCATTTGGTCCAACATTTCATGGGAAACATTTCATGTGTAGATGTGGAACCTAGGGACATGCTTTAGTGGTGGACTTGGCATTGTTTGCATAATGGTTGGACCTGATCTTAGAGGTCTTTTCCAACCTAACTGGTTTTAAAATCTAGCACTGTGACCAGTCACATTTTGAAAACTTGGCAGTGGTGCAGGTTATACCGTGTCCCTGGGGAGACTGCTCCAGCGAATGATTGTTTTCACTGTAAAAAAACTTCCTTATGTCAAGATGAAACCTCTTCCAGTCCAAGTTGTGCGTGTTACCCCTTGTCCTCGCCATGTGGCTCTTTGTGAAGAGAGCCTCTGTCCTTCGCATGTTTTGTGGAAAGTCTTTAAAGTTCGAAAATTTGAATTTATAATATATGAAGCTGTTTTTCTCTTTCCTTCTTTCCTTTTCCAGGAGGGCATATAGAGACAAGCTCAAATTCTGGACCCATTGTGTTCTAGTAACACTTATTGTATTTACAGTCATCTCATTTTTTGCTGAACAGGTAAAGTTAATGTATTATCAAATTTATATAACACTTAACAGATTGTGGAATCTTCAGGATAACATCAGATGGATGTTTTTAAATAGGTTCTGAAGAGTAGTTAGGATTTTTCCTTCATAAAAGAAGATGTTATATGAATAATGATTAGGTTGCTTCAATTATTAAGTCATCATGTTGAGAGTCCTTGAAAAGAGAGTCATGTGGAGGGAAAGAGAGTGGTATTCCCTTCTCAGCTGCCTTGTGACTGTCAAGTTCATCATCAGTGTGCTAAATTGGACACTTTAAATCAGTACTTGTTTTTGAAATTCTTGGTCTGTTAACATACATATTGGTAAAAGTGCAAAGTAAATTAACAGGAAGGGAACTTAAGTAACAGCAATACTGTAGTCCTGAACTGAATCTTTAGGTATTTAGAGGCCTTTTCAAAATTTCTTCCCTACTTAATTGCAAAGACTCCTATTGAATTCAAAAGGTTTTTAATCTGATTTGAAGGAAAAAAAAAATGCCACTTCTGCAAGCTTAAAATGGCTTTCTTGAACATGATTAGTCCTGCTAAACTCAGAGGGAGTCAATGGAACAAATCATATGGGTAATTCTTTGCAGGTTGGGGCCTTAAGTAACACTTTCCGTGGTCTGATGAAGAGGGTGTAATTCTTGAAAGGTTGGCTTTTGATTATTATTTTTTTCCCACCTGTAACTTTTGCATGACTCTTTCCCTTGATTTTCAGCCTTTTGTATATATTAGAAAACTCCATTAGCAACTTGGTTTTGGAAGGGGATACTCAACTCAGTGTTACAGTTGGAATATAAATACTGTTTTAAGATGCCAACTTTGTGTTGATCTTTTAGAAACTGAATGTAGCCCAGTGTTAATTTAAATACACAAATTTCCTTTAAAATAACCAGAATAGAGGCATACTTTATGCTTGTATTCTGATTATTGAGAATTTCAGTGGAAAAGTGCAGACCTAATAGATGAATTTGAGAAAAAAATGTTTTTCCTATGCAATGAAAAAAAAATATAGTCTTGACTAAATTACTGTAGATGGTACAGGTTTTATAGTTTCTAGGGTGAAAACCTGACCAGCTGTGGACCTTTAGCCCAGCAGAAAACTAAATATTGTATTTTTTTTCTCTCCCCAGCTAATTGCACTTAAACGAAAGATTTTTCCAAGGAGAAGGATCCAAAAAGAAGCTGGTCATGAACGAATCAAAGTGTAGAAGAGCTTTATTTTGGAGATCAGTCTACCTCAAGATGTGATTAAGCATTTTAAATCTCTCTTTCATAAGTGTCTTTTCTGGTTTAACATTTAACTACGTTGATATGAAGAAAAAAAATCATGCATCTACAGTTAGAATCTCTGCAGTACTTTCATGATATAAAAGCTGTTGGAGCTGTGACAATGCAAAACAACAGAAAATAATTGCAGGAAACCTGTACATAGGCAGTCAGTTTTCAACAGATCTTACTTTGACTCTTAGTTCCATGGCCATGTTATCCTTTTTTATAAAAAGGGTTACCTAAACAAATGTAACTGCATTTATTGCAGTGGATATTGCCAACAAGATAAAATGTTGGAAGGAAGTGTTGTTTGGGATCAGCCTAACAAGTCCTTGATCTTGCATTCCAAAGCATTTTGCAAATTTCTGTCATTGCTGCTTTTTTTAGACCTACGGGGAAATTGAGAATTATGTGATTTGTCATTTAAATTTAGTATACATTTAGAGATGTTGACATTCTTTAAAGCACAGTCACAATTCATTTCCCTATTTGTAGTATTTAACTGGGATTTGGAAGAAATGTATGCTAATAAAAAAATCACACAGTAATAAAACATCTAATGGTTATTTGAAAGGTATTTTATATCTGGTGTATTCTACTCCAAAGAATACAATATTATTTCTTGCCTTGATTACAAAGAGAGGGTTGTCGTGAAATGAAAATGATCAAGGAATAATATTTTACAAGCATTGTAAGTATAAAAGCAAAAGTGCCTCTCTATATGAATGGGTAACAAACTTTTAAAGTAGAAAAGTATGGAAGCAGCATTTTGGAAAACAATATTTGTACTGATTTACAAAGCTTTGGTGTTTTTAAATTTAAGAGGGTTTGGCCCTGTGTTTTGCTGAGACATCAGAGTAACGTGGTTTTATGTGGGAAAGGGTACTGAATCTTTTCAAGCAGAAACTTTTGGTGGTGTATCTTCAGTTAATTATGTTAGCAGTATTCAAAAAAGCATTAATTTTTGTAATCAGATGATGTACAAAATGTATGTGCATATGTATTGTAAGATACTTGGTTTGCTTTGAAATTAACTAAAATGTGATGAAAGTTTTTTTGTCTGTTGTTTCTGTCTTAAACAAAAACTCACCCATTTTGATAAATTAGTAATGTGCATGAATACTTTTATTATTTTTCCTTAAACTTCCAATATAGTAATTTAGTATTGAAGCATGAATCTGTTCTCAAAGTAGAATCCAAAACTTTTAAGCACTATAAAAATGCAAGCACTTTTACTTATTAGGGCTATATTTCATGCTAGCACTATATAGTATGCTGAAATGTAGAATATAAATAAATAGTTTAAATCTGCAGTACTTCAGCCTAGCAGAAAATGAGACATTTCAAGAAATATGAGAGAGCTTTGATAACTTATTACACTTGAAAAGATTAGGTAGATTCAAGTTTGACTCGGATTTTTTTTTTTAATTGTATTTGACATTCTAATCAAAATAGTTGGAAAAACTTGGTCGACATTTTCAAGGCAGTTTTTCCTAATGAAGTTATGTATAAATAAGCAGATTGCATAGGTAGCTCAGCTGTCACTGCAATTCCTTTCTGTTCAAGCAAAGCTTCTTTGTCCCAGCTGTGTGTCCCACCTTGCCACGGCATTCCTGGGTGGGGGGATAGAGCGAGACCTGGGATGCTGTGCAGGCCCTGCAGCACCCCCAGGGCTGTGGTGAGGAAAGTCATCTCCACCCCAGGCAGACCCAGGGAAAACCTGAACTTGGTCAAGGCAAAGCAAAATTTCTCAGGTGGTTGGGGTTAATGAGAACATTGGAAATTGAAATAGCGTTAGGATTCTTCTTTAATTTAGATTCTGTATTTGGTTTCCGCCCGCTTTCCCGCCTTTTCCCGGGGGGGGGGGGGGGGCCGCTGAGGCAGCACCGCTTCCCGCCGTCCCCGTCAGCCTTTGTTGCCCGGGGGAGCCGCGGGAGGAACGTGAGGGCTGCGGGGGGCACAGAGGGGCTTGGGGCGAGTGGAGTTCCCTCCGCTGCGGGAGGGTGCGAGTTGCCCTGTCCCTGCCGCCCGCGGGTGCCCTCAGGGTGAGGCGCCTGAGGGCCCGAGTCTCCCCCGCTGCTCTGAGGCGGAGGCAGCTGCGGCCCCGCGCTGAAAAGCCCCACGTAGGAAATTCACATAAGTAACCGTTTTGTTTCGTCTTTTTGGGGGGACAGGGTGAAAAACAGGTGAGTTTCTCCAAAAAAAAAGAAATAAAAGAAAGGAATTAAAATACACTGCTCGGGATTGAAGATCCTTGAATCAGCTAAAAGAGGTACACAGGATGGAACGAGGGCTGCGAGGTGGCGAGATCGTTTTTCGCTTGGGGGGGGAACTGAGGATTCCTGCTTTGTAAACTGGTTTTCAGGACAAAGCGTCTGTATGTCAGATAAAATACGTGCTTGCAGTAGAATGTTGAAGTGCTTCGGCAGCGCCAGGACTCTCCTCCTCACATCACGTTTTCAACAAATCACAGTAGTTGAAAAGCAGATCGAGTCTTGAAAATTCTCTCTCATTTGAGGATAATTTTAATGCAAGGACTTTTGATTTTTCCAGTTAATAGTTTAAAGAGGCTTTCCTTTTGTTTTCCAAGACAACTGTAAGGTCTCAAAATCTTCATACCACAGAGAGAAGTATCAACTGCAGAAAAAGCTGGGTATTACAAAGCAGCGTTCCTTAGCTTAGTGTGGTCATGTTACATAGATCCTTGTAATGTGTGGTTAAAAAATATTTTCACAACTGTGGGCAAATAATGAAACCAGAAATAGAAACTCAGGTGTGTGAGAGAGCTGTTAATGCTGGGATGACTTCACAGTCATGGAAATTCATAAGGCCTTTACTGGAGTTCCCAGTTTCACTGTGTGAACTTAATTTTCAGATCCGTCCGTGCCCTGGCTTGATGAAAACCTACCTATATTTCTAGCTGTGTTGAATTGTGTCTAGAATGAGAAGTTTACCCACTACTGAGTCATGTCTTGCTCAGTTTGGAAAACAGGGTACTAGCAGCTGGTATCTTTCCATCTTCCAAGGAGTCCTGGGTTTTTTGGAAGAATTTTTAAAAGGAAATGTTTTGTGACACAGCTTGAAATATCTCATAGCTCTTGCTATCAGAAAAAGATAATGAGAAGAAACATTTCAGCAAGGATTCAGTAGCTTTCTATTTCCTGTTGTATATTATTTCTCTTGCTGATAAAATGCTAAGAAAAAAAAGATTTTGTCATTCATGCATCTAGTGACTACAACTATGTTCTTTCTCTTCTAAACAGATATTTTTCTCCTTGAGTATTTATAGAAATACACAGAATATAAAAAAACCAGCATTACTAAAGTAAACAAATTAATAGTTTTAAATGGGTAGTGTATGTGTAAAATGTTTGCCAACATACAAATAGCTTTAGTTACATTACAGGGTGCAGACATATAATAGCTATGAAAAAAGAAAATTCAGAACCTGAAAGTTGCCCAGGACTTTTAAAAATGGCATAAGCACTTGAGTATTTACCTCTGTAGTGTGGGAATTGCTTGTAGAATCACATTGTTCTATATTTTGAAAAATAGAATACTGGCATAGTTTTTGGGGAATGCAGGACTGGATATGACAAAATGCATAGTAAACATGGAAGGTGAGCAGGCAGGCACCTTAAGAAAATGGTAATTCTTTTTCAGCAGAATCAAGTGTGTTCCTATTAGCCGTGGCGGTTTTTTTATCAAGTTCTTAAAGTTCTGTAACAATTACAGTATACTGTTTCAGCAGGAAAAGATCTCATCATGGCACCCTCGGGAAGAAAGCATGGAGGAAAAGCTGGTAAACCAGCACCAGAAGAACAGACCCTTCCTGCCTATGACTTTGAGGAGGATAGAAAAGAACTGAGTGGATCAGAGGAAGATATTAGAGAAGGTGTTCATATGCCCTTTTTAGCATGTTTTTAAAATGTGAAGTTTATTACATTTCTGACTGTGAATAGAAAGAAAGACACTTCTGTGTCAGCCAATGTCTGAGCAAGCAGGGTTTATAATGCTTAAGACAACCAGCCTGCTACTGTTCGATTTTGATTGGTAAGAGAAGAGAACCCAACAGAACAGCTCTGTGTAGTTCACTGTTATGTCTTGAAATTAGGGGTGGAGTCTTCAGTGGAGTAGAATGTTGCTACATGATTATGTTACCTTATTTTAATGCCATATCCTGCTGTCACCGGGCTGCACAGAACATTGTGAGAGCGGGACAGAGCAGAAGAAGAGCTCTGTGTGCTCATGTGAAGTACTGAGTCAGATAAGGTAGCTGGGAGTCTGGCAGGTTTAAAAGCACGTCAGGAAGAATCTGAACCAAAGAAAAGAAAGGAAGAAGTAGAGAAAGCTGAGGCAAAAAGAAAATAAATCAGACGAGGGATTCTTGTTGAATTTTGAGGGAATGTCATAAAAAAGTGGACTTTGCTTAAAAGTAGAGTTCTCAATCATCACACGATAGTTTTTTGTTTGATGCAACTCCACTTCTGAATTTTTATCTATCAGCAGTTATCTCTGGGCTTGTTTCTTGTTAATTTCTCCCCTTCGTTTGTTTAGACTAAATTCCTGTCCCACTTATCCCTGCCATTAAGAGAAATCTGATAGCCAAGGATATGGTGGGTTTTTTTCAAAATATTATAAACATATATTTGTGATTTTGCTTTTTAAAGCTGCGTGTGTTATTGACGGGAACTGAGACCCATGAGACATGTTCAGAAAAATGGCATTACAGAAAAGTGATCACACTTTCAGTAACTCAAACCACCCGCACAAAATAGAAGGTATTTTTGTAACTATTTCTGTAATTTCTCAAAAGGTGACACACCAGTAATGGACAAGCATGGAAAGAAAAGACCTTTGGCGACAACTCATGTGGGTCCAGATGATGTGGGGTAAGGTTAGGAGTTTGGAGGTTTTTTCCCAAAATAAGCAAGCAGATACCAATTTCAGTTATTCCCTATGCTTGTTTTGCTTTGTTTGTTTTTGGTTTGGTTAGTATTTGATTCAAAAATCAAGTGGCAGATAGTACAGCAGTTGTAGGTAAAACAAGAAAATGTATCATTTTAAAATTAGCAATTCTGCAGTTTCTTTGTAGATATTTTTGTACATGCATGAAAATTTGATATATTTGTATGAGTTCTTAAAATATTTGTTTCTTTTAAAAAATATTTGTTTTATCCTAAATTATTGATAATTTCATTAAGTTCCATTAATTTTTTCCTCTGATTTTAGTTCCTTGAAGACATTACCAGTACTTTGAACGATGCAAATATTGCATGAAAAATAAATTCTTTTTACAGATAAATCTTATTAAATTTAATAATTATGGGCAGTGTAAATGTAATAAAAAAGTGTATGCTGAAATAGTTTTGTAGGAGATTACAGCTGTTGAGTTGAAGATACTGTTTTTACTGCATTGTACCACTGCTTCACACTCTGGTGTTATCATCTTAAAGGTGCTGTAAAAACAACCATGATATTATTTGTCTTGGATTTTTCTTACTGTGCCAGTTATGCCATCTGGGATGGCCTTGTTTCATTTGATGTTCCAAATACTCTTTGTGTTTTCTTTTTGTCTAGGGAATAATCAATTTTATTTACTGAATGCTCTCACTCAAGACCTCTTACATGCCTAATAGTGTATTTTTACTGGGGAGTAAGTTAGTAGATTCTAGTATTTTTTTTTTTAAACAAGCAAATCAGTCTGAAAAAGGGATCTCTCACAGGAGGAAAAAAGGAGTATAATTATTTTATCTTGCAGAGCAATAGCAGCTCTGTGACTGCTGACAAGTAATAGGCACATGAATAAAATGAGTTTTAAGCATGTAAAACGGGCCTTACTCTAAAGCCAGAAAATGGGCAAATAAAAATGTTAAATGTTTTTTGTAGGGGTGAAGTACAAAATATGCTGGAAAGGTTTGGAGGTAAGTACATTTACTTTCTAATAAATTTTTAAAAAAAGTTGCAGAATTGGCAGTAATTTTTTGCCATAAAATAACTTTCAAGACTTACATAAAATGATCAGTCTTTGTAGCATTTTTCAGCATTTCTGAATAAAGCCAGTTTTCAGGAAAAAAAAAGTTTTATTTAAGTAGAGCAAAGGGAAAGAAGAGAAGGGACTAAAACAGCATATAAAGTGAGTTGTAAGTATTAGTGTAGGTAATTACAAAGGAAAAGGGAACGATGCATGAGTGCTTTTGACAACTCCAATTTTAAGATGAAGTTTAAGAGGTAGTGAATATATTGTAGAGAAAAGGGATGATATGAGTTAGCTGTTGTTCTCACTCAATTTTTTGTTACGCTGACATAGAGGATACTGGAGGTTGCAAGACTTGAGTGAGAAGTAAGGGGCATGTAAATGTGAATATAAGCAGCTAAGTAGAACAAACGGTTCTAATTCTAGACAAGCAACTTTGGAAGTAAACTTTAGTTGCAATAGAGAATGAGAGAGAGTCTGTACTCAGCACCTTCAGAAATTTAGAGAATAGGGAATCAGCAGATAAGAGAATTTCAGCAGTCAGGATGAGTATGAGTTTATAGAAGAGCCAGATAATGAGGGTAAGTAATGCCAGTCATCTAATGATGAGAGATTTATGTGTGTCACTTAGTAAGATGTAATAATAGTTGTAGTCAGATCCTCAGATGGCTTTACTTACAGTTAAATTACCAGCTGAAATCTGGATAGCTGACGGGTTACAGAAAAACCACCTTTCCCTTGTAAGGAATGTGTAATATCTATCACAGTGTGAGAAAACATCAAAAAGCCATGGAAGGAAGGGAAACCATCTTAATGTCAGTATTCCATACTCAATAGGTGATAAATACTTGCATTGTGTGTAATAAAAAAAGCTGTACAGAGTCATTACTTGCATGTCAATCTTAAGGTGAAAGAGGAGTTAAAGGGATTCCTTAATGCACAAATTAGGATTTTTTGCTGTCACAAAATTACATATTTTGTATTACATAATAGAATGCTACTGTAGGTCTGGCAATTTAGATAAGAGGAGGATGTTAAAAAGTTATGATTGCTTGTAATTTAAGACTTAAAAAAGGAAGGAAAGGAAGGATGGATGGATGGAAGGAAAATTAATGGATCAGAGAGAGGATGCTGTCTGCACAAAACAGTATGTTTGGTATTAGCAGGGGCAGATGCCTCAGCAAATTAGAGAGGTTTGACAGGTGTTTCCTGAAATCTGTAGTGAAAAGGAAAAGAAATTACTGTATTAACCTTAAACTATGACTTAAGTCTCCAAATGTAAATTAAAGTGAAACAAACACACTAATTTATATCAAGTATTAAAAAATACTGTCTCTGAAGTATGAAAAATAGTTTGTTGTTCATTCACTACGTTTACGGTGATAGTAACCACATACTACCTTTAATTTCTTTCTGAAATCCAAGTAATTTGAATATTACTCCAAAACAGGTATGGTCTTGCTAGGAAAAATATCATTAAAGTGTCAGTATAACTAAATTCCTTGAAAGTCTGGAAACTCTGGGCTAGCACCACAGTCATGAAGATTTTGATGATGTTACTAAAATATCATGAGATACTAGAGAAAAGAGGAAGTTTGTGCAAGGTATCTCTAGCTTTGAATGGAGAATTTATAGGCTGTGAGATGTCCAAATACGATGTGCCTACACAGTGTGAGTTAACTGAACAGTGCTTCCAGTGTTCTGAGAATGTGTGTGTAGTTACTGCACAGGTGATACCTTAGAAGTGCATGTTGGACCACAATAATCAGTAGGGAAGTACATGATGACAGCGTGTAAGGACCTGATCTCAGTGTACAGAATGGAAGCACTGCAGCTGCCCTGAGTTTAAGCCACTGGAGTTTCAGTTCACTGTGTGTGTCAGTTCAAAGCCAGTCTGACCCCGGACCCACCACTGGCCCGAGAGAATCAAAGCAGCTCCAGCTGAGTCACGTCCCAGCGGGTCCTATTTGGTTTGGTGTTTGAAAGAGGTGGGACTTGAAGGAGATGCTACACTTGTTGTGGGGCTGGGCAAGGAGCAGCTCCAGCTGGTTAGGTTGTATGAGGGGATATGGGAAGCAGCACTCACACAGTGCAAACAGCAGGTTGAGGGGCGCAGCCCGGATCACCCCAGCTTCTTTCCCTTAGAACACACCTCCTCTGCTTCTCAGCATTCTTCATAAATGGCACAATGTATCCACTGTGCTTAATTTCTGAATATTCTTTGACTTTTAGCTGACATTAACAAGGCTCTCTTAGCTAAGAGGAAAAGATTAGAAATGTATACAAAAGCCTCACTCAAAACCAGTAACCAGAAGATTGAACATGTTTGGAAAATGCAGCAGGAGCAAAGGTAACATTTATTCTTAGTTTTCAAACCTGTGGAACCAGATTCTCTTTTGTCTCACAGCATGGATAGTTGATCTGTCTTCTTGCAATTAAATGCAAGTACTGTATCTACTAGTTCAATATCTGCTCAGGGCCTCTGCTGCCTTCAGTTGTGTCCACTTTGCAAAACTGACAGTAATCACTTTCTGTTTCTACTTGAAAACTTGAAAAAATGTTCAGTAAAACTTTAATTCTGTTCAGGTTAAGGAAGAAAATAATTTTCACCCTAGATAATATTCCTCTCCCCTCTTAAGATGTATTTAATTACTACATCTGATACTACAGGTAGACCAAACTGAAAAATGAGACAGCTAAAAACTGGAAGTCAGCAATACTTACAACTGTCTTAGTGTTGTTCTACATATATATGTGTACATATATATTTATCTGAAACTTCTGTGGACAAAATTTAAATTTACATAGAGAAACTCAGAGCATCATAAACTAATGAATGAGCTGATCAACTTTGCATTAAAAACCCTTTAAGTTAAAACAAAGATCTGTAATTGGGTTAGAAGAATTTGTTAAATCTCAGAAAACCTGACACTGTTAGTAAAAAAAGTTGTTATATTTCTTTTTAACCTGAGTTTTGTATGTGAGTGCTGTCTCCTTATATGTACATAATCCACATTCAACGTGTGTGTGTATATGTGTGTTCAATTTTTCGAAACACGCTATTCCATTAGGGGCAGATGTCTAAACATCCTGTTTCTTTATCTGTGTCAGCTTTTATCCTACTCCATGTGTATGTTGAACTCTAGCTTTCCTTGTGATTCTTCACAGCATTTGTCATACTTACAGATAGTGTCTGTTTATAGGCAGAAGCTCAATCATGAGTTCTCCCAGCAGTTCCTGACTTTATTTCAGCAATGGGATGTAGATGTGCAAAAAGCAGAGGAGCAGGATGAAAAACTAGCGGTGGGTTTCCGGCATGGCATGAGTTTCTCTGTATTTTCACAAGGGGGGAATACCATTGTTTAGACACTCAAGAAATGTAAAAACACTTCATGTACTTTAAACAAACATATGATTATGTTTTGCAAAGGGGGTTGCATTTATAAACTTCATTGCAAGTTTATAAATAGCACTAAGTGATGCCCTAGGCCAGCATATTGCTTGAGAAAAGCCAAGACCATTTATGGAGAAGAAAGATGTGTGTTGTTTCTGTCCATCAATAGTCTTTTGGTTCAGGGAACAAAGGAATAATGGAAAGTAGTTTTGTTAAAAGTAGTTTGCTTAAAAACATGCCTGTATGTAGTAAATGTAAGAGAATTTGATAAGTGAAAGGGGATAGGAACCATACAATGGAATGTAAGGAAGTGATGTTGCTGTATTTGTACTTCCAACACATTTGCAAGTTTTGCTTTTCCCCAGGCAGCACATCTAGGCAGCACAGTAAGGAGCTGCAGGGGATAGCAATCCTCAGAGGATTTTACAAGGATAATTCAGGTTGTAAGGGACTCAGGGCTTAATCCAGTCTTCATCTTACTTTCATTAGTAAACTCTCTGGGCAGAGATCTACAAGGCACAGATTTTCCAGTGAAGGCAGAATCTCTGATTCTGGAAAATGACATTGGTGTGCTGTCCAAGTGCTGTGGTTAACAACTAATGCAATTATGTTTTCCTTTTTCTTCTACTTCAGAATATGCTTCGTCAGCAGCAAAAAGTTTTTCAACAGGCAAGAATAGTTCAAAATCAGAGACTGAAAACCATTAAGCAACTCTATGAGCAGTTCTTAAAGGTAATTTTTTTCCTTGGAAGGCAGCTGATCCTTATCATATCACTTAGGAAAGCTGTAGTAATTTAGGTTTTAAATTATTTGGTATTTTTGTAACAAAGTAGCTACATACTAGACAGCAAAAAAAATTATTTTGAGTATAACTACACAAAAAATTTAGGAGTTAGTTAAAAAAAAGGTTTTCCCCTTTCATTTTACACCAAGAACAAAGCACTTCATTCCCAGAATGTCCTTCCCCTGCTATTTTTCTAGGGTATATGAGAATTAAACTTCAAGAAAAATGAAAATACCCTAAATGATGGATTTTGTGATGAATGCAGAGGCACAGCACCACAGAATCACTGAAGGACTGAGGTTGGAAGGGACCTCTGGAGGACATCTGGTCTTGCCAGCAGGTGGTACAGGAGGGCTGCCTAGAGTTAGTGACTTGGGACTTACTTCCAAATGGCTTTTGAGTATCTCCAAGGACGGGGACTCCACAGCCCCTTGGGGCAGCCTGTTCCAGTGCTCAGTCACCCTCACAGAAAAGTGTTTCTTGATGCTGAGAGGGAACTTCCTTTGTTTTCAGTTTGTCTGTCCTTCCTGGTCCCATCACTGGGCACCTCAAGAGCCTGGCTCCATCTTCTTTACATTCTCCCCTTCAGGCACTAGGTATACAGATCCAAGAGCCCCCTTCCTTTCTCTTTTCCGGGCTTAACAGTTCCATCTCTTTCAGGCTTTTCTCACATGAGAAACACTTCGGTCCCTTAATCATCTTCATGGCCCTTTGAGCTCTGTCCTGTACGTACAGGTCTCTCTTGTACCGAGAGGTCTGGAACCAGACCCAGCACTCCCGGTGTGGCCTCACCAGTGCTGAGTGGAAAGATCAGCTCCCTCGACCTGCTGGCCAAGCTTTTCCTAGTGCAGCCTAGGAAACTCTTGGCTGCCTTGCTGCAAGGACACACTGCTGGCTCATGTTCCATTTGGTGTCCCCCAGGACCCCCAAGTCCTTTTCTGCCAAGCTGCTTTCCAGCTGCATGGCCCCAGTATATGGGGTGGATTTAAGTCTGTCAGTTTCTGACAAACTTTAATTTCTGTTCAAGTAATTTTCTAACTGGTTCCCATTTTGAAACTTCAGTTAGTTACAGTAAGCTTGAGGTTTGGTTTGGTTTGGTGGGGTTTTTTTNTCACCAGTGCTGAGTGGAAAGATCAGCTCCCTCGACCTGCTGGCCAAGCTTTTCCTAGTGCAGCCTAGGAAACTCTTGGCTGCCTTGCTGCAAGGACACACTGCTGGCTCATGTTCCATTTGGTGTCCCCCAGGACCCCCAAGTCCTTTTCTGCCAAGCTGCTTTCCAGCTGCATGGCCCCAGTATATGGGGTGGATTTAAGTCTGTCAGTTTCTGACAAACTTTAATTTCTGTTCAAGTAATTTTCTAACTGGTTCCCATTTTGAAACTTCAGTTAGTTACAGTAAGCTTGAGGTTTGGTTTGGTTTGGTGGGGTTTTTTTCCAAGTCTGGCAGTTTAGGAAAATAAGTCTGAAATAGAGCAATTCTTAGTTTAAGATAGTCAAAATTTATAGAGGATATTACAGAAGCATTAATAACTAATCCAGAATGTCAAAAATGTCTTCATCAAAGAGGAAAAACTGAACAGAATGTCAAGTATTACTTCAATTTTTCTCCTCAAAGAAGACCAAAAGGTAGAAGTCAAGCCTCAAATATGTTTATATAAGTTAAAGAAAATACAACTAGACATATACACAGAGGTAGGCATAATTGTAAGTACAAAAGGGAAGATAACCAGTGAGTTTTATTTGGGGAAAAGTGTGCAAAGACATCTAATGGGTTTTATAGTCCTTACTTCAAAGTCCCTCAAAGTTGCCATAATATCGAACCCCCAGCATTCCTGACAGATGTCTGTTCAAGTTCTTCTTGTGGAACTCTTAAATAAAAAGCAGAATAACTAGCTAAGACCTCACAGAAGCTGACTGGAGGATACCATTTCCTTCACAGGGTCCACAGTGTTTAAATAGGAATGTAGGCTGGAGTATAAAGTCCTCTATGATTCCTCTGTCAAGTTTGTGACAAAACTAATCAATTATCTGAACACTATAAAAATTAAATTGTAAGAAAATGAATGATTGGTTTGTTTGCTTGTTTTAAATTAACCCTTTGACACTGAGGAGTTCTGAATTAAGATTATCCTTAACTTCAGAGCATGGACGAGCTGGAGAAGAGCAATGAAAATCTTCTGGCGGGTGCCCAAAATGAACTCCGCAAAGAAATGGCTCTGTTGCAGAAGAAGATTATGATGGACACCGTAAGTATCAGATCTGTGAACTCAGTTAATAGCAAAAATAGGACATTCTATTAAAAGTCATTTGACATTCATTTAATTCAAAGGACTCATACTGATACGGCATTGGTTCAGTATTATCTCCTTTTCTCGTCACAGCAACAGCAGGAGATGGCAACCGTTCGCAAGTCTCTTCAGTCCATGTTATTCTGATGGCTCAATGGAGAAACAAGTTGTACCTAAGTAACATGACACAAGTACAGGCATTAGCCACAGAGAAGGATGTTAAGATGTTTCAAGTTTCCTATTAAAGGCTTTCATGGATTGTTCTAATCTTGTGTCTGACAATGTTGTAAGCACATAGATTAGTAAATTTTTTTAGTGGGGGGGCAGTATGGACCCCAAACCATTTACTGTCTGTCCAGTTAATTTGTAACTACTTAATATTCACTTTCAATAGCACTGGACTGTTAAAATTGTTTCACTTTTTCCAATGCCAAATTGTAACAATGGGCAGAATTAATGAAAAATGCATTAGTCAGATTTTACATATTAACCTTAGGCCTTTAGGTAAATTGTGCAAATAGAAGCATTTTTCACAAGATGCAGATTTCTGTAGTGTCAGCATTTAGTCACTGACGTATCACCAGTTATAAGTTCACAGGGTATGACATAGCTCATGTAAGATTGTTTAATAATGTGTATTACAGGAAAGCAAAGTACATTTTGTTAACTCTTTTGCTATGCTAGGTATTGTAATATCCTTGTATTAGTAAGAGATTTGTGAACTGCTGTAATTTGTCCAGAAAACGTTGGGGTTTTTTTAGTTGAATGATGAGCTTTATGTATCAGCCCTAGTAAGCATAATTGAACATTAAGCATTTTGGGGTATATTCTTCTTGTAGAGCCACTGCAAGAAGATGAGGTAGATTTACCTCATTTACTTGGCACAAGCTATTACAAGCCTTTGATTATTGCTTTTTGCAATCCCAAATGACTAGCAATTGAGGGAGGCCTGAGTTTTAAGGGTAAAGTATTTATCTTTCATGTATCTCATTGCAGTAAATAAGTATAAATTAAACAACTGGCTTAGTGTGCATGTGGTTTGTTTCTACAGAAAACCATTACACCTGAATATCCACTTTCACGAATCAGGTAGTTGCTAATACATTTAATGCTCTGATTTCATACCACAGTAGATAAAACAAAAACCATCCACACACCCATACACACAAATGTGATGTTTTCATAACAATATATTTCAAAACCATATTCTTCTCCTCAGCTTACTAACATTTTTACTTTAGAATCAAGTCATTTGACGGTTCTTCAATTCTGAAAGTCATATTAGAGAAAAGTAACCTACAGAAACTTCAGCTATCAGGTTGCAACTGAAGCTGAATAAGAAACCAGTAGGGAACTCCTTGTTCTGCCTCTGCTAGGATTCAGGGAGGGAGCAATTATGGAAATTACATTGGTACAACCATGCACAAGGCAATATGGGCTTCTGGTGGGTACCAGTAACTAGGAGGATTTGTGCTGCTGGGTCTCAGTCCTTAAGGACAGCCAGATGCTAAGAAATAGTTAACAGGTTTTGCTTTGTATCTTCAATAGGAGGTATTTGTTAGTATTACCTCCTGTTTCTGGTTTTATTTGTTAGTATTAACTCACATTTCTGGTTTTCTGAGTGATTTCTGCATTAGTTTCCTATCATCCACCTGCCTCAATCATATGCCTAAAATTACTTATGCCTACTATGACATGACATAGTTTTGACCATTGTGGGGAACCAAATCATCTCTCTTTAAAGAAGATGTCTGTGTCTTTTCATCAGGTGCTTTTCTATTTGCCCATGGCCTGGGTTCAGGCTAAGTTCATGTGTAGATGCTGTGTCTTTCCCAGTCTCAAAAAGGAGTGGAATTGATAGGAGTCACTTAAGAGTTTTAGTCCTTTGGCAGTAACTGTTACAGTTATCCCTCAAGAGTATCACTAAATTCTTGTTAGTGTGGTAGATGCTATTTTATTCCCTCCAGATTAGTAAACAATACACCGCTATTAAAGTTCCTTGAACACCTCAGGAAGTCTTTCTGAATTAATGTGCAGCCTGGGAGCTGCAGGGGTACAATTCTTAAAACAAACCACAGCATTCTTTATTGAACAGTTCAGGAAGGACTTCATGAACTCGGAGCTCAGGTACATAACAACAACTGAAAGTAGTAATGGACACTTACATTCAACAGCTTTTTACATAAATCGTATTCAAACAGTACCTCTTTAAAGGAGCTTAAGTTTAAAGCGTTTGTGTGTGAGTCCTGATTTGTTCATACAGATAATAAGCTACTTTTCTCCAATGACAACAGCCCTGTAGTTAGGCACATCACACTAGCCAGTGGGTCTGGTCTTAAAGAGTCAGGCTAACAGTAGGCCTGACTTCCTGGTTCGGAGTTTTACACTATGGTTTAGTTTTGTGCTGTTTTGTTTGGACAGCAGTAGCTACAAGACAATTAGATCAATTATGAGCAAGATGAACACAACAACAGCAAAAATACCACATAGGGAAATACACATGGGTGGGCTGCAGTGCTAGAGCTGCAGTCATTTAAGTCAGTGACCTCTGTCATTTGCTTGCATAGTTTCACAGATAGATGTTAGGGTAACTAAAGTCAGTATCCTTGAATTACACAGCTCTCTCTAGTCCAGATAATGATGAAGTGTAATGAAACAAACCTTGTTATGACTACAAAACCAGCAACTGGCCTTGAAAGAACATACAAGCTACAGTTTTATCTGGTAGCAGTAAGTTATGTGTTTGGATACCAGAGAATGCACAAATCCTAAAGGCACTCGTAACAGTACTCTGAAGTAGAATAACATTTTCCTGAGCTGTACCTGCTCCATCTGCTGATCCAGCAGCTTGTTCCTTAGAAATAGCGAAGAGAGATTGAGTGGTTTGACCTCATGGCTGCCTCATTTTACCAGTCTTAATACTGCAGTACTGTATTTGATTGGTACATCTGACTACCACTTCAGAGCACTTCCAAGAAAACTTTAGAAACTAATGCTACAATATTAGTCACTTGGTCTAGGGAAATATGAAATTCCTCTTTAAATTCTAGTTGGTAGCACCTTGGTTTGCAGCCTACATTCACTAAAAGAGAAGTACAAAATGAAAGTTACCTAACAGGAAAGGGCAACATTTTCAAATGCGGTATTGAAGGTCTGAAATACATGCTGGTTCAAAAGTATTGATCACAATAGCATCTGCAGAACTTTGTTATCTACTAATTCTAACATCTGGTAATGTCTGGGATACGGTGAACTTTCTCATAAAACTGTTTTCTTCAAGAGCTTAATCTGTCTTCCCAAAACCAGAGGGGCTGCTTCATTCAACATTCCCCTAACTGCTTCTTCTCTTGTCCTTGACCTATTTAATCAGTCATTATGGTTTTGAACCTGTTCAGGAGCTTGATGAGATGAAATTCTGAAGACATGTATATGAAGATGAGCAGCAATCTGTAGGCACACACCAGTGGCATATCTCAGCATATCAAACAAGGATATGAACTTCAAAAGAGCAAAACAGAACAGATTAAAAAAAAAATCCAATGTTTTTTTCAATTTTCCCTACTATAAATATGTTATACTATAAAAATGTTATACTTTAACAGGATCTATCCATCTGACAAGTGTAGCAATCATTTTAACATATAGCTAGACCACAGACTGGTCTAGTTTAGAAAAATCTAAAACCACCCCAAAACCCCAACACCCAAACAGCACTAAACACATATAAAGTCCGATAAACAAAGGTTAGTCTGCAGTTCACAGAACAATTTAAACCCACATGGGCTAAAGCATAATTACAAGAGAGCTTTGTAAATTCTGTAAATTTACTTTCACATCTCTCTTCCAAGGAAAGAAAGCCATTCTGCTCCCAGAATACATGTTTACATGTTACCCTGGCGCTCCCTCCACAGCAACAGCTGAAATGGGAGCAGGTCAGAAATGGCAGAGCAGAATTACAGGGACAATTCTCAATGCATTCCTTTAACTATGGTCCAAATTAAAAGTATAAAACACTTACCAATGCTATCCACAGAACAATATATTCATCAATGAAACTATTGAAGTACTGGTCCAGAAACAGAAGTCCTGGCCCAATAAACGCAGAGTCCTGAAGAGAGATTTCACTTTTTGTCATGTGAGCCACCTATGTAAAAAACAAAAGCAAACGTGCATGACCTCCTTGCCCAGTGACGTTCTCCTGTAAGTTACATCTGTACCAGTGTGCAGCTAGTGGCAGGGGTTCCCCACTCTTTCATTTTTCAGGGTTGTATTCAAAGGGTAAGACTACGCAAGTGTATTACTGAAAACAGATACTATCCACTTGAAATGTTGTTTTCAAGTATAACTTGGGAATTTTGGCTTTTCCTAGCCAAAAGCTAATTAGGAAGCAGGCTTTTGCTTAGGTAACAAGATTTGTTCTCACTATTTAGTAAAAATAATGATGTAGGCTCAGAGACACTTTACAGACTGACTAAGGAAACATTACTGGGGACAAAGGGAAGAAATCTGTTCTCCCCACACACACCTTGTTCCTTCCATATTTAGCACTCTTAGAGACAGCCTGAGCTCACCTTTAACTAAGAGTTCTTTGTAAAAACTTGGTGACCTAATAAAAGAGATATGAAGAGTCCATACCAGGAAGCTTAAAAATGGCTCCTTGAATGAGCAAGGAACGAACAAGGCAGTTCATCCGTTTGACAGAACTGCCTCAAGTTCAGTCTTACGGCTCTGGATTCGTATCAGCATTCCCTCTCTTGAAGAGGTAGTAGCTCATTAGGTGAACACCTGTTTAGTCAGAAAGTCTGTCAAATACCTGTTTTCCAGTGTTTGAAAAATGTCATGTGGGGATCAAAAAATGAGCTGGCTGGATTACTGTTATTAGCAAATACGTAGTAAGGCAGATTTTTTTGATTTTTTTTTAATCCTTTGATGAGGTTTTTATGTATAAAAAAGAAAAAGACAGGAAAGTTTCTCCCATAATTTTAATGATTAAAGTAAATTCCTATTTCAGATGACTGAATCAGAAGTCACAGCACTGTTAGTAAGGCTTGAGGGACCAGAGGCAGGATGTTAAAAGATAGACAGTATATTTCTAGGACTAAGTTAAACAAAACTGAAAGTTCTACCCAATACATTCAACAGGAAGTATGCATTTGCAGCAGTATCATCCAGAATCTCTCTGTAGGACCCTGAGTATAGTTCAGTGTCTGGGTCATAATGAAACTGGTAATACAGTGGCAGAGCAGAATGGGAACACTTGCATGAAGCCTGCTGATCCAGCAAGTGTTAAGCCAAGAACCAGTTTAGTTTTAAGAGGTTTAGGACTGAAAGAAAAATCCTTACCACCAACTTCTGTGAGATTTTGGCATTCACAAACCCAAATGTTAAGACATACAGGCAGGCGTGTTTTTCGAACAGCTGAGTTGTAGACTTTTTATAAATCATAATGGCCAGTGTGATAAGTAGTCCAATGTGCAGGCCTGGTGAAAGAACACTTGTTCCCTGAAATGTAAATGGACAGGAAATTTGTCTTAGACTTCAGTCACACAGTAAGGTCCAGATTTTATACATATTGCAAATCCCATTAAATAAAACCAGAACTGCCAAAACTCAGGAAGGTCCATTAGCATTAGACCACTGCTATTGGTATCCTTTGCAGTGACCACTAATTAATTTTGTAAGAAAATTCATTGCTGGTTCCCACGACAGAAGAAATCCAGTAACAGGCAGAGAGAAGATAGATAAGTTAGAAGAAAGATAGTCTTTGCTTTAGCTACCCAACACTCATGCTTGTCTGCTTAAATGCTCAAACAAATAAAACCCTTATGGTCATCTGAAATGCAATAAATTACAGGCATAAATTATTCAACCTCATTCAGATTTTTAGCACAACTTACTGCTATTGTAGATCCATTCTTTCCAACCCCTCCACCAAAGATGACACGGAAGTAATTGAAAAAAGAAAGTGCTGTTCCACACAGGATGCCAATAACTGCAAAGAACTTCAGTTCTAAGCCCACCAAAGGGACCTTAGCAGAACACAGAAAAACCAAAAAAACCACAACAAGACAAGAGAAAGATATCAGAGGTTAAGCGCAACACCTTTTTTAAAAAGGGATTATAGAAGCCAGTCACACCTACTAAACAAACATTAAAATCCAACTCTCACTTTCCCAGGAAAAAGCTCAAGACAACAGTGCTTGGAATGTTTCCTTACTAAGGAAACAACAAATATCTTTTGTAATGTTTAAACTGAACTTTTGAGTACTTAAGTTCTGTTCTTGAGATTCAGATAGATCTTACTCTGTTTCTCCTTACTATGTTTTTCAAACGTTTTTACTACATAAGCAAAAACTTGACACAGAGCACTGCATCACCATGGAATGGGAGGGGGGGAGAGGAGAGTTCCCTCTATTTCAGTGGATAACACAACACTGCACCACAGGAAACACAAACACCATCTGCCTGCTGTGTGTTTCGGTATGTTATTTGTATGCTGTATCCTTGCACATCATGAGACTATCCTGAATAGTCTCCAGATACAAATTTTAATTAAACAGTTACCTTTTGGAATCAACTGGAGTTTCAAGGAACCTTCCAAAGGCAGCAGAGGATTAAAAAAAAAAGTAGTAATAAATTGAAACCATTGACTATATTTTTGAATATATAGTGTTTTGAGATACAGCATAACTACAACAGATTTTAACAGTGAAGGGGGAAAAAAAAAAATCAATCATAATTAAAGTCTAATGCACCTACTTTATTTTCCAACATGAAAATAAGCTTTTTGAAAACAAACAAAAAAAAATATCTTGTAGTATGAGGAAAGGAAAAACTTTAGCTAAGCATTTCTTAATTGCTGAGTAAACTTATGAATTTATTTTAATTTCTTGGTGGTTTATATTTAGGTTAATTTGTATAGGTTATCAATAGTATGGAACAGTCTCAGTTCTTCCTTGTGCTATAGCCAAGCAGAACTGTAAATTTCTGAGTAAAGACCCTAGAAAGGATGAAGATCTTAAGTTTCATATAATATTGATACTGTCCACTGAAGTGCATCTCTAAAGATCAGAATAAAAGTTAGAGACAGAAAACAATTCTTTAAATAGATAGTTACATTTATGTGACTGTGATATAACTGTTAAAAATTAGTGTATCTGCATCAACACAAATATGGATTAACCAAAACCCCTCTGACTTCATCCCACGGTTTCATTAGATTAAAACATTTCATCCCTAAATTTTAAAATAGATTGCTTAACTGAAAAGAAACGTGTGTCTTACAATATCCAAAATATATAAAACCAGAACAAAAACTATTTGCTGAAGTGCAGAGTATTAGTTCCAGATCAGAAGTTCACAAAAGTGGCAGATGGAGTCTTTTTTCCTCTAGGTAGCTCTAAATTGTGCATAGGGAGTCACACCATTATATCTAAGCTAACTACAACATCAAAGTAACCTGCATTTGTACAATAAGCTAAAGCAGAACATTAGACAACTAGTAGGTGTCGATGGTACCTGCACAGGACAGCTTCAAATACCACAGGAACTGTGAGCACTTACAGGAACTGAATGCTCAACAGGAACTCTGAACACTTAACACACTTACCTTGTAGTCCCATATTGCTGTTCCTGCATATGCAGATATCAAGAGCAGCATTGTTATGGCTATCTGAACTTCAGTTACATCAATTCTATGAAGGAAAAGAAGAGATTTAGTTAAAGAAAAGGACTTTTTGCTGTGTGTAAAGTGTGTGTGGGGAGGAGGGGAAAATAAAACCCCAGGAACTATGCTTCGAATTACATCAATGTACATAAATTACTTTCCTTGATTGTGAAAGGTACTCTATATGTAGGCACACATCTCTGGCTAAGATGTAAAATTACAGCTATACTCCTTATCTAGAGCAAGCTGCATATCATTTTAATGGGGGAAAATCTTTAATGAATACAGTGTTAACTATTTGAGAATTATGTACAAATTTACAGACTTGTTGGTGTGTAAGTATCAAATCAAAGTTTAAGGGAAGCTCACAGGTAAATGCAATCAAACATTTCCATTAGAAGCAGAGCATATAAAAGCAGAGACTGTAAAGACCAGGCTGGGAGAGAAGGGATTTCTTTAAGCCAGCATATGAAAACCTGACAGATACAGCCTGCAGAACATAAGGGAGGACTGAGTCAGTGGATAGCTAGGCATCTGTTTCTGAGGACATGTAATTGCTATCATGCTTTTTCTACATAGCTGTTTTTCTACAAGCTGTTTTAAAATAGGTCGCCTTGTATGCCCTACCAAGCCTAGACTTCCACTTTTTTTGTTCTCAGACAACTCTTAAATTGATGAAATGTTATGAGAAGAACTCATATATAAAAAAAGCTAAGTAAAGGCTCAAGACAAAAAACCTGATCTTCATACTGAAGTTACCAGCAGTGACAATAGAAGTTCAAAATACAAGATTTCTTTTACCAGTTAGATTAACTTTGATGGTTTAAGGTATTATGACCAAAGTCAATGTGTATTGTTACTTACTTAGTATGTGAACTGTTTGCACAGGAAAGAGTGTATTTTTAAAGGGAGAGAGCAATCAACTCTTGGCTAACGGAAAACATTCACCTGAACTTGATAATCACGGTAACATTAAACTCTCTTCTTTCATTAGAAAGATGGTGATAAAATATGCTAGTTTTCATGACAATCTTCTGATTCTTAGAGCCAAAATTTAAACTGCAGCTAGGTAATAAGCTGAGGTGCTTGTCACTACTTAAAGCTGTTAGAATCTTGTCAAATTCCTTGTCTTCCTGCACCTTTGCATTCTTCCAATTTTACCAGCTGTAGTGCTCATCAGATTCCAAGGTGAGCCAGTTCAGCTTGTCCGTTTAGTGCAGGCTTTTCATCTTCTGCTCAGTTCATGAACTGGGTCGAAATCAAATGAAACTCAGTCACAGGACAGCGGTGCTGGGAGTGGGCTCTTCCCTCTCTGCCAGGGACGAAGTGTTAAATATACCCAGTCATTGCTGAACTTGTTGGTTACATCATTCAAAAGTGGCCATGTGCAAGTGTTCACAGGTTGCACTCTGCACTATTAACACCTATTTCTAATCTGTATTGGCTTTGTTGTTGCTGGTGGTGGGAGGAGGCTTGAAGTTGAATCATTATATGTGCCAAAGTTTAATACTCAGTTGTACCGAGGCTCAAACTGTTGGTTGCAACAGAGCCCAAATCAGAGTCCAAAGACTTTAATCAGATGCTGTGCAGTACTTCACATAACCTGACAGTATTACATTATTCAGCTCTCTGATCCTTCCTGGCCATCAGCAGTAGGAATCTCTCATCTGTGATTTGATTTCTGAAATCAAGTGCTGCTAATTCGGGAACAGCATCAGTGAAAGCTTCCATCCGTGTTATTATGTATTACCATGTTTAGAACACTATATTACTGCCTCCTTCAGTTACACTCACACCTCTGTTCTTCAGAGAAACAAAACCGCAAGCCTTGAAAAAAACTGTGACCTGTTTCCACTGAACAGAAGTTATCTTGGAGAGAAGTTTTGTCTGTTTAAACTTCAAACAGTAAGCATAGAACACCAGGCCATTCTGAACTGTCTGTATTATGCACTATCTGTGTGTTTAAGCAGAAGTCACTGAGTTTTTAATGATGAAATTTTTATGTGGTATAGGAGTGCCTTCCTGATGTGGGGAAATCATTCTCACACTTTATGCAAGAACAAAAGCCACAGAAAAGCAATCATGTCCGCAAAAGGCCAGAGCTCATGGCACAGTCCATCTCCCTTCAGTCACGCACAGAAAGGACTCTTTTTCAGCCATCACTCCAAAGCACCTCTTCTTGTTTACAGCACAAGATGTCCTTTAAAAATTTAGGATGGGCAGGCAGGCAGAAGAATTATAGTTTGCATGGTAAAATGCATTATCAGCAAACTAAAAAGAGCCCTTAGCAATATCCCAGGGACAGCTTTCACTCGATGCAGAGATCGAACAGTACACAAGGTCACCAGCCTGTGTGCCCAGGGATGCTCAGATTTGCTAAGGCACTTGTCAGAGGTCAAAGCAATGTAGGACTATGAACAGGTGACTTGGAAAGTGACTGGGATTAGCAGGACAGTCTTCATCTATTACTTATTTCCAGTTTTGCTGTCATGGAAGTCTCTGATCTTTTTCTCACTAAAGTGCAGCTCATTGCTTAAAAACAGCCAAAGGCCATGTATAGGCACCACCACAGCTACAGGAGGGTGCAGCAATCCCCACATTATTAGCAGTTAAATTCAAATCATATCTTCTACATGAATGTCATGACTTTTCCTCCTATGCTGCAGTGAAACAGATGAAACTTCTATCAGGTCATGAATAGCATCACAGCAATCTCTAGAACTGTGACCCAGCACAAAACCTAAAGGACATCAAAATCAGTATGAGCCAGATTAAAAGCAAGGCCCCCACATAAACGTGGGGTTTATGGTTTCAAGCACTGCCACAGCTCTGTGGAGCTCCTTGCTGAAGGATGCAATGGAAGCAGAGCATTTGTTCCAAGGAAGACTGAAGAGGTCTATGAAAGGGAAACCAATTAGCAGGGGAATTTCTCTAAAAATGTATGTGGTTCAGAGTCCCCTGGGGCTGAAACTGTTCTGTGGCTGGGAGATTACAAAGGCAGGTCCTGCAGATGTCCCTACTCCTACACAGAGCACTTGTCTGCAATGTAAACAAGACGTCTCTGGCCTGAGCCTGCACGGTGCTTGTGTGGCTTCTGAGAACAAATCTACAGACAAAAGAGCCAAATGCATGCAAACAAAGCATATACAGCGAAAAATCAGCTGCTAAAATAACAAGTCCTCAGTATTATGCAGAGTTTAAACGTCTTGCCAGCTAAAACACAAGAGTGGAAGGGACATGAGAAAGAGGGTGAGAGAAAGAGAAAGCAGGGATTAAACCAAGAAGAAACTGAAAGTAGCTAGGAGCCTCAGAATTAAGCCACATGTGCTTCTAAAGATACCTACTTACTTTCCAAACCTTAGTATGCCTGATACATATGTCTGCCAGTGAGCAGAATAGAACATGAACAGTCCCACAAAACAACAGAAAAACAACCAGTCAGGATTTGTTCCTAGTCGGATTGCTATGCAGGATCCAAGGACAACAAAAACTGAAAAGCAGAAATGAAAACGTTAGTTATATACCCTCTTTGCTTGAAATGCAGAGAAACTACCAAAAAAAAAAAAAAAAATCACAGGGCATTTTACAATCACTCTAACAAAGCAATGCTATGACTGATCCTTCACTGAGTAGCTAAGCTGCTAACCTCAGGGACAGTCCTGGCAGGAGAGGCCGAAACACAGCACTCCTTTTCTGCCAAGTGAGGGCCCTGCCTTCTGGCCTTCAGGGGTTCTCCCTTCTCCTGGCCTTGTCATCACCTGTTCTCTGCAACACCGACAACTTCAGCTGAAGGGCCCAGCTCAGAGACTGGCAGCTGCACTCCCCTGGGAAGCGAGGCATAAAGAACATACTAACTCCCAGGGCAACTGGTTTCAGCCATTAAGCTTTATAGAAGGCACTGGCACCAACAGCCCCTAAATTATGGAAAGTGAAACTGAGCAAGGCTTACTTCTTAAGGACTCACAACTATTTTAAAACTAATTCTTCTACGGAATTATCCTTCTTCTAAGTGCCAAACTGATATTTTGGCACCTCACTCCTAAAGTTGAATCTTTAGTTTCACATGCCAGCATCGGTCTTTTATGTCCTTAAAACACTTTATTAGGCATCACCTGTATCCTACTGGAAAACACAGGCCATGTAAAGAATTTTTAGGCATGCTCTTATGGAGTTCTTTGTTCACCATCTAGCTCATTCAAAGAACACTGTGTGTGAAGGTAAGTAAGGCCAGAATGCATCTCACCCAACATCTGCCAAAGGATCTTCTGAAATATGCCCCCTGATACCGGTCAGGGATGCAAAGGTCAGAGGCAGACTTGGCTGCATGGACCAGGAGACGGAGAAGTTATACTGAAAGATGGGAATATGATGACCCTGCTCTGAGCAGGAGTAACTTCTACAAACTAGGATGGGTAACAACAGTAGGTGAAGGCTACCTGTGGAAATAGAGTCGCAACCATGGTCAAAGAGTTCTCCTAGAGGAGAACTACTGTTTGTTCTTCTGGCTTGCTTCCCATCAATGGCATCCAGAGACTGGTAGATAAAAAGTCCTAATGCACCCAGGATGTATGCCCAAGAAGGTGCCTGAAAGAGATTCACATAAAAGGTCACTAGGTAGTTCCCTATTTCTTAGCTGATAATCTGTTTCATTAAACGTAAAATAGTGTTCAGCAGAAAACTATACTACATTGTGCTATTTGTTACTTAATTAAGAGGCAAACCAAACACCTTGCACTAATTTCTATGTGAATTGTAGTAACTACAGTAATGAACTACTCCAGATACACCAGTGGAACACAGGTCCTTCTATTTACTTTAAAAAAACCCAAAACTTTAGCTTCTCTTCTGCATCAACTGGCTTATTTTTCTACCTTAAAACCACCGTATTTCTCTAATTATTTGCATTCTTTGTGCTGAAAAATGTTATGAAAATAAGAATAATCTTTAAAAAAGAAAGCAGTGGCTTTTTTCTTTAAAAAAGAAAGCCCTCACTAAAGCTCTCAGCGTTTTACGTTACAGACACTTAGATTTACAACATATAGATATAAAAACCCATTACATTTTTACTAAATACAGACTTCAGCCTCTGACTACATAGGCACTTTGGACGGGGTTTAGAGAAATTAAGTGATTCACTAAATATGCAGGAGCAACTATCGACTTAATTTACACTATCAGAGTTTAAAAACGAGCTGTGAATTAGTTACATTAACACCAGTCTTAGGTTCAAAGGAACTGTTCTGCAGTCATTCCTTTCAAAAGCATTATTTCCATATGCACAGTCAGTATGACTTTATCTAGGAATTAGGTTTTGCTAAAAATTATTTAAAACACCAGTTGAACAAAGCATAGGTAACATTTAGCCTCAAGTAGTGTCGAGTGGTATCCTTAGCATTTAGAAGCACTGTTCATGAAAAGTCAGGAATAAATACTGGAAATGGACCGTGGAGGTTGAACAAGTGAACACCCATAGAGCTGGATCCTTTCCCACTCCCAGGTGAGGGACAGCTGCTGTGGCACTCCACCTCGGCAATTCCTCTCCTGCAGCACACATTGACCAACATGATTTCATGTATTCCCTAAGTCCAGTAAAGGCTATTAAGCAGATTTAGACAGATCAGTTCTCACCAATATTGGCATGAAGTGGCACAAAGATAACCTGCAGTGTTTCACGAGGCGTCCCTGCTGCAACACACTTCTACCAGTTATGAAACTACTGAAATCTATCGAAACTTGTCATCCTAATCCCTGGATTTTAGCAAGTAAACAAGGCCACGCTTGGCAATGTTGCACAGGACACCACTGGCTTTTTGGTTGCATTAGGCTCCCCTCCTTTTGCAACCATATACCTCTAACTGAAATAGATTTTAGCTTGCTTTAGTTATCAGGTTTGCTGAAAGTTGACTGTACCAGTGCTAAATATGGTAGCCAAATTCCTTAGCCACTCTGCATTCACCCCAGTGTGGGGCACATCACCAGTTATGTCAAATGCCAAAGCATGGGCACCTTCTTACTTAACTTGATCATTTCCATCACTGAAACACCACTCAGGAACAGAAATGTGTTATGGCACAATTTTTTTATCATTAGCTGTAGTGCTGTATGCTGCATGCATAGCATCAGCACAGTCTTCTGAAATGCAAGCCCCATGAGAAATACAGCCTCATTTCTAACCAAAACAGAAGGCTTGCATGTTGGTCACTGTAGTCACTTTATGAAAGTTTCCACAACTCACAGAACACGAGAATTTTTGTTAAAGGTAACACTGTTTACGTTTATCTTGCTGCAAAACAAATGTAATATATTAAATGTAAAAAATAATCAAATAAATGAGCTTTAACTCCAAACTTCTATTAGGTCTTTTAGACAACACAATGGCTTTTGTCTATTTGCAAGCTATAGTACAGGTATAATCATTCAGACTGCTGATCCAAATCTATTTGCATTAGCTCCTACTGGGACAAACCAAAGCAACAGTCCTCCTACACTCCAAAACTAAAGCACTCTGCCCCTTGATCTGGAAAGGTGGGGGAGAATGTTCATCTTCTTCCCAGTAAGGATCATCTGTATGCATTAGCATCTGTAGCGGATGTAACAGTATTCCCACAGTAAAGGAGAAGGGAAAAATCCTTGTTAAGAACAGGGGAACAGGTGTCAGAGAGCTTAGAAACGCCATCTGGAGCATTTCATCCCTAAACCGTCAGTTCAAATTTAACCCAAACTCGTAATAACCAAAATTCATTTGTGATCAACTGTCATTAGCATATTAAATGAATGCTCTCATGTTTTAATCAGTAAAAAACAGTTTTCCATATCACCAATGGTACACAGAGGTTTCCAAAGTTCCTAATAACTGTGGATTTTCTCTACTATCCACCCTCTCAATACAACTACAGCTGCTGTCTCCTCCGCCTTCTCACATGCCTGGCTCTCCATCCAGGGATGTCCCCTGACAGCTTCCCACGCTGGACCCAAGTAGTTTGCAAATTAGAGAAGTGGGAACATTTGAGAACGCTGACATGGCTGACAGACTGAGCAGAAAGGTCAGGAGGCTCCCAATAATCATCAGCTTTTCACTGATGAGGTGTTTATTATCTCTGCCCGAAGTGATATCCTGCCCAAGCAAATGTATTATTTGGCCAGAGCCAGATGCGATCTTCACAGAACTAGGAGAGAACACAAACCTGGGTGAAGGAGGCCAGGAGTGGAGGAGATGCTTCAATTCAAAAAGGATGTCTGACAGATGCTACAGCCCCAGAATCTTGTCACACACAGATTCGGTACAGCAGGTTTGGTCATTTACTGAACCAGAGGGTCTCAGAACATTAAGCCATGTGCATGTTGTGTTTCACAGGTATGTGTGACATGCCCTCTCCTTCAGACACAACGGAGGTAGAACAGCAGCCATTCTTCTGCTTCTGTGACTCCACCTCACAAGAGTGCGCACAAAGCTGCGGAAGGCTACACTTGTCAGGGAGATCCCTTGTGACTTGTTTCAAGCAAAGCTCTCAAGCCCAGAGGGTTCAACAGGCCAAGCTCTTGCAATATTCAAAGATTCAGTTCCCCTTAATTACTCATCACGTTTAGCCGTAATCTCACTTCCTCAATCCACAGCTAATAGTTTTGCCCCAGTTTACACGGTCCCTCTTTGGAACTAATCCAGAACAGAGAGAGACATTTTGACTGGACTCCTTCCCTCTTCCCCCCAAACATGGATCATTTCCCTCCCTTCACTGTGTGCAACTGTACTAATAGCAGAAGGGAGGGGGCTATTCAAACCTGAACTACAGCAAGGGAAGAAGGCAGGGTTGAAAAAAAATCATAAAAATAACAATAAAAAATCATACTGCAGTCCAAGTACATGCACACCAAGGACCCCCTGCATTCCTTTAGCATCCTCCTCTCTCCAACAAGCTCCCTCTAAAAGAGCTCCCTTTCTTCAGGTGTCAGGATTCCTGGACCTTCACTGTCTTATTTCATGCCAAATAACCTCCTCCTCCCATTCACAACTGATTGCTCTGTTCCTCACTGGTTGGTACTGGCTGAATTTCCCACTCAGTGCTTCACAGTTCTCTACCAAGTCAGGGGCTTCTTCACACTCTCCTCCCCCCCTCCCCTGAAGCACACAAACACAGTTCATAGCAGCTTCTCCAGTTCGACCTCTTCTCTACTCTCTCTTCCAAAAACCTCAGTTGTGCCCTCGCTGTTTACATAATATCTTGCCTGTCAATATTTTCCCCTCATTCTTTCCCTCTGGCAGGAAAAACGTCAAGACAATCCCTCTTTCAGTTTTAAAGGTGGTTTGTTTGTTTGGAGAGTTTGTTGGGTTTTTCTTTTAAGGAAGTTTTTTTAAAAAGAGAGAGAGAGAAGCAGAGACAGCATCTCACTAACATTCCTCTTCCTCCAAGCAGTTAATAGTAGAGATAGCTGGAGTCACCTAGACCCTCCCCAGCTTTTTGGTCTCCCTATGACTCTATAAAAGAGGGCAGATCTAGACTAAATAGAAGGAAGATTTTTTTTTTTTTTATGATGAGGGCTGTAAGACACTGGCACAGGCTGCCCAGAGAGGTGGTGGATGCCCCATTCCTGGAAATATTTACAGTCAGGCTGGTTGGGGCTCTAAGCAACCCAATCTAGTTGAAGACATCCCTGCTCATGGCAGGGGGGTTGGACAGGATGGCCTTTAAAGGTCTCTTCCACCCAACTATTCTATGTTTTTAGAGAGACCTGTGGCTGATCTCGAAGGATTACCAAAGCTAGGCCCCTCCATGAGAAACCAGAACAGCAGAGGATCAAAGTTACCTTTCTCTCTTTTAGAAATACAGAGAATTACGTCTAGTCAGTTTTCTTCCCAGTTTTACCCAGAATGGGGAGGAGTACATGAGGTTCACCTGCAAAACCTAATGAATTGTCTGGAGCTACTTCAGAGAAGTCTGCTGGCAGTGGAACAAAACAATTCACTGACAAATGGTCGGGATAAAATGGAAATCCTCACCTAAAAAGCGCTCCTTTTTGCACTCTAACGCAGCAAATACACGCTGCTCATACTTAATGTCAGCAAAACTTTTCATTCCTAAATATTTTATAATTAGCGTCAAAAAAACCCCCAAACCAAAACACAACCCAGGCTGCAGTCACAG
This sequence comes from Oxyruncus cristatus, assembly GCA_013399855.1. NCBI lineage: Eukaryota > Metazoa > Chordata > Aves > Passeriformes > Cotingidae > Oxyruncus > Oxyruncus cristatus. Next base: position 409,525 of record VXAY01000238.1, read on the forward strand.
TGAACGAGATACTTCATCCCTCCACAAAAGATGAAATGTGCAGGTGTCCTCCTCACCACCACACCTGTATATTATTTTTATAGATTACTCTCCCAAGTTACAGAGAGTAGGAAACTGGACAAACACTCAACAAAACCGCACATATATGGATTTTGGTTTCAACCAAATTGTTTGAAGGGTGCAATCTGCTAATGGCTTAGCTGCAAATAAGAAGGCTTATGTTGAAGGGTGCATTTACAGGAAGCAGTGAAACAACCCATGTTCCTGCTAGACAAGAAGACATTACTGAAGTAGACAATATTTTATAAATCCCAAACACATTGTGTTAGTCAGTAACAAATTGGCTTTTAGTGGCTACTGATGCTGATGAAGATAAAAAGAACAGTGTACAGGGAAATAATGACTCCACATTAAGAGAACAAGGGAGCATTGTATGGTTTGAGACGTTAATTGCACTGGGGTTAGGGGTAAGCAGTATGAAACTGTGGAGATCACTGCAACAGGACATAATGGAAGCCAAAAGAACAAACAGGTTCAAAACAACTAATTCAAAGGGCAAAATCATGAGGAGGAAAGTGTCTGTGGGGAAACAGATCTATCAGTTGCTGTTCTAGCAAGAAACCCCAGTAGAATCTCCTGCAAAGAAACTGCTAAACCACAGTCTTGGCAGCTGGAAGGGTGTATTGGAAAAATATGTCTTTTCTAAGCATCCGTCAGCAGCTACTCTCTGAGGGATTTCAGCTACCAGTCTTACTTGTTTTGGACAGTTTGTACAAACATCAAGACTTCTGTGTTTTTAATAAAGGCCTAACCAAAATGGCCCACTTAAGACTGGTTAGGGAATAAAAAACAACCACACAAACCAACTCAGAACCACTCTCTTCCCCCCAAAAAACCCCTTAAACTCAAACCAAAACCTGCTTGTTATTTTATCCCAGTCTACTATCCACTGCACCCACCCTTCTCCCAAGAGAATGTAACAAGTTCTTGTTTGTCCATCAGGTAATCTAGACTCGTTCATGAATGGAAGAGTTGCCTAGGCCATATGGAGAAGTGGTGTTGAAGTGCACTATGATACTAGTTCAGTCTGTGATTTCAATAATTTTTAACATCATCTTCAGTACCACCTACCCCCTCCAGCCAACACATCCCAGTCAAAACTACGAAGTAGAAATTACAACAGTATGTACAGCACCTATTAGTGTTGCAACAGTTTTAGCTTTTTCAAAAAGCTATCCAGAAACATGACCTCAGCTCAGGTGGAAAACAAGCTGAGTCATTAAACAAGGAAAATGATGCTTCTAATGTGATGCGGCAAGAGAAAAATCAGGGTTACTCTCAACAGTGCAGAGGCAAGAAACAAAACAACAGGATGAGTCTGGCTTCACAGTACATATTTACAAAGGATATACTGACATCTGAACAAAAGTGTGTAGTCCAAACTATAAGTTCTTATAAAATTCAGCTTCCCCAATTAAAAAAAACCCACACCTGAAAACCCACAAAACCAGTAAAGTTCCTAAAACCTAACCTAAGCTTTCTTGGAAGGAATAACTCCCTGGATGTCTGCAACACAACGTTTTTTCTTTTGGTACAAGAGTCCTGAAGAGAAAAATAACTTAAAATTTACTTTCCGCTTTTATATTTGAATAGCAAAGAGAAAAAGCTGAAATGAGCATCCAGACACATAGCTGGCACTCGACTGATATTTTCATCACAAAGCTAAGCTAAAGGTAGCAGTCCCACAAGTATTTTAATTCTGGAAGTGCCACTAGAAGACAATCCGTGGTTTCCAACCATTCCGTATCACCTCTGTTCTCCCTTCTCCTACTACCCAACGCCAGAGTGCCTCTACCTGGTGATGTATACCAGGGCAGTGATTAGAGCAAGACCAAAGCGAAGTTAATTTTGATCTGGATCAGATTCCTGATATACCTGTCACAAACACCACTGCTAGCACAAAGGGCAAAGCAGCTAAAGATATGTTCTTCTGACATGAACACTCACCAAAGTAAATCCATGTTATTAAAAAAAATGAAAACAACCAACAGCCAACCTCTGCTATTAGGATTTAAACCCACCAGAACACACAGAAAACTGCCACCTTTCAAGGTATTTTACCCACATAAAACAACTTTCCCCTGATATTTGCTACCCTAACTACCATAAAGAGACTGCAATGGGAAACTTGTAACAGGCTGCAAAGCTGACAGAGTTCCTGAAATTGTCAAGAGAAACTGCAGGCAATGCCGTTCAAGTGACAGCAGCACCAGCCCACGTTACCAAGCCTGTTTCCCCTGCAGAAGTTAAAGCGATTAAATATTTCCCACACGAGGAGGGAAACATCTGAGCTACGATCAGCTAACACACCTGCGGCACCGAACGGCAGCTGTGAACCAAGCGCCATGCCCCGTGGCCGGCTCCAGCCAGCGCTGCCCTGCTCCTGGGCACATCCCGCACCCTCTGTCCTGACCAGCAGCTGGTTCTGCCTGCGCAGCCCCTGTGTTACAGCGTTCCTCCTGAGCCCCTTGGGTTACCTTTCCTACCCAGCAAGTTGAGGCACACACGGGATATGATGGTCGGTGGAGGAGCCAGGGATCCCAAGCACCAGGGCGAACCACACCGTGCAGTGCAGGACGGTGCCCACCGAAGGCCCGGCCCCGGGGGGGGGGCCTCCGGTCAGCGAAGGGCAGGGCAGGAGAGCGGAGCTCCCTGACCCTCGTCCTTTAACAGCATTTTGGCACTCAAACCTTAACACCCATCATCAGATTGACCCCTGCTGCCCCACAGCGTGAGCCTCGCACCGCCGCTCCCCTGATTTCTCAGGACAAACCCGCAGCGCCGACTCAACCCCCGTTCCCACGGGACGCCCGGTGCAGCCGCCAGTGACGGGGCACCGCACCCTGCGGGGCACGGCCGGGGGGCTCCGGGGCTGCCAGGAGGCACCAGCGGGCACCCAGACCAGCGGGGCGGCCGGCGGGCAAGGGGTCGGGCTGTGTCGGAGGGGCGGCGGCCGCCGCGGGCGGTACCTGCTCAGCGGCGCTGGGGCAGCAGGCGATGAGCGGCAGCGCCGTCAGGCAGTTCAGCAGGAGGCCGCCCATGGTGATGGCGTTGGGCGCCAGCCCCAGCGGGACCTGCTCCACCAGCCAGCCCCAGTACGGCTGCAGCCACGGCTCCAGCAGCGAGCGCCCGGCCGCGCTGTAGCGGTGCTGCTCCAGACGCTTCAGCTGCGCCGGGCTGAGGGGCGCGGGCAGAGCCCAGGGCACGGCCATGCCGGCACCGCCGCACCGGACGGCACCGGGGTCACGGAGCCGCCGCCGCTCGGGGCGGGGCCNAGAGGCCGACGCCCAGCAGCGGCCTGGCCGGAGGGCAGCGGCCGCCCTCACCACGGCCAGCGCAGGGCAAGCGTCCTCACCCCCGGCCCGCCTCAGGCTCCGTCGCCCCGAGGGCGCCGCTCCCTCCCGCCCCCGCAGCGGGCACGGCCCCGCCTCGCCGTGCGGGGATGGGAATCTCCCTGGCAGCGGGGGAAGCCCTCGGTCGTGGAGGGAGTGCGCCCCGGCAGGGTCCGTCCATCTCCCCGGGCCGTGGGCAGTCACGGGCCGTGCTGGTCCGCGGGGTGATGCGCCCGCCTCTCCGCGCTCCTGGATGCGGGAAGCGTGGGTCGAATCCCTCTCTCCCCTGTGATTTTCCTGATTCAGCTTATTTTACTTTCACGCGTTTCATCGTGCAGATGATGGCCACAGTGGGGGCAGGCAGAAGGTGGCCGACAAAGGATTTTTGCTGGAGTAAAGTATGAGGTCAGCAGGTGACTTCCCTGCAGCCAGCAGGACAGGGCCTGCAGGGAGGTGACCCTGCTGTGTCAGCCAAGGGTCCCTCCACCACCCAGAGGAGACTGGAGTCTGGTTTGCCTGGGGAGTTCTGGTCTTAACATGTTGTTGGACACCCGGACACGGTGTTAGCACAGGACTTAATCTACCTCCTTGACCTGCATAGAGAAAGAGCTTCAAAACAAATACACCTTTTCAGTTGTGGCACATCAAATTATTTGAATTGGTTGCATGAAAGATTTTAGATGTATCCCTGAATGGTGTGTGGTTTCTGAGGGAGGCTGAGGAAAGGTGAGCCCTGTGTAGCTGTGTGAAAAATGAAGTAGAAAGTGTAAAGTACATCCTACAATGAGTATTATAAACCCAAATGACATCTTGGTTTGGAATTCTTTTTTAAGCTACTTCATTATAAGCCCGAGGGTGCAGCTTTCTGGCCAGACAAAGCCACTTCCTGTTATTCAAAGGGAGCTGATTCACTTCAACTGATAAAGTTAATATGATTTTGAGTAGGTTTCTTTACTGCAAGAGTAATGCTAAAGGATGCTTTTGAAATCCCCTGACGAGGTATGCACATTCCAGGTGCTACACCATTCATCAGCTGATTTGATTTACAGATCACTAAAAACAATATAGTACAGCATTGTCATTAGAGGCCAAAACATAGAAGAGAGGAACTGCTGGCAAAAGGAGAGGTAACATATAATAAAGAAAGATTCAGTAGCAGCCAACTAGAGAGTGGCAAAAGGGAAATGTGACAAATTCACAACCAGACAGATCCCCAGTCCACTGGGATCACTGGGTTTGGAAGAAGGTAAAACTCTGTTCCTGTTACTACCCTGTGCATTACTGTTGTCAATGAACATAATGGTACTGGTATTTATGGAGAGGTTGCTCAAGCTCTTTGTGATACCAAGAATAAAAGGAGAGAAACTAGGAAATAAAGTGGAGGGGAAAGTAAGTGGAGTAAAAAGCCACATGAGTAGAGGAAGAAACAGATTCCCTATTGAATTAATCACTGGGCTTGGGGAAAAGTTTGTTTTAATTTAAAAAATATTCAGCAACAAAGTGTAGAACAAGAGCACACAGAATTTAAAGTCCAGTGTGTTTAGACTTCCACTACTTCCTCAGTATTCAGGGCACATTTTGCTTCCAAATGCTCCCTGCTTCAGCAAAGCAGCAGCTTCACTTGTCAGTCAGGAAAGCAGGACATGAAAATCAAGTGACAGTAAGCACTCTGTGCTTAAAATAGAATGCCTTTTGCTCCAGAATCTCAAAATGCAACAAAAGATTTTCATAAAGTAAAAGTCCCTTCACAATGCTCTGTAAAAGGTAACAATATTATACTTTTTCACCCCTGTAAAGAAATTCAGGAAGCTTGAAACATTTTTTTATAAAAGGAATATTTTTTAAAATTTCTGACTCTCCATAAAGACCTCCTTATAAACAGTATATCCCAGTTTAAATAAGCTTTACAAGTTTACATGTGTTTCTTTAGTCCTTCCCTTCCTGTATTTGTGAGATTGTTTTTTGTGAGGGAAAAGTGTGCTGGCAGTGGCCACAATCTTGCAATGCAAATGGGTGTCTACAGTTCCTGTATCAAGCTCCACATCCAGCAATTCGAGAATGGATTTGTATTTATACAACTGTAATATTTATATGCCAAATGCCCTTCCACGGGCAAGGAGAGGAAGCCAAAAGAAGACAAAATATTTTCCTCTGACTTCCTTAAAAATAACCCCCTTTTTTAAAATTGATTCATCTTGGGGTGTGTGTGTATCTGTGTCTGTTTACATGTTTCGGTCTTTTTAGTGCAAATATTAATGTTCCTCAGCTTATGTACACTAAGGCAGAGCCTTCAAAAATACTGAATTCTTACTAGGTACATGAAAGTGTGCAGAAAAGAAAAATCCCATTAAAGATTCTACTGAACTGTAACCTCAGCACATACTAGTTGATGGAGACTGTATGTAGCAAACAGGTAATATGAATAATGCACCTAGCTGAAGACTTAAACTGGTTTCACATATTATGATGCATCAGGGAGCACAACTTGATGCACAAAACTAGCTACTAGTTTCACTGCTTCCTGAGCTTTTGTGGTTTGCTGTTACTGTATCTCATATGACCAGGTTTGATTTGCCGTCCTCTGTTACTCCTGTGTCTCTTTCAGGTTCACTAATTACCTGAAAATTCCATGTGACTTTGGAGAAATTTATTCTTCAGAGCATTGTGCCACATCTTCTACAGCATGATGTTCTGCTGCTTCTATTTCTCCATAAGTTGTTTTGCCTGTAGTTGTTGTTGTCTTTGGCACATCTTTATTCTCCTAAGCTGGTATTAACTGCAGATTTTCTGAACTCCATGGGTTTGGTCACTATTTCATTTATCAAACATCATCCCTGGAGAATCCCATTAAACAAATCATCATAAATCAAAACTTTACCTTTTATTATTGTCTCTGCATGGGGCTCTGCAGCCTGTTTTAGGTCTACTAGAAGTCCCTTTCCTGTCCCACCCCATCCAATCATTCCTGTCAAAGTCAATTAATTTTTAATCCAGAGGCTTGGCTGCTCAGCGTAGTTTGTGAGACCGTGGATTTATAGCACACTAATGCCCACTCGTCTCAGTTCCACCCACGGCCCGATACCCAGCACTTCCTGCTGGCGTGCTGTGTCTCCAGCCCGAGGGATGGCCAATGGCAAATGCTAGGAAACGCAACTGGGGAGGAATTGAGGGCATCTGAGTATAAGGCTTACGTTCACATGGGGAAAAGTAGCTTAGGTCAGCCTGTCGTTTAACACTGCTGGCAGCTGGTAGAAATTAGAGCAGCTAATTCCATCATCAGAGGGCCTGCAGGAGCTGAGGTTTATGCTGGCTTCCAGGTTATTATGTGTGTGTCTGTCAAGAGATAGACACAAACTTGGAGCTGTAAGCACTTTGTACAAAGTGGAGAGGGTTGGGTGCATCATCTTTGGTGTACTGACAAGCACAGACTCACAATAATTGTAGGTTTTGGTGCTGACTATAACAGGCTGGTACCACCTTAAATGAGGGCCACGTGCTTAAATGCTTAAACCTCCATAGCGTTTATTCAGACTGACCCACTCCCGCAGCCTTCTGTGCTTCAAAATGGAGTCCCAACTCACTGGTGACATACAGAATAAACAGAAATTATTAATCCTTTATTAAATTCTTGTCTTACTAGATGTGTTGCTTTCTTTTATGTGTAGGTGTGAATGAATGTGTAGGAGGGTATTGACTTTGGCAGGAGCAGGGTGAAATGCAGGTGTGTGTGTGTGGGGGGGGTGTCCAGGATCACTGGAAATGCAGAATGGTTCCCTACAGGTAGCACTACAGAAGGAATCACAAAGATAGAAAGGAGGGAGAGAAGTGAGTAAGATTCTCAGAACAAGGTGAGAAAATGCATTCAGATCCGCAGAGTGAAAGAAGTGCTAGTTAAACTACAAAAACACCAGTTCAGCCGTGGTGGTTCATAGTAACACATTCTTTATTATTGCATAATTACTGGCTGCTGAATCCTTGAAAATGCACTAACATAAAACAAACATCTTGTTCTACTGGTCTAAGTAGACCTTTATCTTTATAAACTGTAATTGGAGATCAATCATTAGCCAGTAAGCACATAACCTGCCCTATCTGCAGAGCCAGAGTGAGAACTGGTAAATAAATGACAGGGCAATAGGGAATTGACAACCCGGCCAAAATATGCGCGACCTTGGGTCTCACGTGCTTCAGAGTTTGCTGGAGTCTTGGGGACAATCATGCCCACTGCTAAAATACTTGGAGGTTGATGATGCCAGAGTTGGAGAAGTAATGGAGCTGTTTTACCCAGTCTCAGGCACTTTTGCCTTGCACAGTGAACTCACCAGTGCTCTGGTCTGAGTCCCTTTTCAGATATGATACCTAAAAGCGCTCCTAGAATTGCTGAGCAAAGGGGGTGTATTCAGAATGATAAAAGTCATTCTGGTTGGTATTTATAATGTTTAAAATATTAAAATACGTATATGTTAGAGCAGAACAGAAAAAAACCCCATAAAAATAGTAAACAAGAACTTAGTAGATCTTAAACACTTCATATTTATTGTACATTAAATAAAACAATTTCAGTTAAGTTGAGACACCAATGGGTTGGATTTAGGAAATCAAAACTTCTATAGGAAGATATGTTCAGCTTAAATGATCATTAAGAACGTATGTATTAGTTACATTATAGTAAAACCATATTGTGTTAAACAATTCTCAGGTGGATAAGATACATTCTCAAAGAGGTATGTGTTCCAAGGGTCTTATTGCACAGCTACTGGCTAATCTGTGTACTTCCAGTCTGAGAAAGATATGCTTTGTGCCACCAAGTACAGACTCTGACTGCCTCCTCATGTTTATGACACAGTTTCTCCTCTTTCCTCGTTAAAAACCAGAACACAATATCAAACAGAAAATAAAGCTGAACATTACAAAATGTGTGTTGTCTTCAGTTCATTTCATCTCAACTCCAAAGCAATCCATGCGTATTCTTTCTTTTCAGTAAGAGCAGGTAGGGAAAACAAAAGAACAATTAAGGAAAACAAAAAAAAAAAAAAAAGGAAAACCCCCCCTCCAACTGCAAGTTTTTTTCTGTCATTGCAAGAACTCAAATGCTGTTACTCTGCTACCAACTTCCAGTGCAGTGGGAGGAAACACTGTGGACGGACTCTCACTTGGCTTCAGTTTTGTCTGCCTGTACTTCACGCATATACGAATCAATGATATGCGGAGGCACTCCATCCATCAATAGTCTGAAGAACGAAAGCCCACCTACAAACAAGAAAAAAGATAATCTTCAGGTTGAAGGTCCCTGGAGCAACCGCTTTAGTACCTTTATTTTCTGGTGTGACAAGTTTTAGTCAGTCCGTATTGCATACTTTGAGATGTGGTAAAATTCAACCCTGTTCAAAAGTCCAGCATGAGATTTAACCATTATTTATTGGTGCTATACAGGCATTTCCTGTCCTCTTGCACAGGGTGAATTTCATTTCTAGGATATTGTATATTCAGTCATTTATCTCATCCCATGCAATAGTCTATGATAAGCTCCAATTCAAATGACTCTCCTGGCTTTCCATCAGGCTGGGTGGAGTATGGTCACAGATGGAAGTCAGTGCGGGGGCAACAGTGTAGAAAACACCCAACTGGGATGAGCTGGAAAACATGCAGAGATACTCAACTTATTCTAGTTTTGGGTCTTACAATGGTTTATATGTATTTAGCAAAATATTTACCATGCTGCTTGAAAATAACGGTTGGGATGATGTATGTGAAAGACTTATATGGAGAAAAGCCAGGATTTTAGATATAGGTGCTTTATCCTCCAGAGGGAGATGATGAAAGTTGAAACTTTCATCTGCTGGGGAAGTCTGAAGAATCATTTTGGATTTGCTTCTAAATTCACCTTTGAATTTCGCTTTTTGTTAGGGTTGTTCAGCCTGGAAAAGATAAGGCTCCAGGGAGACCTTAGAGCACCTTCCAGTACCTGAAAGGAGCTTTCAAGAGAGATGTAGAGGGACTTTTCACAAGTGATAAGGCAAGGGGCTTCAAACTGAAAAAGGGTGGATTTAGATTAGGTACAAAGAAGAAATTCTTTACTGTGAGGGTGGTGAGGCACTCACATAAAATTGCCCAGAGAGGGTGTGCATACCGCATGTCACTGAAATAAAAGTCACAGAAATTAAACACATGGGTATTTCTGTTCATTTAATTGGTATTAATTTCATGATTTCCAAATGATATTTGGAAGAAACGGGGAAAGATAAATATTTTGCTAAAAACTTTAGAATCTGCCCCTTCTCCAGACAAAGGGTGTCATTTGCTTTAAAAAAAATATACCATTACAATTCCCCTTACAACTCTGCACAAATATTGTGTTCTGTAAGTTGAAAACCACCCACTGATAACTGCACTTACCTTCTGAGCTTCTTCTGGAACACACCAAAAGCTTTAAAGCAAAAGTACATTGCCAGGATGAAGGTAACACTGTCTCTGAGTGCTTTGGCTAAATGCAATTGAGCTGATACTTACACACAGCATTTATCCCGAGTACGGATTTTTTGGAATTTATAACCTTTATTAACACAAGGATTATCCAATTAAAGTGCTATTAGTTACTAGTGATTATGAGACTGCACTGTCTCATTTAACACCATCATTGTGGCAGAACTGTTCGCTCCCAACCGTAGGTAGATGCACAATACAGACAACAACAACAAAAAAAAAGCATGCTTTTTGGCATTCTTTCAGCTCATGGAGTGCAAGTTGCGATAGGAGTCATTCATTTTTAAATGAAGTTAACTGTGGAATAAATATTTCGTTTATGTAGAGGTATATTCCTATAAAAAAAAAACCTTATTGTAAATGCAAAATGCTCTTTTATTACTTGCATTTATTCATGCTAATTAATCACGCTAACTCATGCACTGTTAAAGTCCACTGAAACATGCACCATTAGAAGACAGTGGGATGTACTACCAAGAAGAATTACCGTAATAAGCAATTATTATAAAAATCTGAATTTATATGCATTAAAATTATCATGCTACTAATTGTAAAAAACATTTTCATTAAGTGACATAATGAAAATCATGCCATACTAGGCAGACGTTGTATGACCTGTAAACAGACATAAGCTTCATATGCAAGAACCATATGAAAGCTTACCTTAGATGACAATATACATTCAAAAATCCTTACTGTGGGATTACTAAGGGAGAGAGAGAAAGAGAAGGAATAATTTAATGGCAAACACAAAAGTAGAGAGAAAATGTTGAGTAAAATTATTATTACAGTTATGTCAAGATGATAATTTAATCCTTAGTCATGTAAAATACGTAGGAATAGAAGCACATGAAGAGTAAAAGGTAGGGATCCAGTTCCACTTCAAAATTGTCATTAATATGTAAAAGTTATATTAATATGTACAAGTAACTATAAAACCTGTAATTAGTCTAAAGTATAGATTGGAACTAAATTATGCAAATTATGTTTATGATAAAAGTTTCCAAATGTAGCTTCAAAGAAGCTAACACATATATATATATAGTATTTTCCACCAGGGAAAAAAAGCACACACAAAACACTGAAGGAGATATGTATATATATATATGTTGAAACTCTGTAAGGCAAAATAATCAAGTACAGACTAATTACATACCTGTGCACTACAGTATGTACTTTGTCATATATCCACATTTACATTTCTTAAAGCATGCTATTTACTCTATAGGAGCCCTTACCTTTAATTAAACATTTTGAATATATAAAACAACCATATATATACATTTATATATGTGTGTGTATGTAAAGGCACTTAACTTTGTAACTATTGTAGCCTTTTAAGAAAAATACCCTAATACTTCAAAAGCTACAGGAACATTATCTAGTCTGATCTCCTAACATGTTTTAGGTTTGAAATTGTAAGTTTGGATGATAATATACTACCGACTGGTTTCTGGGCATCATTGTAATTTTAAAACTACCCTGTCAATATTCTGACATTTGGGCAAGTTGCAAGAAAACACATTTCCATAAAAAGAGCCAAAATCCCTGAACCCCACTGAACCTGAATGTAAAATGAGTTCTAGAAGAAATAAAGTAGATAAAGTAAACTGTTCTGCATGTAAGTAATTGAATCAAGATTTCATCCTTAAATTCAGTAGTTTAAGCTCAGTATCATTCTGAGTACTAATTTGTAACCAAAAACTAATCTGTAAAAAAGAATGCCTTTTAAGTGCAGCAAATGACTTTAGGATACTTCTGTTCTTTCAATAATTCTACAAACTAACTGAGAGATGGTTTTTTGAAATGCAAATTTTATTCTCCTGGAAAGGTTTAAGTGTTGTGGTCAAAGGTATTCACAGTCATGAAATAAATTCTTTATAGGTACAGGTAGTTCTATGAAATATGTCTAAAACCTTAGTAATTCTGATGCTAAATACCCATATTCTTGATTAATTTGGCCTTCTTTGCTCATGTGACATAGACAATCTATGCCATGAGACACTAGCTAGTTTATTCAAAAAAGGAAATAAATACACACTTTGCATGCAGAAAATGCGTTTGGCATGTGGAAAGAGAGGAAGGGAATGAAATGGAATGTCCAGAGGAGTATGCGCATTATAAACCTGATTATTCCCCGCCAAGCAGATTGGTTCTCCTGGGTTAATTACTCCGTGATAGATCACTGCAGAATTAGAATATTTATAGTGGTATTTATTCGCATTTGAAATTCTTCCCAGTTGATCTTAACACTCTTTAAAAAAAAATAGTTCTTACAGAGCAATTTTGCTATCACCAACCTGTCAGAGTGATCACCAACCTGGATTTCACTTTTAAGACAAAAGTCCTGCAAAGCCATTTTTTTCATGATAGAAGTACAGCGCCTTATCTAATTCTTTTCATTGACCTCAGTGAGACTGATAAGGAATCAGTTCCTTACTGCTTCTAACATGAGATTTAGAGCCAAATTTAGGGATCTACCTCAACAAACTCAAAAGATATATATATATGTTGCTTTCTGTGGTAAGATGAGTATGAAACATGCGATGAGATTCTGTTTATGCATTATCTTTCAAGATCTATTAGATGACTTTTTACAGCACACCTATATTTACAAAAAAGGCCACTGTGTGTGCAATTGTACAGAGCAGCTCGTGTAACTGCCATCTTTAAGTTCACCCAGCAAAACTTAAAACCGAAGAACGAAATACTGTCTATCTGAAATAACATCAGTATACGCAAAACCTCTTTGGAGGACAGAATTCGTTTTTATTATTTCAATTGTTGTGCTCATAAGTTTCAGGAAACGAGAATTAAATTTAGCAATGACCTGGGGTCATTGCTTTTACGCCTAAGATAGTGTAAGCAAGTGGCCAAAAATGTAGAAGTATGTAGCGTCCTGATAGCATTCACAGCCAGAGTGTTCCTAGCTAGTCAGTTATTCAAATATTATGCAAAATCAGAAATGCTGGGCTGTTCTGTGACATTCCTGGGGCTGAGCATGTATATGCATGATAGATTTCAGATCTCCAATATGTCAGAGATAGATGGCTGAAAGTAATTCTAGCCAACATAAGGAAAAATAGCTTGCTACAATATATACTGTTGCATGGCATAGAGCTCTTTAGCACAACTTACTAGTAAGTAATACCTACTATTTGTAGTAATAGCACTGTACCTTGTGCATTCACCAGATAGGTATCATAGCCTTGAGCCTTGTTAGTCTTATTCAGGCAACATTCAACTATCTCATCACCTTACAAATCCAGACCTTGATTGTTACTTGCTGGAATAAAGCTGAACCTATTTAAAGCTATACAAATGAAAACACAAAACCAAACACACACACACACACACACACACACACTGCAATTCATTTCCAGTGAGTCAGAAATCCGCAGGTCTCTGCTCTGCATCAGTGTGATGAGCAGTCATCCGAAGAGCCCTCCTAAATGAACAAACAGGCTGGGAAACTTAAAAAAAATGATAATTCAACATGTAAGTCAGTAGAAGAGAGAAATAAGATGTAATTACGTTTTCATATTCTGGCTGTTTAATAGCAATTTGCTGTACGCGCATAGAGCAAACCCTGAGCCTACCCTGGTTTGCTAAGCCTCAGCTGCTGTATTCACTTAATCCCATTCCCCTTGAATCCATCGGTTGAACCGTGAGCTAGGGAAGGTGGGTTTTAGGTTAAGGAAGCAGCCCATCATGTGGCTAATAAGAGATAAACAACACATTATATTCTGAACATTATATGCAAAAAAACCTCTAGGTAAAACAAAGGACCTAAATAATCTTCTTGTATTTAAAATGTAGCATTTGATCGTACTACAAGTGAAGTGCTGAAGACTAAAAAGCTGCAACTGAGTGTAAATGTGCATAAGAATCTTAGGGCTTGGGAACTTAAAATGTTTAATGAAATAACAACCTAACTTGGCTTTCCTGTATAAAAAAGATAGACTAAACAACCTTCTCAGGTGATGAGGTCTTCTGTTATGCTGTGAAATAGAGAGTTTGCTTGGGATTAAGGAAAACAGTCTTACTTGCAGGACAAGGACATTACCTTTTAAATGCAGTATCTTTAAAGATAAAAACTAAGAAACATATTATGCATATTTTCATTACATTGTGTTCAACTTCATAGACCAAACATTTATTGAAATGTCTTCTTGCTGGCACATTTGAGCTGTGGGACAAGATACATCAGAAAATACAGAAAATGGAATTGAAGTAAACACAATACAATCCCTAAAAATATTAAATGTTGTTTTCGTTATAGACTGGCATGATGGAAATAATATAGTTAGGGCCATGTTGATAACACCTAAATTCCTTTTAAATTCCTTAGTTAGACACTTCCTATTAGCTAGCTTTAGGCAGCTTTCCTTACTTATAACCTCAGATTAATTTTTTTTCAGAAATACTTTGCCTATTTGACAGTTGAAACTAAAGCCTTTGGCGGGAATTAGTCCAGCTAAATATGACCCTATCTTTTCATAGGAAGTAATTTTCTGGAAAATATGGTCATGAGATTATTCATTAGTAGTCCAATCTAGATCCATTTGCCATTCATGATATTCCAGTCAATTCTTAACTACCTGAAATTCATAAAATTTATTTGTTAATGAAAACAAAAATAGCTCTTCAGTTGTAGAAGGATTTTGCAAAATCCATGGGTTTATATACTCTGTTCTTAAAGCAAATGCAGCAATTGTATCAGCTACTTTATGTCCTTGGGAACAATACTACTTTTTGCTACATGAATTGCGAACAAAGTTCCTTGGATGTAAATGTTTGGTTTGTTTAATAGTTTTAAAGCAGACCAATTCCGCCCTGAACTGATCTTTCTTCTTCTCCCCTTGCCATTTCTTTCAGCCGCTTGTGTGAGATGGTTTTCTTAATGTTTTCCCAGAGAGCTCTGTGACTGAGTTTTACTGGAGTGTCATAAATGGCACAACCCTGAGAGTTACAGTCTACCATTCTGTCACTTGTGAGGAAGTCCTTCAAATCACTGAAGATGTGAATCAGCATTGAGGAAAATGAAATGTAGCATAAGCATAGTTGGTCCTCAAAAAAAAACCCCAAAGCAAACAATACAGTTTCTTTTGTCCTTAACGAAATTATTATTAGAATACAGGAAGGTAAAAAAAAGCTGTTTCGACTCCCTTTTGCATTTGCCTTGTGTACTTTCAGCTCCAATTCAGACAAACAGGGCCTTTGCAATGTTTTAAAGGCCTTACCTTTTACTTCCAGTTTGCAGTCCACTTCTGCCTCTCCAAGTTCATTGACTGCTCGGCAGGTGTAAGTACCTCCATCATAGGGACTGGGTTTGCGGATCTCCAAGGTACAGACACCTTGGTTGCTGAACATTCGGTACCTTGGGTCGTTCATTATAAGGACTTTGTTTTTCAGCCAGGTTATTTTGGGCTGTGGTAAAAAAAACAAAAAAACCCAACAAAAACAAAAACAAAAAAGAAAAAAAGAAAAAAAAAAGAAAGCCCACATGCACAAATTGTGAACTGAAATGTTTTATCACTTCTTTGTGATGTTCAGCTAAAGCCATCCAGAAATGATGGAAAACAGATGAAGTAGTGATAGAAGGGAAACTGTAATTCTTAATCCAAAGTTAAACATGGGCAGCATCATGCATCTGTTTTTAAGCACGATTTTTTTTTCCAGTGCAGTTCCTATCACATAATTAAAGTCATAAATATAAGCCTTGTTATCAATACAAGGACTGTGCAATGATGGCAAACATCTGAGCGATAGCTTTTGACACCCAGTTACTCTGAGTTAACAAGAAAAGCATGTTTTTCTGCAGTAATTTGCGCAGTCAGAAACTGTGAAGGTGACGAGTGAACAGCAAACATGTTCTTAAACACTCTGGAGTTCTGATTTTACTAGGCCAGTTCAGCTTCTCACAATAGAGAATAGATCACAAAAAGACACAATTGAAACCACAAGACACATTGTGCAGTGGGTCTGAGAGACAGCATGGTCCCCAGAGTATTCCTGCAGTGTGCTTACTTAAAGAATAACTAGCTTTTTATAGAACAATTATGGCTTTATTTTCATAATAACCTTTACTGATATATTAATTGTACAGCTGTTGTCAGTGTGGGTCCCAGTATAGCCCAGCCTTTTCCTGAGGTTCTACCCTTTCACTGAGTTATTTGTGGATTAACTATTATAGTGCCTATAGCACGAGTAAGTGGGTCCTTTTTTGTGTGTTTTTGCCTTCAGCCTGGCTTGTGAGCGAGACAAATGGCAGAAGTGGTATCATAATTTGTATTGCCAGGTTAAGCCCTCTCATGCTTTAAGTGATGTTGTTAGGGGCTGTGCTGTACCTTGGGGTTGCCCCGAACACTGCAGTTCAAAGTAGAGTTGTAACCAGCTACAGCGAAGGTGTTGACGAGAGGCTGAGTAAACAACGGCCGTTCACTGAAGTCAAAATCGTCGTAAACTGGATATTTGTAGACTTTACCTAGGAAACGAAAATAAAACATTTATAAAAAAGAGTGTTGGCGTGTAGAGAAATACCCAGGAATCTTAAATGGCTACAAGGAGTCAGTTCTGATCTGCACTGTGACTCTAGTAATTGCACTTATGGGGGAGGCTGGAAGTGCACCTGCAAAGTGACTATAGCCCCTGGCTGTGCTACAGTTTTGATGCCTGAGAGCTTCTCTTTATTTCCTGCGTAGGTGCTATATAACAAAAGAATACATGTATATTCCGTGTCCTTACCTGCTTGTTCTGCATGTTACAGAACAGGACAGATCATGACCAATGAACTGCAGGATGCCTACCTTTGACAAGCCTTGTTCATTCTGTTCCCAATTACTTTGCACAGTTTGTTCTGCTTACAAACTGTCTCTGTATCTGAAAATCCATTTTTCTTTCTGCTTCAAACGGTGCACTAATAATACAGATACCTGAGGGGATGTAGTTTCTGTACAAGGAAAACATGATAGTAAAATCTGTTTTCTCACTGCTACTTTATCCCTGATCTACAGTGGAGATTACCAACAATAAATCCTCTTCAGCCACAAACTCAGCCAGCATTTAAAACAGCTGGACAGACAGACATCTATCCCTGTGCACAGATATTATCAAACATCATTGCTTCACTGAAACCTGATCCAAGCTCTTATACTGACTTCAGTGCAGCTTGGGCCTGATACTTGCTCTCATGAGAAGGGCAAGTAAGCAGTGATGAAAATCAATTTCTATAGCCACTCTTTTGTTCATGACCCTATTTCTAAAAGAGAGGACCTTCAGTTCTTCAGCCTGGCAGTGTGGCTTGTACAGGTTGTCTGTCCTCTGCATCATGGCAGTCCTGTATTCCTTCCTTTCGGACAAACTGAGCTGATCTGGTTTAATTTTCTTCCTGTGGGCTACTTGTTTGTAGAATTCCCCTTCCATAAATGGGCAGGATTTTTTGTGTGTGGATGGGTTTTTTGTTTGTTTTGTTTTAAGTTTACAGTACCATTTCAAACTGAAAACTTCTGAAATGTCAGGATTTTTGACTGCAGGATCAGAATTTGTCCAGCCCCACCCTCTAGCGATGTGAAGCAGGGGTTATACTTTTCTCTTGGATCCTGCCTGAAATGGAGTGAGCACTTGCACAGCTGATGCCAAGTCTCCACTGGGAGGCAGTGACCCACCGCTTCTGACAGAACAGCTGCTTTAATCCTCTTCCAGCTCTTGTCAGCTTATATCTGCCAGTGGTGACGTGAGTCTGAGATCCAACACCATAGGAAATGACAGAACATGTGAAAAATGTCCCACTCCTGATTAAAAACAATGCCTGTGAACTGTGTGTACAAACCAGGAAATCTTAATAGGAAGCACCCTCGCTGTTGGTTGTACCTGGTCTTGGGACTAGGAGTGCCTCTGAATGCTTCAGAGATACGGCTTTTACCTCTGATCACCCTCCAGCCTCTGAGCACCCCCCCCTTCCCTTTTGACGAGGACTAGATAATTAGCTAACCATCCTTTGCAATCAAAGCACTCTCTTTGGTCATCGTTGCATCCTCGCTGAGGCCACACATGTTCTCAGCGAAGACCCTGAAGTAGTACTCGTTTCCTATGATGAGCTCGTTGATGGTGGCACTGGTGCGATGGTAGTGCTCGATCACTGTGAACCACTCCTGAAAGGCACAAACACAGAGGGTGAGCTTCCCCACAGCACCCTGCACCTCGCAGACATCAACTGGAAGGATCATCAAGCTTGTGGGAGTAGTTTTATTTTTTTTTTTTTAAGGGAATGTTAGTGAACGCTAAAGTAGTGACACTGACAATAATGAATGAAATGAGTGACGATGAGAACTCTGCACAGCTCACTGATGGGCAGTGAAGGCCGAATGGGAAGTGAACCCTCCTGAATTGTTACACTCTGGTAGCTGGAAGGCTTTGTTTTAGGCAATCCAATATTACAAAGGTAGTGTTGTGTGAGCAAGGCAGGCTCCCTCATTCCTGATTCAGGCTGCTCACAGAGAAAGTGCAGTTGCAGATAAGAAAACTGCATTCTTGGGGCGAAGGCATGGGCTATTCTTCAGTAACATGCACTCACAAGAGGCCACTGCACTAACCTACCCTCTCTATCACAGGCTGAGTGTTCATGAGAAATGTAGTTTTATGCCAGTGATCCTCTGATATATAAAGGCTCATATGGGGAAGTGGGTTTTAGTGCTTTGGTCTTGTAGCAGTAACAGGACATGTGAATTCTGTCCTAGTACACAATGCTTAAATAACAACCTGAGACAAAAGAGGTTAATGCTAAAAATTCAATTAATATAAAGTGCAGTGTGACCACAGCAATGTTTTTGCTTTTCTTTACTCTGCCCTACATAGTTTTCTTGCTTTTCTAAAGATGAACTTGGGCTGAGTTCCCTGTACCACAGTTTACACTGCTATTTGGTCAACTTTAAGAGCCAAAGTTCCTTCAGGAAAGGAGTTTTCTGTAGAAGGCCAGCCAAGCCAGGATTGCAAAAGGCACCACCACAGATAATGTGAGGAAACTGTGACCTGAATGATCCATGTCACAGTGGACCCTAGGCGTTGCTGTTGTTACTTTCTCCTTAGCACAGGAATTTAGGGAGAGGGGACATTGTTGTGATTACTGTTCCAGAGACCATATCTTCTTACAATCTCAAGAGAAAAAAAACCCAAAAGGATGGAAATGGGAACAGTGGCACAGGAAGAATGAACTGATCAGACCATGAAGCAGATGAACATATTAATGCAAGGAGTTGGAGGCGAAGACGCCAAATGATTCTCTAGGATAAGGCAACTCCCAAAATGTTGTCCTAGATTTCCAGTGTTTAAATTTTCAGTAAATGTTAAATCTAAGAATCCAACTACTGTCTTTTAAGGATGTATAAAGTTCCTGTTAGTTTAATAAAAATAATAAACATTTCTATATTACATTTTTCATTTGTAAATCTCAAAGCAGTATGAGAATTAATATGTACTATTTTGTCAGGTTTTGTAAGGAGTGGCAATGACTCTCAGAGTGTGACATTACAGGTTTGAAAACAGCAGCACCAGTACAACAGCTTGTTCTAGCAGCAACATATTGAATTAATAATTCATTTTTTTGGGGTTCTATTTTCTCTACTGAGACAAAGGAAAAATGCAGAATTACTTCTCTCAAATACACCTGTCCTTTTTTAGTCCTCTTCTTAGGCATAATTTGAAAACATTTTCATTTGTAGGCTTTAGTTACAGTGAACAAGAAATTTTTAGGGGTTTTAGAGATGTCTTGCAGATTCTTTGAATGCTGATAAATCAATGCTTTGTCTTACCTACGTAATTTTAAGCATGTAACAGTTTCTGTTTTTCAAAGGGAGAATTCATGAGTACATCAACCTTTTAAACATCTCCTTTTTACTTACCATACTCTTCTTATCTGCTTTTTGAATAGTGTACCCAGTAATGGCAGCATTTCCATCATCTTTTGGTGGTTTCCATGATAAATTTACATTCTCTCCCCAGACATCCTCAATAGTTACAATCTCTGGTGGGCCTGGGCGATCTGTAACAAAAATATGGCAACAGACATTTTCTACCCTTTGCTTTCTCTATCTTTTTCCTACACACACCTTCCACTTAGTTTAATTTCTCTCTTACAACAAACACATGCAAAAGACCCCAAAACCAATGTCAAAGTAAAGATTGCAAAATAAAACTGAACAAAGTTAAGACTTGAGAATTGCAGTAAACTTAATATTTAAAGTTGTGCTACCAGTTTTGACTACTATGTAAAGAAATAGATTGGTAACAATGAAAAGTAGGTGTGTTTTCATGCCTGTCTTTCCTACCTTCATGCTCTTTCAACATTTAGGACTTCTTCTACACTACATTTGTGACAAACTTACTATGGATTTGCTACTATTTCTGGCTATGGGTACCACTCAACAGGAAGAAGCTTGCATCCTGGATAGGCAAGAACATGAGGAGCATGACAGTGAAAAAAGAGACTGACGGGTTCCAACAGGCACCTCCTATTGCGTATGGAGATTTACTGGGAGTCCACAATTCTGTAGCCAAGTAATTGGATGTGGAGAGCTACCACTGACAAGAAAGATGTTCTTTGTGATTCTTGTTTTCCCTATAGCCTTGGAATGGCTGGATTTGCTTCTGTTTCTCAAAACATACCAACGATCTGAATATCTATCGTAGCTTTGTCCACCAAGTTCTCTACTTCCACTGTCATATCGTATTCTCCAGAGTGCCCCCTCTCTGCCTTTCGGATGAAGATGATGGTGTCATTTTCAGTGTTGCGGATGTTGATTTCATTCTTGTCGATGGGAGAACCGTTTTTCTGCCACGATACTTTTGCCCTTGGTCTTCCCTGCAAGAAGCCAGGAAACAATTTTAATATGATTTTTGGAGAGAAAAGGGAAGGGAAAGAGAACGGGTTTATTTCCCATTTTTCCCAAACAGGAAATAAAAACTGTCCTGAAAGAAACAAAAAATTCTTTTTTAAAATATACAGCATTTAGAGATGCAATCATACCAATTCATCTGAAATACAGCTTTCTTTCCATTTTTTTTTCTCCCAGGACATTGAAAATATGTGCACATTCTGGCTATATTGAGCAATTATCTTTCTGGCTGAATTTGATAAATAACTTCCAGTTTTATAAAATAAAAAGGAGGAAAAATAACTCACAGAAAATACAGAATAAAGTTTTTCACCCTCTGGAAGTGCTTACATTCTCTACACTGGCAATGAAAGAGGGAAATAGTAGACTAAGCCTCTAGGGATCCTAAACTCTCTTCTTTCATTGCAAAAGAAGTTGGAATAGCTGTTAGGTAGGCTGGATTGACATCTTTTGTGTGCCATTTTTTGTATGTCTAAGTGCCCAATTTAGGTGCTTAATTTAGGATGAATTCCACCTGCTTTACCATGGGATTTGCCTTCCAGAGGCAGTTTGTAGATGCCGTCTCACACTGCTTCAAATGCTTTATCTTAGAGAATAACCATAGACTTTAATTTCTTTAATTAACCATAAACTTTAATGTTCCTTTAATTTCTCAAGAGAAATACAACTTGCAGTGTATTGCTGATCAAGTTTTTATAAGGCTTTAAACAGCCTTATAAAAGCACAGTTATGCCCACCCAGTGTCTTTAGGTGTGCAAACATGAAACAGAAATGAATTCTTCCTTAATTCTTGTATCTAGAAGCAGGACTCTGCAAGTAAAGAGGCAGTCATTGCTGAAAAAGGTGTGGGAATGAAGGTTAACATGACACTGTGGGAAAACATGCTATATATTTAGAAGTAGTCATATGTGTGATCACAAGGATTGAAAAGTTGCAGTCTGCCCAGTCCTCCCCTCACTTTTCCTCTCTCAAAATAATTATTAAATGCTACTGTTCCACCCGTGATAACTATATCTAACAGTGTAAGCACTTTGCATTGTGCTAGCAATTATCTCACATGTGGCATCTACTGTAAGGATTTATAGGTGTCCTTTGGATGACAGAGGACCAATCAGTCTGTCTGATCTAGCTACCCAATTCATTACTTGGCTGAGCATAATTTCTTTGAGATGTCAAAGCAAAAGCTTTCAAACACCTCTGTGCTTCCACGCTGCTTAAATAACAGAGAAGTAAGTTAAAAAGTATCAGTGTAAAAACAAACAGACAAACAAAAACACAACCCTTCCGCCCCCCCAAAAAAAACCAAAACAAAAAACCCCAAAAAACCAACCAAACAAAAAAACCCCAACAAACAAAAAAACAAACAAAAGAGAATTTTTTAGCTCTTACCTGGAAAGGAATAACAAGATTCACAGTTTCTCCAACTCTTCGAGTATAAGTTTGTTTTAAATGTCTTGGTAGACGAATCTTAGGAGGTTCTGGAAAAAAAAAGCAGCTTGTTCTTGACATTTATCTTCTTTTCTAACTGAGGCAGCACTGCTGGGCATCAGTATAAAAATAAGACTATGTGGTCTACAATTCCCAGAAGTGACTAATGTGGGAGATATCTTAAATTTCTTGGTCCCACAGTGTTACATTCAATACACCATCAGTTTTTGTAACACCAAATGCTGTGGTGGTAGGAATAGGTGAGAAACTTAGCAGAACTTAAAAAAGGCACTATCAAGTTCAAGTTCTGCAGAAAAAAAAGCCCTGAAAAACTGAGAAATAAAGGTTTAGAAATTAAAGTAATAAAAATAATAGTGAAATTTTTTAAAGCTGGTTTCATGATTTCTAGCCATCACACAATTGGCTTTATAAGGCTGTATCATCACTTTCCAACAACAAATAAGTATTAGCCTTAAAAAAACAGGTCTCAGTATGGAAACAGAGTGTGTTTGTGGGTTAAGTGTAGGCCGGAGGATCTTACCTATCACTTCCTTGACTAAAATAGGCTGTGGGTGGTACCTGGGCTCACTTTCACCAGCAGCATTCACAGCTTTTACTCTCACAAGGATTTTCGAGCCAGTGGGCAGGCCATTGATAGTAAACTTCGTTTTGTCTGTCAGCTCCGGGTTAGCCACGATCCATTCATCGGCTAGTTTAGGGAAATGGAGGGAGGAGGACAAATCAAAAGAACAGGGAATTATAAATACACCCACTGCATGGATAAGGAAAATTACAAAACAGTAATAAATACACTAGAGTCTAATGAATAATTCTATTTTGTTTTTCTAATTATGCTGCAACACAATATAGATTCACTTTCATACATAGGAAGAATGTTTCAAACCTTAAGGGGTTCCTGATGATTATGTATTTATATATAATGATACAAATGTTATTAGAATATGTCTATAATGAAATTGTGGCAGAAAGAAAACTGGTTCATTTTTTAATTCAGCTGGTAGAAAACAAAGAGTATATTTCCAAAAGCACTCATGATTTCTTTAACAGCTTCCTTGGAGAGAAATGGGTTTTGCGATTAATCTCAACCAGTAGTGAGCAGCCTTGAAAGTAGAACTGAGAAATAAGAGAAACACAGAATATTTACATATTGCAATGAAATGCCATCTCTCCTTGTGCCTTTAAAAAAGGAAGGCTGTGTCAGAATTATTCACGTAATTACAGCATTCTTGGATTTTTAATCCTACCCCTAGGCAGTTGCATGCAATTCATGGAGTGATCCTAACAGTACAGTCTTTCAGAAGAGCTTCAATTACAAATGACACTTTCTTATCCACCCTGTCTTCCCAACACAGGCTGCTCTAACACTCCTGGCACCTGGACATTGGAGCCAGATTTATGAATTACCAAGTCAAGATCAATACCTTCCATGTCATATAAAGATAGCATTATAAAATGGGCACAGAAGACAAGAGAACTGTTATAAACTAGAGAGCCCTGCAGATTCAGAGTATAATGCTATGATATTTTTGCATAACTGTGTGTACTACTTTTAGGAATAAAGTTCTCCTTCAAGCTGCTTCCTTCAGCTTCTAGCAGAAAAGGATTGTAATCAATGGCTATTTCCCCAAGAACCTCCCCCTCCCCTTATACATGTACTACAGAAAATTCTGCAGACTGTTGCCCCTAAAATTCACTATCAGGAATTTATCTTTACTTTTATGAAGAGAGTTTTCCTTTTGTTAAAGATTTATATCCTTTATATCCTTTGTTGAATACTGTACCTTCCAGGTTAAAAGGTGGCTCCAGCAATTCCTCAGACAGATCTGTCGATATACCTTGTGAGAATCCATCTTTAAAATTAATCAGAGACACCCACTTTCACATAGATGGAGCATTTTGTCAGTGGTTAGCAATTCCTGTTAGTAAGTATGCAAAGATAGATGCTGGGCTTTAAAGATTTAGAGGACCCATATTTAGGGAGACTGCAGGGAGAAAAGAGATGGGAAGAGGGCATCTAGATCACAGCATAGTTATATGTGATGCCCATAGGAAAGCTAAAGGATAAAGGAAGAGAAGGAGATAAGTTTGTAGGTTTTTCTTTGGGCCTGAGCATAGCCCTAGAAATACGAAAATGAAGAGACAAAAGGAACATTTGGAAGAGAGAAATGAAACAAAGTGATGATAGGAGAACGTGTAGAAGGAGAAGAAAACAGATCATAGAAGAGATAAGAAATTCAGAGATAAATTCTGAGTAAGAGAGACAGGAAAGAAAAGGAGTATTGGAAAAAAACTTGAGGAAACAGAGGAAAAGAACACATTTAGCTAAAGGCAACATAGAAGATTAAAGAAGACTAAACCCATGGATGATGACAGATATGACGTAGACCCTAAGGCTTTATTTCCTGGATGAAGCTATCACTGCCCTGGATTTTCTGTAATCCTTGGCTATTTTCAGGACAATAAAAATACTATTCTAGTATCTGTGCATGGTCCTGGATGAGTACACTGGCAAAGTTCTCAGCCAACAGACACTCTCTGAAGTGCTTATTTACTAGCTATGAAAACAGATCATCTCCAGGTACAATAGCCTGTTAAAAGCAGATAAACTTAGTGTCCTCAGGAACACTAGGGCCAAGCTCCTCAGGCTACCCTCGAAATGTCCCACAAGAAGCAGTCATCAGCATACTTTACTAGTGACTGATTTCTCCAGTATCAATGAGATTTGGTCTACTCTGCATCACCATAGGAAAGGTTCAAATTGGACATTGAAAACCAGACCTGGGAAGTTCTTTGTTCATGTTACTGACACCTATGCAATGCTGGATCCAGATACTCATGATGAGACTCTAGTTCAGTAATAAACACAGGGAGGTGTCAAAACTAGTAAGAAAGTCCAAAAGTCTACCATGTTGATCAAGTTATGAGCTTCAGACTAAAGGGAAATACCAATTTTTGCAAAGCCAAACCAATGCTCATGATACATTATTCTTTTGAATTATCATGATATAATTTTTGTCTTTCTCTTTTCAGCTTGTTATTTTTTGTCTGATGGCTATGCTAAGGAAGACTCAAAAAAGCCCTCTTTAAAAGTGGTTCAGTGACAACAATGAAAGAATGGAGAATGTAAAGACAAATGAGTTTACAAACATAACTAAAAGAACAGAATATTAGAATGAATATAGACAGTCATAAAAAGTACCTTGAAATTAAAAAAAGTTATTAAACATTACAGAATAAATTAGTTTGGGGCAGAACAGGCACTGAAAAGACCAAGAAAAAGAGGCACTGAGATATTGCAAGAAAAGAAAAAAAGGACTTTAGAGAGAGAAAAAAAATTAGAATCCAATAACATGACTTTCAAAATTGGTATTTTCTACTTATCTTGCTTCTTCCTAAGCATTTTTATAACATATATACATAATGTCAATTGTGTATATATAGATGTATATGCATATATAGGAGGCATATATAGATATACATAAACACTCAGAAAACTATGTAAAATACATTGTACCCATTGTATTTTAACTGAGGTGGGTTACAATAAAATGGCAGACAACTGCCATTTTGTTGTGTCTTCATATGTTTTAAGCCTATCTGGAAAAAAAAGTAAAAGAATTTGTTCCATTCAACAGGTATAAAATGATCTTTTGTCTAACGGTCCTTTAAGGATGGATTAGGAAGATCCCTCTGAAAGCCATAGTTTGAATTAATGTATTTATATCTTTCATTCTCTCTTGTCACCTTATTTGGATATCACATTCTGTAATGTCAAGGGGTTTGTGACAGTAGCATAATGCAAGCACTTGTAACTTTTCCCTGCTGTTCTACCAGTGTGAAACAAAGCAGAATATACAGTATACACTGAAGTCCTCACATTGACAGTTCTCTTTATATTCCCCTACATCTGATCTGTGAATGGAAACAATGTAGGAATACTGCATCTTAATGGAAGACTGCATGCTTACTTGTTCTGACATGTTCCCGCAGCTCCCTCCCAATAGACAAGGAAAACCCTTCCTACCATTCCAGCTGTGTTTGCCTTCAGGTACTCTTCTTGAGGTCTCTGAGCTTCTTGCAGTGTGTTTCTGCTCCTTAAAGATATTCCGCTAAATACTACAAGATGCTGAGTGCTCCTGAGAAAAGCCAGTGGTTCTTCTTCACACCCTCTCCCGCTCGCCTGAGAGAGAGCTGAGTGTACTCTTATTCTGTGGCATCTGACCACTTTTTTAACTACTGTTTTCCTGGGTTGTCTGAATCTGAAACACGTGACAGTGTGAATAACAATGTCTTCTACCTCTTGTCTCCAGGCTATGGACTTGCATTCATGAAAAGCTTCCCTTGAAACAAATGCCTTTGTGAAAAAAGATGTTCAAACCATAACTTGATTTACAGCACAGTGAAGAGCAGCAGCTACTGGAGCTGAAGATAACTGTGTCCCATTCATCCACGTCCATGACATTCCTGCAGCCGATGGTGTTGGCCCACAGAGGCTGGGTATTGCACATACCACTCCAGGCTATTTTATACTTACCCACATGCTGGTGGATTTTACTGTTTGAGAATAAACTTCATTTGATGCCAGTTCAGAAAAAAATCTGCTAGAAAATACTAAGTTTCTGCCGCTTGGTCACAGAAGACAATATTTACAAGATATTAGTTGTAAAATGTATTTCCCTACTCTCAGATGTTTATTCAGTCTCTTACATCTTTATCTTTCTCCTTCAGGTCTCTATCAGTTTTTGTCTTAGAGGGACATAGTTGAAGATCCCATATATGACTGCACTGAAAAATTGGAGAAATTAAATATCTAGACATGAACTTTGCATGCCTGAATAACTTCTATAGGAAACTGTATGAGAGGCTGTCTGTCGTTAGTGTTGGGGACTTGTGCTTGAAGTAGCCAATATGTCAACGTAGGGATTACCACACTGAGGACCTTCTGTCCCTAAACCCCGCCTGAACATATTTTGGACCACACTCATTATTTCATATACATTCATGCATCCATCCACTCTTTACTGCCTTGACTGTCACTTAGCTCCTAAAAGAGGATAGCTATTAGCACGGTACTTGGTACACTGCAACAGATTACATGGCTTTTGGTTTGGATATCAGATCAAATGTAAGGTATGTTGAACTACAATCAGTGGGTGGGATCTGGAATACAAACCAAAGGAAGCCTGAACAAAACCCTGCTGCTTGAGGTTTTCTGATTAATTGGTCTCTGCCTTACAGCGAGAGCACCTGATACCCATAGAGAAAAAATGGAGAAAGTCTCACCTACTTTCACCATGAGTAACATACCCCAGGCGTTCTCACTTACTTCCTTCAAAGCAGTACTCTACAACATAGCCGTCTAACCCGGCCGCTCCGATCTGGTCTGGCGGCCTCCACTTCATGGTCACCGAGGTATCAGTCACTCCATCCACTGCCAGGAGAGTCGGTGGGCTGGTGACAGCTGAAGCGAGCAGGCAGCAGGGAGGGGGCAGAAAACTGTGTTACGATTAAAGGTTTACATTTGTGGTCTGTATTCCTCTAATTTGGCATCACAGGCAACAGGCTAAACCCTGCCTACCAGGATGATTTCAAACCATCCCTGGCACATCTTTCTTTCAATTAGGACCACACGAGGAGAAGCAGCTACCTCATCTCATATCGGCTCACAGCCTAACCCAGAGATAAATTCCTCCTGCTGAGGAGAGAGAAGGACAAAGAACTGTGGAGGGTATTCTACCATAGCAGGTATTTTCTGTCAAGAAGGGAGGATGGTCTAGCAGTAACAGCTGCCTTCTTCCCTCTCCTCTTTTTTCTGGGGGTGCTGCTGAGTAAGATGGGAACCTTTGCTGGCCTACAGAACACAATACCATTCTTTTACAGGGACTTGTGGTTGTCACAAGAGTTTGAAAATATGTTTCTGTATATGAAGAGGCCTCGGAATTAGGCTGTCACTAGGTGAATGACAAGGCCTTCTAGCTGTTACATTAATAAAGAGCAGTAAGATGACATTTAGAATAGTATAAATCTGGATTGTCTGCAAAAGGATATTAAAAATGTGTGATCCCTTTCCGGGAAAAAAGTCCCTGCTTAAGCTAGTGGGGATCCATGAGGCATAGAGTGAAATTAGGGACTATTTAAATGTATCTTATCCTGTGATTAGTTGCAAAACTGGGCACATTTTTTTCCCATAGGTTTCTACCTTTATGACCTGTGATTTTTTAAAAAATGGAAATGTATGAACTATTTGTGACTACCAGTACATTTTAAAATGGCAAGCTATTGTGTAGCAAAGCCTAAATGGTGAAATGTGAAAGAAAGCCTCATTTTCACACGGTGTAGCCTGCAAATAGTGATCTTTAGACTTCTCACTTTTCCTGACCATTTTTGGCCAAAAGCCAGCGATTGCCTGTGATTCATCATCTTTACCTATTCTCAAAATTGCTGGTTTGACTGGCAATAGTTTGACTCTGTTGATTCAGGATGTGCCTATGATACACAACAATGGGGAACTATTAGTTCTGGTCCTTAAAACACATTGGCTGCAGTACTGACCATATCAGGCTCACCTATAGTATGTCACTGGTTTGTGTTAGTGCACCATTCTTCTGTCTATGCATCCTTGTCTTGTTTATAGAAGTCTACAGGGATGGACATGTACTTTACGAAGCACCCCATAAAGACAGCTCCCGAGCAACACAAGTGCCACAAAGACTACACTTATATAATTAGAGGACTATAATAATGTATTAATAATTATGTTCTAAATGCATGCCTATCTCTGTGCTCTTGATTGCTTACCTAGAGGAACAAAGGACTTTGAAGGCATACTTGGTTTGGACATGCCTATTGCATTAACAGCAAATACACGGACCTCGTAGGCAACACCTTCAATCATCTTCTTTGGCTCAAAAGTTGTTTCTTTACACAGTTCAAAATTCAGCCTCATCCACCTGGAGCTTTGTTTCTTTTTCCTCTCAATGAAATATCCTATTGACCAAACAGAATTTTATTACAGTAAGTGATGGCATAAAGGTCAATAGTGAAGGGTCTGGTTTTTGACTTCCCAAGGGCATTTTTTTCTGGATACACCTCCATATCCCCTTTTAGTCTCAGAGTGATTTAGGGATAATTGTTAAATTTTCCCTACTGCAGCTATCTGACAGCCACCTGTTTTGCTTTCATGGCCACAGAGGAGCATTTTTTGGACTTCACTTACAACACTGCTGTATTTAGTTCAGAGTGAAAAGGGCCTGAGTCTGCTGGCCTCTGGGCCTCTGGGCCTTTCCTCTTGGTACCGTGTATTAGAAGATATTCCAATTTACTCGGTAAATTGTTTCTGAAATTCCTTCTAACATTCAAACAGGCTAATAACAGTTCTGAGTTTTCTTTTGTAAGAGGTTGTCTTTCAAGTAGAGAGCTTGATAGTGTGGCAACATATGAAATGACGAAACTCAACGCATTAGAAAAACAAATTTCTGATAAAGTCAAAGAGTAGGTAGAACATTCTCGCAACTGGATGCTCCCAATGCAACCCTTCAGGGCCTGAGCTAAACTCTGATCCTATTTCATCCATTATCTGGGGTTTGTTTCTTTTGTCTGTTTTAGAACATCACTACAAAACAAAACAAAAAAATCCACAAAAAAAATAGTACCTAAAATGGGTGATCCACCATCATTTGCTGGAGGGTCCCAAGTCATAATACACCAGTCTTCACCCACCTCAGTCACATTTGGTGCCTGAGGAGGATCAGGGACATCTGTTGTAAACAAAGTAAAAATTATTTTAAAAAATCTTCTTCTTACTGCATAGTTTGAATTTAAAATGTAAAATAAGAAACAAATATGAATAGTTTTTGATGTGCAACAGGAATTCCTAATGAGAAGAAAGTTTGTGAATCCTGGCTGGTGGTTGGGAATGGGTAAGTGCCAAGTTCTTCGTCACAGTCAGGACACTTGAGAGGCACTTGAGGACATTGTGGTAAGACAGAGCCCACAGGCACAGGGAGAATGGAGAACAAAGAGCGATAAGGGCACCCTGAGGGAACTACAGAAGTCTGGTCCCTGCAGCGTGAGGTGGCAGCTGAGTGATAATTAACTCCTACTTAAATCCCATGCCAAGCTCAGTAACGCTGAGCCTTAGTACCCTTGCATCTCAATTCTTCACCTGACAGTGAAGACAAAAAGGTAGATGGAAGTTTTCTGGGAACCTGTAACAGTTTGGTAGCTAGGGAGGACAGCATCTACAGAGGAGACCCTTCAGATAGGGGAAGGAGAACTTGTCTCCCGTTGGAGTGCATAAAAGTGTGGGTCTTCAAGCAGCGTTTATTGACAATGGCTGTGATAAAAGACGTGGCTCATGTGCACAGTTCCACAAGACTTACCAACCACTTTGATGTTGATTAGAGCTGTGTCCTCTCCAGCCTCATTCTTTAAAGTTATTCTGAAAGGACCTGAATCTTCCCTCTCAGCTGTATCAATGACCAGACAGCTGCTGTCTGAATAGGTTTCTGCCCGTATTCTTCCGCTGTCTGTGATCCCCTAGGATCAAGGTAAGCAGAGGGAAAAGTCATATTTTCTATATTTGAGGATAAAGTACTCAAAAATGAAAATTTAAAAGTAGTACAGTACAGTTCAGCAAAATTCTTAAAGCAACTGTAAGAAAAAACACAGCAAAACTCAGAATTTTAGTCATCTAATGATGAGAAAAATGATAACATAACTAAAATAAGTAAAAATTAGTACAATATGGTAATTGTTTAGTACTCAGTTTAGCCATTGCATCATAAAGGATGAGGCACTAGGCTTACTTGTCCTGTGAGCACGAACACAATTTTTTAACACCAGCTGACCTTAATTTGATGGAAAAAGAATAGTGGATTCTTCCAAAAGTCAAATAAAAATTTAATTATTTCACTTTAAAGGTCAGAATGACTGTAATGGTCAGTAGTTTGTCTGCACAGATTTCAAATACTGT
This sequence comes from Oxyruncus cristatus, assembly GCA_013399855.1. NCBI lineage: Eukaryota > Metazoa > Chordata > Aves > Passeriformes > Cotingidae > Oxyruncus > Oxyruncus cristatus. The sequence continues at coordinate 440,715 of VXAY01000238.1, forward strand.
CGCATATTTTGGAGTAGGAGCTCTCTTAGAATAATTTCCTGTTTGTAAACCACAATTAATTTTCAAATTAATATTTGAAAAATAGTAGTTACAGATTTGACCAGGCAGCTCTGTTGAATGTAGCAGTAATAACATGTTCCAGCTTCCACAAACCACAATGAAAATTTTTATGTGAAAAGTGACTTTTTTTGTATTTACATGGCCAGGGATTAATCTGTGCAAAAGTTTTGCATTAAGATGCCAATTGCCCAGCCTATTGTTTGATTTGAGACTTTACACTCCATTAGAATTTGTCATTCATTTTCCAAAACCAGGCTGTCAAAACCTGGCAGCCATTCTGGGCAGCATGTATAAAAGAAGGAGCCATTTGGTAGATTTTTGCTAGGTTTTTTCTGCATCTCATACATCCCTCCCCTTTACTATTTATTTATAGAAAACCCATATTTTTTCATTCATTAATTTCAGCCTTTCCTTAAAAAGACCCAAAAAATAATAAATATTATTTGTCTCTTTTATCCTTGAGAGCTTTTCGGTAAAGGGCATCTTCCCCTTATTTTCTGCTGATAAAATCAATGTATTCACGAGGCTAAAGGTTATTTTTTGAAGAAAAAGGCTCCTTGTTAAGCTGAAGAAATGTGTATGATGACAAGGTACCTTGTCACCTCTACTCCACACGACTTTTGGAGTTGGTTCACCAGTGATAGGGATCTCAAGTCGTAGTTTGCTTCCTGCCACTACTGTAACAGTGTTATTTTCCCCAAGACCATCCAGGTGAAGTTTAGGAGGATCTGAAAAAGGAGAGATTGTCCAAATCTGTTATTCAGCTGCTGCTCTGAGAGTTCAGTGACCGGACACAGGTCTGCAACATGAAGAAACATGCTCTATGTTTTGCATTTCCCTGTTTTTTCTAGGCAACTGATTTTTTGTTCAGTAAAGAATTTGTGAAGAAAATCTATCTAAGAAAATAGTTATGTGATGAAAAAGAAATCATGGCACCATAGAGATTTTGGAATAGTAAGACCATATAGAAAAAAAATATTTTCCTGAAGCAGAATTATGTATATTCAGGTAACTTCTGAGAAAGATTTTGCCTAAGTGGCTCTTGAGAATTTCCATTGCAGGCTTTTTACCACACTTTTACCATGCTTCAGACTTCACTGTTCTGACAATTCTAAAGTATTCTTAACCCAAATCCTTTCCTGAAAATGAAATTAACACTCTTATTGTACCCCATGTGTATGGAGAACAACTGATGAATATCCTCTTACAATTTTTTTAAACATATTGTAAATATAGCAGTGGATATTCCCCTGTAGTACCACTTCCCTTTTCATTCTCCCTAAATCTTACCAATACTTTTTCTAACACAGAAATCCCACTTCTTTCAGCTTCGATTAAAGAACATGTGTTCTAAAACTTTGGTCATTTATATCGCACTCCTTTTGACTTCCAAGTTGCTGGTTGCAGTTAGAAGATGGTGAGGTATTTTTGTGGGAAGAGTCAATGCCTTGTTTTATTTTTATTAGAAGGACTGGGATCATTAACAAACCTTCTGTTTTACTGAATGAATGAAAGCTGGCTGAAAACTTCTTTCATTTAGATAGCATTTAATGCATTCAGTGAATAATATATGCTTATTCTACTAATCTCTTACCGAACTAAATCATATTTTGCAATGTTAGTAAGACAGTTCTTCAAAGACAACACAATATATTTGAGAAGTGGATAGCAACAGGTATTTTACACAAACTTTTAATAGTGGTTTAAGTTTAGTAATTCAACATCAAGAAACCTTCAGCTCCCCCCAGTGTGTAAACTATGAGCAGATCCTCAGGATAGGTAACAAACTCAAACCAACTCACTTGCACTTTGCCAAAGCAGCAGGTCTGTTTTCTCTGATAGATGCTTGCTCAGAAGATACTGACTGATTGTAATCAGGGATATTTCATGCTGCTTTTAATTTCCAAAGTTCAGAGAAAGAGAGGTTATATATACGTTGTTGTGCAAAATACTTACCCACAATATGTACTTTGCATGGAATATTAATGTTATAGGCATCTGGTACAAACATGTATTCACCCTCATCATCAACAGCAGAAGCTGGTATAACAAATCTGTGGATTCTGTAAAAAAATTGAAAAAGAAATCAACATAAATTATTTCTGAAGACTGCTTGAAGCTGTAAGGGAAAATCTCTGAAAAGTTTAGGACACTTGTGCAAGTGTACAAAATCTGTTTTTCATCACTTAGTGGAAATTTAGGTGATTAAATATTGTGTGACTTGTACAAAATATTATAGAGGCAAATAATGTAACCAAGTCTAATATTGTTTGAACACAGAACTAGAAAAATACAGGAGTGTAATATCATTGACACAGAGATTCTGTGCTGCTGCCATTAGATTGTAGTTTGGTTGTTCAAGAAGAAGTCTGTAGGTGATCCCATTATCGGAATAGTCTGACTTCTGTTGAACCATCTTTTTGACAAATCTACTATTTGTTTGCCAGAATAAGAAATGGGTGAACAAATCATACGCTGCTCTTTCTGACCAACTGTGTCTTCCAGCATGATGATATTTTTGCTCTCCTGTGACCTGCTGTGGCTTAGCTTTGTTCAAGGTAGGACTCCACCCTTTGTCCTCCCTCCTCCCCTTTCCTTCGCCTCACACTGTGGGTCTACGTGACTTGTGGGGAGCTCCTTCACCTTATGTCAGTCCAAGAGGCCACTGCACAGCTGGCACTTGTCCCTTACTACTTAGGGAGTGTTAGGGTGTCAAAGCAAACATCTCAAAGCTGGTTTAGGAGTGCCTTCACAAGAGCAGTTCGCAGCTGTATGGCTGGTGAAGGGTGTGTAGTTAAAGGTAGGACCTGCTTTGTGGTTTCTGAGGTTTGTTTGTTGTTTGTAGTTCCTAATTTCACATGGAAAAGGACAGCTTATAAAAGCAAAGTGACTTGACATTTCCATAAACTTTGAATGGGCAGAGCTACGTGGCCTGAGGAGCTATGAGAAAAAGAGGTGTTTAAAAGCTATGTATTCTTAATAGTGTCTAACAATTATTTTAGTTTACTACTTAATATCCCATGCCTACAGCAATAGCAATGTCAAGAAAAAATAATAGCTTGAGCTTAGATGGATCAAGGACTTGATTATTTTCCTCCACAACCAGAATTAAGAGAAGGAAGGAGACATGGCTTTTAAGATGATAAAAATATGTATTTTGAGGGACAGAGGTTAGCTTGATTAGGAAATAATTTTCAGTGAAGTAACCCACATATTGGCACATCTCTAAAGTGTCACTCCATCAAAAGCCAAATCAATACACAACAGGCTTACCTTCCTTTGTGATAAAGCTTTACACGGTCGCTAGCTTCAATCAGCTGTCCATTTTTGTACCATTTCCCTTCCACGTTCTCAGATATCTCACACTTCAGGTGGATTTCCTGTCCAAGCCTCACAGTCTGGTCTTCTAGTGCAAGTGATATCTTCAGTGGTCTCACTTAGGAAAACAGGAGAGATATTAATGGTGATAACAAACAGCAGCTCCTGATTCTGTCACAGAGCAGATGCTAGCCATCACAACAGGCTTCAAAACAGAAAAATGCCTCCATTAATAAAGTTATCAAGTTGAAATACCAGTAATATGTACATGTAAACACCATAAATTAACTCTCTTCATGCAGTCTGATGCCTTAGAAAGGATGATCCAAAATACCCTGACAGGGGAAACTCTGTGGATGTTACCAGTAGAATAATTAAGCCCAGGAGCATAATTTGAATGCTGTCCCCTCTCTGGTGTTTGGGTGCTGGAAGTAGGGTGTTTCTGTTCTCCAGAGTCCAGTAAGAAACTTTCAAGAAGTGAATGACCTGGGTCCCCAGATCTATGCACTAGAAGGGATTACAGCCCTCCTTTCTTATGGTCGAACTGCAATCAAGCCTGTGGAAAGGCTGGCTGGCCAGCAACTTAACTCACCCTATGAATACCCACAGATATTACTGGCTTTTGTAAAAATTGAGTTTGAGAACTGGTACCCTGGTACACTTCCAGTTTCTGGAAGATTAGATGCTGCAGAGCAGAGTCCAGGCTGAACACACAGTACAATCTGTGTGCAATAAATACCCCTGACTACGATCTGGCATAGAAAACAAGGAGTGATGGGGAAGGCAGTGTCTTGTAGAAAGACAGTTGGAAATTCCTCAGAAGAAGTTGCGAGAAAGGAAAGGTGATGGAACTCAGTAGACATGGAAGATAATTTCCAACTTGATAATCAAATAGCATGAATTGGTTAGGATGCCAATTTGTACAGAGTAGTCAAAAGCAGCATGAATATTACAAAGAAAAAAGTGTACATTTATGCATAATGCATGATAACTTTAGAGGATGGATGGTTACATTTTGTTAAAAACACAGGTATTCAAAAGAGATATTGCACAAAGCTGAGGGGGCTACATAGTCATGTGTTTGTGCCTAGGTTTGGCTTTCCTGCGAAAGGCTGAAAGGATTAAGGAAAAGAAGATACTTTCCTTGAAAATTTTGCTTTGTTGACCTATTGTATCTTTGGATGGATTGCTTTGTTTTCTACCTTAATGGAGTGATAGGAAGTTATCATGCAGAACTACTTCATTGCCTGCTACTGCAAACAGTGTCTAAAGGGAAGTCCCTGTTCTGGAGATTGGCAGCCAAGAAATTGGTGCGGAGGTTAAGTCTCTCTTTAAACCACCAGGGAAAGGCAAGCAAATTGTTTCTGTGTGCCAGCAAACTGTGATATATGAATTCAAGAGCAAGATGGATGATACTCACAGTCAACTGCAAGTTTGGCTTCTGATTGCCCTCCAGTTGTCATAACTGAGTAAGTTGCAGTGTCATTTTTTGCAGCTTCCTCTATGATCAAAGTGTGTTTTTTACCCTCAACCTTGATTCGATACCGAGATTTAGGATCATTGGTAAGTTCTACGCCATTCCTAAACCTATTGAAAAACAAAGAATGATTCATTTTCCAGTAGAAGTCCTGTACAAATAAGACTTCCATAGACTGAAACTCCCAGAGGAGACTTTACAAGACTCTAAGGCACTAGAAAAGCGTAAACAAATGCATCCATGAATGTATAAGGATATTTTTGCTGTTGCTACTTTTTTGAATAATGTTTTCTTGAGATTTTCTTAACAATTTTGAGGTTTACCGGTATAGAAAAAGCTGCCCACATTTTTGCCCGCACTTAAAATTTTCTGTGTTTTATTCTCACATAGTTTGGCTTACCATTTCACATTTGCATCGTCCTCAGATACTTCACAGCTCAGTTCTACTCGTTCACCAACGTAGGTACTGGTATCCTCCAGGCCTTTGGTCACCAGGATAGGAGGATCTTTGGAAAGATTAAGTTACAGATTTATGATCTGAGAGAGAAAACTAAGTGACAGAGGTTTCCTAAATCATGCTGTAGAAGGTGATACTACTTTAAAATTCTAATATGAGTATCAAGGCAGCTTTTTCTATCTTAAATCAGAAAAGTGATTGCTCATTAAGATACTAGTAGGAAATGTGCTAAATAAAAAAAAAAAATGTTCATATTAATACCTTACGATTTTGTGAACAGTTTGTCCAGGCAGATTGACATGAGAAGCTGACATTCCCCTCTTGCTTCCCACAGATCCCTCTCATAAAACTGGCTTTTCATTAGGTCCTGTAGCCCATTTTGCACAATAAGATGACTGATGGAATATCATGGTGACCTTATTGGCTTAATCCATTCCTGATGTCATAACTCAAGTTTATTTGATAGCGAGAGACTGTACAACAGTTATCTTATGCTGCTTATAGGGGCAATGGACTCCATTATTTAAGAAGAATTTTTTAAATATTTTATGATTTTTTTTCCTCTCACTGTATTTTTCTGTTTGTTTTGTTGGGTGCGTGTGGGTGATCAACACCATGGGAGCAAAGAGAGTGAAGATATGGCCACCCTTTCATAATTTTTGAGAGAGCCTTCCCTTAAATTAGTGCAGGCGGAATGAAAACTACCTGCTGGAAAGCCTGATCTGAGGGTACTTGAAACAGACTAACTGGACTGATAGTATAAAAGTCCTCAGGTACCTAAGTGTGGTGTTAGGGAAATGTCACGACACACAAGTCTCCAAAATGGCTTAAAACTGTGAAGGACTCCACAAGACCCACTAGATCCCAATGCACAGTATAAAATCAACCATATGCCTATTTCAGGGTTTTCACTAAGTTACTAAACACAGGATGAGGAAAAACAAAATGGCCAGGGATCACAGAAATACAGAATAATCCTAAGGGCTGCTAATACAAATAAAAAAATATACCGAACCAGATCCTCCCTGTTAATTTCTGTTGCAGCCAAAGAAGCCACATCAATTTACATCATGTGAAAGAGCATCAAGCTGACATAGTTACCTCTCACAAACAGTTCTGTGGAGCATTTCTCATCACCAGCTGTTACGTAATAGCGAGCATCGTCTGTCATCATACAGTTGTTGATGAATAAAATTCGCTGGTTACCTTTGTGCTCAAAAATGTACCTGTTTGAACAGGAATGCAGCAAAGATACGTTAGCAAAACTGTTGGACCCCTTTCATTTTATGTAGAAAGTCCTTTAGGGATTATTAAAAGCAAAAATTCTGGGGTTTGCACAGTACTGGAAAAATTGTCCTTGGAAGTAATTTCCAAGTTTCAACAGTGCTGTCATAGACTTCTAGCAAGAAGAGCTGTGGTGTAGAGTGACAATGAGCTCCTTCTGGCTTACTCCAAAAACCCAGGCTTGGGTAATGTGAAAAAAACACAAATTTAAAAAAAAAAAAAAAAAAAAAAAAAAAGAGCAGGCGTGGAATGATGGCAAATAAAATGGAGTCTGAAACTCTATATGAGTAAAGCTGAAAATAACTAGTAAGAGGATACCATCACTCATTCCAACATTTTTGTGAAGTATAATAATAGCTAAAGTTAAGAAGTTAATATTGTTGGTAGGCCAGATGGCACAAGACATCAGTAATGGGATATGGGGTTTTGGTAATGGAGCCTTTCACCTTTATGTCACTAGTTTAGGTCTGCTCCAGGTTTGTAACGACCAAAGCTCATTAGCATCTGACAGCTGCTTCAGCAGCCTCGTAGAAATGCACTGGAGTGCTCAATCCAGGCCCTTCTGCTGGAAAGGTATCCATAGAGCTGCCTGCAAAACAGTTCTGAACTGTTCATGGCAGATAAAGGGGCTAAAGAAACAGTACCCTCTTTTTTATCCGTTTTTTTTTGCCAATTATGAAGATTAATCAAAATCCTTCATTGACTTTTGCAGCAACATAATGAAGGAAATCTGCCTTTTCTCTCTAAGAGGGTTGTTGTTATTTACTAATTGGGTTTTTTTGTTTGTTTGTTTGTTTTTCACAAGGCCAGAGGAAAAAGTTGCTAGGATTTTGTGCTGCTAAGAAACATTTGAGGAACATTACATTGTTATGCACATCATCATTCTGAACTGTGTCTGACTGTGGAATGGGGTTTTCTGCGCTGGGTTGTAAGAGCTGGTTGTGCCCACAGGAAGGACTGGGCTCAACTTCCAGCCATTGCTCTACAGGTACTCAAATCTCTGCACCTGAAAGACCACCTCTTCTAGGTAAGGTCAGAGAGTAAAATAATTGAGGTGATACAGATGAAGAATTTTGGGTATACTAGACCTGTTGCACATGACTGATAGACAACATTGGTGACTTCTTTGTGTGAAAGTTAACTGGGTAGTAGAATGTGAGACAAACCTCACACCCCTTTTTCCAGGTGGTTTATGAGCAAGGTGGGTAAATATGTGATGTCAAACATCTCTCCTCTTAGCACGCAACTACTGCAGCAAGATTAGGTCCACCTTTGGACATAGGACTGAGAACAGTGCTTCCTGATTTTTTAAAAATTCCTGAATAGGAAGTGGCACCATGGTTTGTTGAGGATCTCTTGAGACAAAGGAGTCAATCTGCATTACATTTAGCCTACAGTGGACTTTTCTGGGTCATGAGCAATATAGCATCATTTGCATACTCTTCACATCTAATGAAATTCAGGAATAAAATTGGTGCAAGAAGAGATAGATCTATGCAACACTCTTGTCAAGGAAGTACATGTGTACCCATTTTATTGCTTACACACGATAAAATCACTTACTTTGCACTTGGTCGTATTTCTTGGCCATTCTTATACCACTTGAGTTCCACTGTTGGGTCTGCAAGCTCCACCATGAATCTTACTTTGCCTCCTTTGTCCACCTGATATGCAGGATCGAGACCTTTGGCAAAAGCTGTTGTGGAAGGCAAGTGTTATTATAAAATGAGATGAGAAAAACAGGAATAAGAATGCTGAAATTACATTGCATAAGTCTCTTCAAAGCTGTGAAAATACATGCACACAATGTTATGCATCACTCTATATTCTTACGCTAGTCTGAATAGAATCAGATTATTTTCTAGAAACGATAGAATAAGGACAAAGCTATGCAGATCTGATTATCCAGATCAAATTCAAGCTGGTAGCTCTTCATGACTTTGCAGTGTGACTGTCTTCTGAATAGGATGGCATAAATGTGGCTTTAACAGCTTGCTGTAGGCCAAGTTATTCTGGGCAAGGTAAGGCCATATGCAGCTCAAATATTTCAAAACACTTTAGCATCAACATTTCGACATTACCAGGCACAAAAGTTAGGCCCAGAGAGTAGACATCTGTGGGCCCAAAATAAATAAAAAAATCCTGTTTCAGCTGGCAGCTCCATCCTATTCAAAAGGGAATAGGGGAGAGGGGCCAGACAGACTGGTCACAGGTGCTGAGGGATGCCTCTTTCCCAGGAAAACGTGCAGGCATTTCTATGTGATGCACCTGGGTAGGGAGCAGCTCTTCCTCCCAGCCACACAATTCCTGCTCCAGCCTCCAAACCCACCAGACCCTCCCCTCTGCTCTAGACTCCTAGGGGAAGAAGAGGTGTTTCCTGGGGCTGCAGCTCCATAGAGAGCTTTACTGGATACAAAAACTGCCCCAGTGGCTCATCCAAAGCCCATCAAGTACATTCCTCCCTCCCTCAATGGGGCCTGAATCAAATATACCAGCAAATGAAAAATATAAATAAAAATGAATGTGTAGTAGTGTAACACATGTTATGATGTGAGGTAATGGATAAGGAGAGAGGGTGTATCAGGAAGCTGAATTACAGCTGGGTTTGTGGAGGACTTCACCTACACGAAAGGGACTCCTCCAGGAATCCAGTGAAACAGCAAATGTATATATTGCATCCAGTTCTGAAATGCTGCCCAGGAACAAGCAGAAGCTGCAATAGTATAATGGATAGTGTGTTGTATTTGTATGTATGTGTAGACACATTATGTGACATATACATATATTTTCTACACACATGCATATATATTCATACATAGAAACACATTTATATTTCTGTATATAATTACACCACTCCTACTATTCTGTAGGGTAGATGGAAAAAGGCAGGCCTGAATATGCCCACCCAGTGCAGGGTGGAGGGTTTTTAGTACAGCTGGGATTTCCAAGGAATGAAGATTAAGCACAAAATGAAATTATGAAGAGCAAACAATGTTTGGAGTGACCTCTATTTAGAGCAGAAGATATTGATGATAGCGCAAGGTCTATTTTCCATATTGTTTGATCAGATAACACCTTTCCACACAACTGAGGGACGCTGCTCCAGATGGAACCAGTGTTTGTCTGAGAGAGAAGGATGCTTTTGGTAAGCACTGAATGGGACAGGTGCTTACACTATCCACAGCAGAACAAAGCAGCTTTCTGATTAACTCCCTGCAGTGAGGAGGTTTGAGTTGTAGTGTGCAAGTTCCCTTGTGTGGAAATGAAGCATGTTGGGGTTTTTAAGGTAGATGGCCATGTTTGACTAATGAGCATGGGAATATTCTCCCATATCCATACCTGCACTCTTCTTCACCTCCCTGCGCATCCGCTTCAGGCGCTTTAACATTCCTCTCAGGTCAGTGATCCCGTACTGAAAAGCAATCTTCTCATATTCGCTGGGATTCGCGTTCTTCAGGAGATCCCACACGTCCACCTCAGGTTCTTCCTCTTGCTGTTTAACCTCCCTAACATCAGCAAAATAAAATTATGGGTGAAGAGTTAAGTGGTTATCACACCATAAAAATAGGTGGAGCTGAGTCTATGGTGAGGCTAGAAATGTTTTGGCCAAAATTTGAAGGCTGCCATCTTATTTTTTTATTTCACTCAGAACGAGTGGAAAAGCTCAGAATGATGTTCACACCTTACTTTACACTTCTTCCAGTGAGAATTTGGATAGAAGTTTTAATTTGGCCTTTTCTGATACAATCAGTTATGAGGATTTTTATATTGCTTCGTTGCTTAAAATATATATATATATAGTTTGAAAAATGTAGTACTATAATAGCATACAGGCTAATCCCACTTAAATCAGTTTTATCTGCTGTAACTTGAGTGGAATCAGGTACAATTTATGATGGCACCTCTGAGAGCTGAGTCTAGTCTGTACATGTCCTAATTATGTAAAAATGCTTTCAACCCTGAGTCCCTGTAACTGCTTCTTTGGGTTACCAATGAAAGGACATTGAAATACGGGGGAATCTGTGTCTGCTTATAGTTACACCAGTGGTTCTCAGCATTACTTAAAGTTGTCATATGGATAGGAACTGGACATTTCCACACCAGCTTGGACTTGAAGGATGGATCTGCATCTCAGTCTTAAGAGCAGGAAAAGTTTTCAGAGGCCTGTGTGGGGCATCACCTTTACAGAAGTTTCAATACTGTATTTACTGTCTGCAGGTCCAGGCTAAGACAACCAATAAAGAGAAGTATAATTATTATCACAATGGCAACCATTAAATGAGAGAACGGTGATGATAATTTTTCAGATTTAAAGCTTAGCTCAAAAAAGTGAGCTGTTAGAACAATCCAGGAATTGGAGCAGAAATATATATTTTTCTTCCTGTAAATTCACTAGGATCAGACCAGTATCATTCTGATTTGATCTAGCTGACCTAACAAAATCAGTACTTTTGAGAACAGAGTGAGAAAATAAACTTCTGAGAAATAAAAAAAGACTGAGCTTTGCAGTGAGACACTGTTAAAGTTGAGCCCTATCGAGTCTGACGGAAGATTTTCTTTGACATATACAGGAATAGCACTAGGGATCCCTGAGAATCCCTATGTTGGATGAGAAGCTATGGAAAACCACTTTGCTGTTTAGTCCATGAGGCTTATTAATTTATATAATACGTCAGAGTTATTTTCAAAAGGAAGAAAGCTTCTCCCTGGGGAGTCTTTGAAGTATTTTCATTGCTATCTTAGAATTATTGTTACACAATCTCAGGTATATAATTTTGTATTTTGTTCCCGTCACTTTTATCTGCTTTTATCTCATGCTCTCTGGAGGGTGACAATGTACAGTGAACACTGGCATTTCAGTGAGATTCCTTCTGCATGGCAGCAAGTTGAGATCAGCTTGCAAACATATATAAAAGGAGTCACACCCCATGGGGTGAATTCTCCTCTCCCAGGGCTGGCCACAAGCCATGCAGTGTCCGTGCTAAAGAGAGGAGCACTCTGTGGGAATCGAGATAATGCACCCCTTTGAATCAGGCAGTAGTTGAGAATGAGGATCAGTTAGACAATCCTGATTTTCAACCAGCCTGAAATGATAATGCCAGGCTCATTTACCTCTTGGATTACTGGAGAACAAATTTTGACTCTTAAAGCGAAACAACATTGTTCTTAGACCTCAGTAGTTTGTGCTGGGGGTAGGGGGCAGACAGTGCTTGGTATTTTCTAAGCAGACTGACCTCACCACAAGATCACCTTCAGATTTTTACCCTGAAAATGTGCATTTGGTTGAAAGATGTCCTTTTTTTTTTTTTTTTCCCCCTTAAAAAAAAAAAAGGACCCAAATATTTGAGTGTTTTTCAGACCTTGTGCCTTTTGGAATGTTGTGCCATTACTGATCCATTGCACTGATTAAGTATAACCAGTCCCCAAGTGGCTTACTGAGATAAGAACTGTTTTTCTTCCTGCCAAACAGCATGAAATTAGAAAATAGTGTATCGATTCCATGCGTCTAGTTTTTTTTTTAAAAAAAAACCAAACATTTTTCAAGTAGTATGCACCAATGGTGGAAAGTTCTAGGTCCTTCCTTGGTCATACAACCAAGGGATGCACCTTGGGACAAAAGAGAAAGAATGCACCTCCAACATTGCCTGTTGAAAAAATTGAAATGAAAACATCTATTTGTCTTCATAATAATGGATGTTAATATCCACACACATGGATATTAATATCCACAATGTGGCTTAATTAACAATTTCATTCAATTAAGCTCAGAAATGTGAGGTTGCATTTCGGTGCCTGAACCAATTTGACCAGTGTCAAATAATGGTGTTTAAAAACTAAACATTTGCTTTATCCATTAACCACACAATAGGTATACTATGTTTATATTGCTATACAGTATTTATCTTATAAAACATATGAGTTACTTGTTAGTGAAGTGGTAAAACCTCTTAAATCTAATTTCTCTTTCCACAAAAACACCAAGACCTCTTACATGCAACTCCCATGTTGCTAATAAAATACACCACAGGCAGTCGTGAGAACTGGCACGGTAAGTTATATTAATATATAAAAATCAAACTGAAGATCCTAGTTAGGGATGAGAAGATTAAAAAACCAAAGACCTGGTGGATTGGAATTGGCTCAGGTAATTCTTTCCCTGTCCACTTTTACCTTCGGTTTTTCCTGTTTGCTTTAGTTGCTTAAATGTTGTCCTCACCCTCAAAGCCAATGAGCCTGTTGTGAACTTCTACTGTAATTTATACTGCATATTGGGTTTTCCTCTTTCAGAGTAAGTGGTAGATGAGATAAAGGATTTAGTTCCTTTTTCAGTTCTCTATGGTTAATTGCCATTGATTTCCATGGCATATAGAATTTCTGCAATAAATTTAAAAAAATTATCAACTCTTTTGTCTTGACCTGGTGAAACACTAAAGTGGGTTTAAGATCTGAAATAGCTGGAGATATAGCTATCATAACACCAGATTTTCAAAGCAAACCAAATAAACAAGTGCCCAGGTTTTTCTCCATCAAAGCATTTAAGCTGAATAAAACATGATTGAGCATTTGTGTGCACGTATTGAAACTAAAAGCTATAAAGAATTAATACCAGTGCTCATGGCTTGAAAACATGATATATGATTTTTAATATCAGGATACTTATAAAATCAAATTAAGATGTACCCAAAGAGGTACATTTAACCCTCGCACTTTTTTATTTTTGCACCAGACTCAATTTTCTGAACTGCTCATCCCTGTGTAGGAAATTTCCCCCCCCCCACTACCCTCCATGCAAACACAAAAGAAATAGCAAGTGAATTAAATGTTATTTGCCTCTTTAGGTTGTGGCTCGCTTTTTTTCCCAGTGCACTCAAATCTGAGGTTTCTTTTCTGCACACTTAAAGGTATAAATTAACTGAAGATTTGCATATTATAATATGAAAAAAAATAGTTAGAAGCATTAAAAAATGGTCAGAAAATTCTTAAGAAGTTATTAATGCTACCCTGACTCTTTCTGTGTGCGAACCTAATGGTTTGCAATCCACACCTGCTCACTGCATCACTTGGTTCTCACCTACGTTTCAGGAGACCACTAAAGTCAAGTTCTCCTGCATCCTCTTGTCCTTCACCGCTGTTATTAATAGAAAAAGATCAAATCTTTGTTTAATACAGGAAGACTTAGACAACACACATTGGAAACCATCTACACATCTCAGGTACTCAACACTGTCCAGACACACAAATATTTGTATAAAATCAACACAAACTTGTATCCTTTTTCACATCAATTATGTTTCCGTAGGCACTTGTGAAAAATAACACAAAGGTTTGTATTGTTCCTTATTATACTTTGCTGGCAAATTTTTGTAACTGAACACATAAATTTGCCAAGGTTTGTGTTAGATTTCAGTTAACACAAACAAATGTGAGCTAGTCAACACAACCAGCTTTGTTTTTCATTTCTGTAGTGAATGTGTATAAAAACAAAGGGCTTGTGCTGATCTTTTGCAATGAATGGAAAACAAAGATTTGCATTGCTTGGTGGTGCTTTTAACAATGCATAGCTGTGTCAAATACTGATTGCAAAGCATTACACTTTACAGCATTATATTAGATTTAACCTTTCTCTACATTAATGGAGTAATCAGTGATAAAAAAGAAGAAACGGCACATTGTACATTTTTACAGATAGAATCACAGTTCTGTGAAGGTGCATTTCTTTCTATAAAGTGACCTTAAGCAGGATTGCCTTATCGAGCAAATATAGACAAAAGAAATGCCCTTAATATTTATAAAAAGGGCAAACTACTGCAAATCTTAACTGAAATGATGCCAATATTTCATCCAAATTTTGCATGCAAGCTATTTCTTAGAAAATCAGAAAGTACTCAGATATCTTTGTCTGCTCGGGCAGAGTAGTTATTGCAGGTTTTTTAAAATATGCTAAAGAAAGGAGTGCACCTTGAGTGTAATATCTTTTGCATTTTCTCTTTAAATTAAACCTCTCTAAATAAAAGCAGGTACTTTGGAATTACAGCTTTACTTGTAAATTAACAAACTGCATTCATTTTCTGTTTGTAAAACATTTTCATTATGAATATGTCTGTATATTTCTTTATATATTTCATCATATAAATATGACATGTATATAGGTTAGAGTTGCTATTTTATCAGAAAGGTAACAAAACTGAAGACACAATGCTTTATCTTACAGTCTCTGTAACGTAATATATTATATTGTAGATTTTGTATGTATAGATGTAATATTAATGGTGGCCTTTACTGTTTATTGTAAGATAACATAAAGCCAGATCCTGTATTCTTGAAATCAATGTGAATTTTTTCTCTGCTTTTAAGCAGTGCAGGATTAGGTCCAGGATCTTTCATATTGTAGCTGACAGCTTTCAGGAAACATGCAGTAGAATATTTTAGTGAATGAAAGTACATTTTTTAAAACTGCTAAAGAAACATATATTTAACTGCCTTAAATATTAATTCTTTCCTTAAAACAATGACACTGTAATTTCACAGAAGAGTATTTAATTTCATATGTACTATCTATGTGTTGTTACTATTTCATTCTACCCACTATCAAATCCCACTTCTTTAATCTGTATTTACAAAACAAGTTCCTAAAGTACTCGATACAATTGTCTGCTGCAAGTTCTGTGCGTGCTACCAGTGTCCATTACTGAGGAACTTCATGGCATCACTGTTTGAAGTTACCTTCTTTTGAAAGCAGATCTGATGTCAATGGATGGAGCAGCTTGGGAAGATTCTATGAAATAATGGTAATTCAAGAATTAAAAACACAATTTGAAATTCATGTAGCTTATGTAATCAGTGTAATTAGGAATATGAAATTTGTTCAGTTTCCTTCTAAGTGACCAGAGGTTGTGCTTCCCCTTTAAGTTCACATTAAGATACTAAGTTCTGATAAAGGCAAAGATGCTTAATGCTAAGCTAAGCGTAATTAAGTGTAATTAATGTATTTCTCTAAACTACTTCCTGCAGTTCTGCATCAGAGACGTTTCTCTGATGTTTCTCTCCGTTCCCCTTCCTACCTTATACACAGGCTCTGACCTTTTCATCTTCCCATTTCTTATTCTCTCTCTCCTGCTTGCATCTTGCGCTTTCTCTGTGCTCCCAGCATCAGAGGAAAGAGAGTTGCTTCTGTGGCTACAGACTCCCTTCAAGTAGGAATCCCCCTTGTGGCAATTACCCATTCCTGCCAGCCTGAATCAGATTAAATGTTCTGATCCACAGCCAGTGAATGGCTGCAGCCAGGCTGCCCCTGCCTTGCTGACCACTGAGTACACACAGGTGTGTACTACGCCCCTTGGGCTGTCAGACGGGTATCAAATGTCTTGTGTGCCAGAGCCTGATTTGAACTCAGCATTAGTTTTACCTGCCACCTTTTCTAATTTTTGGATAAATGTCTCACATGCTATCTATCCCAATGTTCATTTAAACAATAAATTGCAGACATTTAAGAAAATTCTCTGAGCTCTATGCAAAAAATGTTCACTTTAGCATTACTCTATTTAAAGCTTCTGGACAACATGAAGTGGCATTTCAAATAAAAAAAAAAATCTTTATAAAACTTTACAGACATGAGTGGAACCTTACCGGTGACTTCAAGGTCAAAAGAGCAGCTATCAAACTTGTCCTTGTAAGATACTTCACAGCGATAGTTCCCTGCATAGTTTTCCTTAGCTTTGATGATATGCATCTCAAATGTGTGAATCTAAAAACCAAACATAATTGTTCGTTAATGTGGGGGATACATTTGCACAAAGCACAAGTTAAAACATTAGTCTTTCAGTTCTAAACCAGAAACAAGAAATAAATAACGGGTTCTGAAAAGAATCTGGAACCCAGAAATGGCAACTTTTATTCCCCCACCACTACTTGTCCTGCACTGAGAGGGCAGAAAAGTCTGTTTCTGTGCAGGGTCAAAGACCATCAGGGAAATCTGTGTGGGGAAGCCAGGGTTAGAATCCACTGCTCTTGAACTTCTACCTGTTGTCTTAAATGGATCTTTAAGCTCTCTTTGGAGCTTCACCCCCATAAGAGGGAAAAGAAAAGACACACCTTAGTGTGACGCTCAAAGGACTCTTTCAGCTGCAGGTGCTTCCCCGCTTTACTGGCCAGGTCCATCCATTTTCCTTTAAACCACTTAACGTTTGGCTTTCGGAGAAGATCTTTGGCTTCTACTTTGGCTATAAATGTAATATTCCCACCTTTTAAAAAGAGGAAAGAATAATGCAGCTGTTGAGGAACATGTGGTTGGTCAGTTACATCTGTACAAGTTTCTTTCACTACTGCTCCATTCAGTCTCCATGTGCTCTACCACAACAGTAAGAGTCAGCTGGAGTCACACAGACTATGAAAATACTGTAGTGATTACAGACATTAATGATTCTGGGTCTGGAAGCTTTCTGTGCCTGTCAACGTGGAGCTCGAGACACTGAGAAGCAGGATAAATCTGAGGCAAAGCTCCATGTTCTCCTGGGTGAATTGTTCCTAATTTTTGAATTTTCTTGCTCAAAAGAAGCACAGGTTCTTCTGAACCATAGGCTACCATGCAGCTGTAACACAGATAAACTCCAGTCTGGAAAAGAAAGCCTGGAGCGGTTCATGCATTTTTATAATTAATTCTTTAAACTGAGAAGGTAGAGGAAAGAGTTTTCTCTGAACAACAGATTGGGAATAGTAAATGTTATCTCAGTTTTCAAAAGACCACTGCACAGCCCCTGATAAGTTTCCATCTTAACATTCATCCATAAGAGAATACAACCAACTCCTTTTATTTAATCTCTAAATAAATATTCCTCAAATCCCCTTTTCTTCTCAGAAACTGACAAAAAAAAAAAAAAAAAAACAGGCATGAAAAAAAATCCCAAGATCTGCCCACATCTTCGTGCACCCAATGAAATAACAGGCACATGAAGTAGCCTGCACTGAACTTCTCATCATTACTACCGGGAGTGGCTACCTCACCACGGCAGCATGGCTCAAGAGTGCAGTTTGGAGGTGAACCTCCTAACTATCCCCATTTACTGTATTGTGGTTCACAACACAGAAGGTCCTCACAGTGCTCCAACTGGATTCCTCTGAAGTGAAATTAAAACCAAAGATATGCTCTGGGAGTTTACCACCTTTGCTCCAGCTGCTAATATGTATGTAGGCCATCGGACTAAACCAAAGCCAGTCCAGAGCAAATCCCCCAGAATGGTCACAGTGGGCATCTGCTCCAATTAGGCTATTTGCTAATTTATGCAGAGCTGTAGGGTACCTGTCAATCTCTAGGGTATGCTGCAGATCTTTGGGAAGATATTCCTGATATATCGTAAGAGTACAGCCAACAGTGTCACAGTAACCAGCTCTCTTATACAGAAACTATACCTCTTACCACTGTGCTCAGTAAACTATTAGATTTTGAGTTTGTCTTGAATTGAACTTAAATTAAATTAAATTAAATTGGGGGTTGCTTCTCTCTGTATAGTCCTTTTTTCCTTCAGAGTGGAGTTCACATCCAGCTAAAACCAGTGGCAGTACTTGCAGCTGAGGGCAGAAGCTGAGTGTCACAGGAATGGCACCTACCATTCCCAGCTCTTCCTCAAGCCCTGTCTCTCTGGGAGTGGTTTTTGATTTTGTTTCCAAGCACTTACCGACACTCACTGTGCCGCTCTGGGGCTTTTCAACAAATAAAGTAGATCTTTGGGAGTCATCTCGTTTTTCTGACTCTTCTGGAGCTCCTTCTCCAAGAGACCATACTGAGATGCAGAGAAAGGGGGAAATATCAATCATCTGAGTGTGTTTTACTCCCTCCAAAGTACACTTACCTGAACTTACTAAACTCTCTAGCCCTATCACCTCTCTCTTCAGATGTCCTGAAAGATATGTAAGTTTTTGTTCGCACTGACATCCTTTGCTTGGCTGTCACATTGTGTACAGCTCCTGCAAGAACGCTACCTCTGTGGTGAGAGAAAATGAAACTATCAGGGAGGAAGAGAGGGGAACCTGATCAGCCAGGATGGGTACTGAGCAACTTGAGCATTCAACCATGAGTGCTTTACAGAGGTGATGCACAAAGGTCAGCTCTTTGTTTTTCAGAAGAGATGGAGGTTCTGAAAACACAAATAGCTGCAAGCACAAAAAAACACATATGATGCATTGCTTCAGTGAGTCTCTCTCAAACGAAGTCAAGTGTGCAAGCTGGTTCTTCATCTTTGTCTGCAAAATAGGGCAGGTATGAAGCTTACTTCTGAATTTTGTCCTCTCCTATTAGTGTGTTTAAGCAGAACCCTCTGTATTTTAAGTAAAATTCTTTGTATTTTTAATCTCTGAGTCTTTAAGCAGAATTCGCTGTCGCTGTCCCTGTCCCTTCCTTTGGTCTCTGTTGCAGATGGAACCTGATGGTGTCATTCTCACCTTTAACCCCTCTTTAGAATGTAAGAAGATGCTATCAGGCATGTTAAGCAGATGTCGTTCAATGTTTATGGGAAGCTTTCGTATTTTACTACCTGCTTGGCAATTGTCTGAGAAGATCACATCTTTGGCACTCAACCTGGGATTCTGTGCATCCTGAACTGAACTTTGCTCAAAACTGAGTAGTGGGCACCTCCCCAAACGACCACCAGAGACCACCGAAGAGGCCCAGGCAGGCACAGCGACACATAAGGCTGTGCAAGCTAAACAATTATGCAAAAGGGAGGCGGTAACTATAGGCAGATTTATGTAGATTTCATTGTATAAATTCTCTTGCTTTTTACTCCTTGGTGTGCTCCATTTGTCAACTTGCAGTCCAAATGCCACATCTCCTTTTTGTGAGGAGTTACCCCCCAGTGCACAGGGGAAACCGAGTGCTGCCATGGTGGTACTGAAGAGCAGGGCAAATGTGGAAAGGCACGGCTGTACTTAATAAAGGCCATCCATCTCTTTCAAAACAGAGCTGCCTCTCCCTTGTTTCCCTTGAACCTCTAATTGTTTCAAAAGTTATTAGCTTTTTATAGTTTATATAATGCTCTTTTAGTTTTGGTTTCCTAACTAACATAAGTGAGGAACCAGTCACACAATACTTCCCACTTAGTCAAACCCTGGTCTTGAAATTAGAAGTTCCTTTCCCTGCTCAGTGTTTTTTGTAGAAACTCATTCAGAAGTCAGAATTGTCGTTCTATTATGTAGAGATTACTGCTGTGGGAACCTTTTTAACTCATGAAAATTTCCATCGCTCACAAATGCAACACAACTCATGACAACCATGAGAAAATGCAACCAAACTGTTTTTATTATCCCAAAGTCTATTAGGAATTTTAAAAAAGGTATAGAAATTCCAGATAGCTTTGCTATAAAATCTTTGTCCTTCAGTCTTTCAGTCAGTTTTGGATGGTGTGCCTATATGTCTGCTTGTACAATATTTCTCATAGGTAAAGACATTAATGTATATACACATGTATATACACATATATGAAAACATACATACACATATATGAAATCACACAGACATAAATGAACACAAATATATATAGATACATATCTATATATACTCTGTCTATAGTATAAATGTTTGGATTATGCCAGTATTACACGGTAGCAATTGGAAACAATGTAAGAGCAAGTGGAGATTACTGGTGGGAACAGAATGAAGGGATGATGCTCAGTACAGGACCTGGTCACGTGCAGTAACAAACCTAACACACCACGGGGTGAAGTGGAAAAAGGATATTAATAAATGGAAAAAGAATATTAATTAATGGGAAAAGCATACATAGAGTCATTAATTTGGTACCACATAAAAGAACACCTAAATACTATCATCACCTTTAGATATTAACATTTTACTAATTATTAAACAAACAGAACATAAGGCGGGTTTGTTGCCGTCAGAAGGGGCTGGCATATGCAGCTATGCCAGGTCTATAACCATGGTTGAAGTACCTGCTGCTCAATTTGTTCCAGAGGCTGAAAATCCTGAAACCACAAAAGTGGGTGTAGTATGCGTTACCTGCCAGGGTAGGAAGAAAGAGGTTATGATTTTGCTAAGTTTTCGCCACTGTCCTTTGAGGTGGGAGCAGAAGCCATTCTCTTACAGTCTCCTGGGACCCGTGTTTGGGATTCAGGTAAGCCACTGTCACCCTGTAGGCTGAGGAGGAATGGAACAGCTATGTATCTATCTATACAGAAATAGGTATAGATAGATAGGTATGTATGTATGTGTAAAATACTGGTAAGTGTCCTGTCCTGTGCAGAAGGGCCTTCTCTCATTCCTGGTTTAACTCTAGAAACATACTTGCTCTGCTACTTAGAAGCATTTAAACAGTTATAGTTTGCTACTATCTAAACAATGAAAAAAAGTATTATCTTTAAGAAATTAGGAATGAATAATATTTTTTATCATGTAATTTTGGAGTCTTCCGTCATGTTTTTCAGGAGGTCTCACCTGAATCTTTTCTTTCCGCTGGCTTAGACATCCCATCTGAAAGGGAAGAGCAATTTAGGTGATACCAGCTCAGAGATCATAGCTTAACTGACCTCAGACCATTATGATTTCAAGAACATTGATTCTTCAAGAAAGTTAGACTAAATATTTAGGACCATATCAATGAGAAACTACTTGAATATCAGAAAAAAAATGAACTACTGAGAAAAAAACCCAGAAATTTTCCCCCTTTTTCTGTAGGAAATCTAAATTAGTTTAGTTCTCATTCAAGATTTCCTTTTTAGTAGTTTGTAATTAGAAGGGTTACATGAGGCTGATGTTTTTTCCATGATTTGTGTAGTTCCAGGTAACAGATGAATTTATGTTCTTCAGTATTTATCTGGGGGGCAGTACTTTGAATTATTTAAACAGTGTGTTTATTTATCTGGAATTGCTTTCAGATCTACTAACCAATATTTTACCTTCCACTTGTAGTAGTTCTATCAAAGACTCAAGATAGGACTGGAAAGGGAGTAGCATTAGATACTAGAATCTAGTATTAAAGTCTTGTACCTCCAAAGAGAGAGTAATATAATGTAGGGCACTCTAAAAAACTTTTTCTCTAAATAGTGTGTTTGGAGTTCAGTCCAATGGTTTGGACCCATTCTTCATTAATAGTCAAGAGAAAAATACATACATACATACACACTCAAAGCACTATCACAGTCCTAACCTGCTGGTGGAGTACTAACTGAAGTGTCATCTTCATCTGCGAAAAGAAATACAAATAAAAAGGTTCGTAAAGAAACTGAAAGCACAGACGATCATCTGCTTTAAAACAACTACGTGAAAATGTAAAACCTGCAAAAGAAAGGGAAAGAAATCACAGTATTCATAAGCATTCACAATGGAAGCTTCAAACTGATGAGGAAAGCTTTGCGTAATTCAGTAGCTGAAATGGTAAACCTTAATGTTTCAAGCAAGTAAAGGAAAAATGAGATGTGGACTGTGATCTGTTATTAAATCATGAGTTTATATGAAAGCTGCAGAGTGGTTCTGTTTGTTAGAGATGTAATCCACAGTAAATACAGAAGAAAAAGCCACAATGAAATGAAGGTCAATCACATATCTAACCTGAGGAAGACGCCATTTCTCTGGTGACTGTGTCTGCAATTAAAACGCGCACCATACATCCATTTAACATTATTAAATCAAGATATGCAAAAGTTAAAAATAGTCCTCTGTATTTTAACTTTGTAATTTCTGGATTAGAACATCAATTTAAAATGCAAGGAATAAACAACTCATTTTTTTCCATATTATAGGAGAATAATTTAAAATAAGGAGAGAACTATTGTCGTCATGTTGGATTTTCCTTTTAATCACACTAAAAGTTGACAATTATCAGGTATTAGATCACTACAAGTAATTGGTAAAGAGGTATTTTAAAATTTTAATCACAGAGAGTACATATTTACAGAAACCAAAAGCCTGGAAGAACATGAAACTATCATTAAACTGAAATACTGTCATCATGATTATTAGAAAACTAGAATCAGGTAAAGACTATCTTTGCAGGAGTCACCTGCATATCTTTGAATTTTAGATGTTGACTAGAAAACTCAGTTTCTGAAAAAAATAAGCAAAAAGTCTTAGTGTCTTAAAAGCCTAATGGTAAGAAAAAAAGAAAATTACCAATGTATCCTTTGAAAGGCAAGAATAAACTAGATATATTTAGGATTTAATACACATGTAAGATAAAGTTAACATGTTTTTAGTACGGTATCAGAAAATAATCTGAAGAACATTTCAAAATGGAGAGTTGAACAAGAACAACCTTGGAAAAATATTCACTCGCATATTTAAAGGTATTTTTTGGGGGGTCAGGTTTTTTTAGATTTTGGATTTGGGTTTCCATAATCAAAATTTAAATCTGAAGTTATTCTTTGATTTTGACATTAAAGTTATAATTTGTCTATATTTTCTCATGGACAAATGTAGCAACTATGACAAAAGCACAGATAAAGTATAGTTGCATTTTTATAAACACTGGTGATATGATTTTTTGGGTTTGTTTAACTATTGAAGGTTAATTGAAAGTCTGTTAAGAGGATTTAAGTAGTCAGCTGTAAAGTTTTACCCATTCCTTTTTTAGTGATTTATCAAGCTTCATTTTAGAAATCTCTTGGGAGGAGGATGAGTTGTAAAAGGTATGCCTGTACATGAAGGATTAATGTGTTATCTTACAAAAATCTTTTCTTATTCTCAGCAAAAAAACCCAAAATTCTTTTAATGGAAGAGTTCTCGTGACCTGCATCATCCAATGCCATAAGCAGATGTTGAAGACGTTGATTTTCAGTGAAAGCACAATAGTGACAAAGTCATTTCAGATGTTTTAACGTACCCTGCTAGCAACTAAATGAATGCAAGGATTAGTAATTCCACAGTAAATCTTTCTCCATATATCATGAGAGCATAAAGTGTACTTCCGTCTCTTTTTGTCAATAATGTCACCATTTTGATTGATGACGGCTGGAAGAGCCATCTGGCTGGAAAAAAATAATTAAGATCAGCATAAAACATTTGATGTGATGCATCCTACGTGATGATGTATGATAATCATGTTATGAAAGGACCACTCTGATTTCTATTTAATTATTTAAATAAAAATAATTAAACACTAAAACCCAAAAACATATTAGTAGTTTTGCAGAGGTATTGATGGGGTTTCTCCGGGGTAATCTATCATTTTTCGAACAAGATGTTAACATCAAAGACAAACAAACCAAACCAAACAAATATTTCATAAAAATGAAAGCACAGTTGAATGTGTTAGAAATGGAAGGAGTATGAAAACAATAAGAGTGTTTTGACAAATGGGTAATTAACAATCCATCACTCCTTATATCTCAGGCTTCTAGGACAAAATGGACCAACTACTGGTTAAACAGCTATAACCGATTTGCTTTATGTGATGAATGATTGTTTATGTTGTCAGTGAATTATATTTAAAGATAAAAAAATTACCAAAAATATCAAATCTCAGTAGAACTATGATCGTTAATTCACTATCCTTATCTTCTGCAAGTAAACTTTTAAAGGAGTATAGTTAGTAATCTGTTGTATGCCAAGAGTCATGCATAATAGGCTGAGAAATGTATTACTTCATAGAGTTCTTTATTCTTTGTCTATGGTACATTTCCATTGATGAATAGGATATTTATGGTTTTTATCTTGTATCTGATGATGTTATCATGATAACATTAACTGAGGACCAGGCTGAGCTTCATTAGGAGTCAGGTCTGGTTGGACAAAAGGACTCCCCGTATCTCAGAAGTACCTGATGTAAAACCTCTTTATAATCACAGTTAGTGTAACCTCAGTATTAAAATTCTTAAACACTGACACGTAAAACGTAGAAAAATCTGACAGGAAAAATTACCGATCTGTATATGAACCGAGTAATTTTGGTTTATGCCGAAATTACTGAGCACAGTAAGACTGAGAGCTTGAAATTTAGTCGACTTCAATTACCCATCTGATTTTCAAAGGTTACTCAGCAGTCCCATCGAGGGGACGTGGCACTTTGGAAATGGTGAATGAAGTGCATACATCCAGCACTGGAAGTTTTAGTAGAGAGATGAATGGGCAAGCACAACCTGGAAAAATACAAGGGTGACACATGCAAACATTTTAGTAGATGGTTGGATGAAACCTAGAGAAAAGGTATCAGTAAAGCATGCGGAAATTTTAGTAGCTCTCTGAATGGCTGGATGGGACCTGAAAAAAAAGGAATGAGCAAATTGATATTAAAATTCTAGTATAATTCCAGCAAGTGGGAACAAGATAATAACAATATTCAATCTGTAAGATAATGCTAAAATTCAAAACAAAGGCATAAACATTTCAATTGAATTAATATTAGATAATGTAGTAAATTTGGAGGGATTTCTGCTGAGTCACTTTTTTTCTCTGAAAATAAAATGGGTGATCATATAATCCCGAATTTTTACAACATTATTTCAGATATGTTTGAACTAGTTTATTCTGTGAAAGAAATTTTATGTCTACTGCTTTGAGCTACAATTTATAGCAAAATAACCACAAGATGCAAATAATTTATTGCACTCTTTGCCATTTCTTAACTTTACAGTGAATATAAAGGAACACAAATTTGTAACTTCACACAGACAGTAACTACCAAAAAGAAACAGAACAGCAAAACAGACACACAGACAGTTATACCCTATCTTCCTAACTTCTGATGTTAATTTTGTCTTAGTAATGAGGTGAAAATTATGGACTATGGGATTTACATGGACTACCACATTTTCTTTCCTAGATGTGTATATGATTTTGGCTAGATTGGAAGAACGGAACCTTTCCCCATTTCGTGAATTATGCTCACCATTAAAAAGATTTTCTTCTGGCAGACAAACATGAAGGAATCACTCTAAGAAAGTATACTTTCCCTTACTAAGTGATACTCTGCAACAAAGCAGTAGATAATAGGAACAATTGCACTGTAACTAACTTTTTCAAAAAAATTACTACTGAGTGTCTGGCAATGACATCTGCATTGCTTTGCAGAGGGGACAGTTTCACTGGAGCATGGCAGAAGGTCATCTACATACTGGTATTCAGACTTTCGCCGGAATTTTTACTGAGGCAGCAGCTGCCACCATGGACTGAAGCTGAAAACACTTTCCATACTAGGATGCCAAACAGTTTTTTTTCGGTAGTAAAATCTTCCTAGCACCAAATGGTTCCACTTAGGAGGAACTTTTTCCTCTTAGGAAGTACTTGCATCCTTCACTAACTTCAAAACAGAAACATAATAATGTAGAAGGTAATAGAAAGTATTTGATAAGTTACCTACCATGTTTTCTTTTTTATTCAGTAAAACGTAGGCTTAAGAGCAGTGGGGAAAACGCCATCCATGTTCAGTTTGGGAGCAAACATTTCTCTCATGTCAAAATTAAAGCAAGCAGAACTAACTGCTGGAGTAGCTTGAGGCGAGACTTTCATCTTTTTTTCCAAACATTGGGCATGCAAATTATTCCTGAATTGCGTTTCCATTACCAAAAATGGCAGATGTGATTACTCACACAATACTTCGTGTGTCAAAATAATTGCTCGATGCAAAGATAACTGGCAAAATAACATGCACTGAATCTTGGTTCAGCATTTTTACTTTCAAAAGGGTACTTGAACGACACACTCTCAGTGTTTATATTTTGACTTTAGTGAGAAAAATAGTCATGCATGCCTTTGCCAAATGAATCTGCAAGTATCAAGTAGGTATCCAGTCTGTCTAAAAGGCAAGATTTTGCCTGGAAGAGACCAAAAGCCAGAACCCATTTTCAAGCAAGCCATTTATTGGTTTGCCATGAAAAAGCATAACCGTGCCAGATGAAAAGCAAGCATTGCATCAGTTGTAAGTATGTCTTGGTCTGGTTTATCCTTATATCAGAATGAAAGAAAAAAAAAAAAGATCATTCATTTCAAAATAAGCTGATGGTGTGTTTGATTTCTACTTTGGCAGGAGTCCTACAAAAATGAGGGGAATTTGGCCCAGTTCCCTCAAAAAGTATCTTAGTAACCAGAAGAAATGACAACAGAGCTTGTTGTCATTTTAGCAGCACAAAAATGTATAGTAAAACTGGAGCTGATTTTTACATGCATTGCTAGTGGAACAATTATGTGTTTGTTCATAGCCAACAGCCCTCAAAGACATTTTTCAGAACCTGTGATGAGCTCAGCTGCTGGGTTCGTAGGGAGGACAGAAAGATGAATGTGTGATTTCTATTTTCAGATGAAAAAATCTATAGGGCTTTTTGAAAAGTAAAACACGCAATATCAAGTTTCTGTGGTAGAACAGAAACAGCTTAGAATGACAGCAGGAGACTGTCCACTTTATTTAAAAGCTACCGGTGTACGCAGTATCTGAGTTTTTGCAGGCTTGGTCAGTGGCAACATCCAGGCTCATTTAAACATGGCTTTCTGCTCATGCAAATCACTTGTAATTTGATCTATTAATTAAAACAATCTATATAAATACTGTTGCCAAAATGTCAGTCTGGTTTGCAGAATTTTTTGAAAATATTCATAAGTAATTTCCTTGTGCTGGCTAAGTCATGCATGAAAAGGATCTAGGAAGCTTCACATCACACTTCTGAAATACAACATCAAAATTCTGAGTTAAAGCTCAAGCAATTCAGCCTCAGAATTGTGTTTTGGAATGTTGCCTTTGCTGCCAATTTTTAAAATATGATTTCAGACTTACCTTTACCCTTTTCATTTCCACCCTCCTGCGGTGTTGTTTGTTCTGTGTAGGAAGTACAAGTATATTTTTGAGAGGATCTTAAAGTGAAAAGAAAAACTTACACAGCATTAAAAAATACAGCCATATTCTAGGTTCTGCTAGCATTGAAACAACAACACTAAAGAATGATTGATACATGTGTATAAGTAATATACAGTTGTAATCCCTTAAAGCATTTTTCAATTGTATTTATCAATGCAATTTCTATGTTTTGAACAAGTCATGTAAGATTGATGATCCTGGACTCAGTGGAAGAAAAATACTAGGTTTTTCAGAAGTAACAATTGTTAGTGTCTTATTCTTGGGCTTATTTTCAAAACCTTTTGAAATGAGTTACATATCACTGTTAATTTGAATGGAATTGGATCAGACATGAGATACTGTCAAATATTAATGGTATCCAGAGCTCCATCATACCAATCAGTTTATCCTTAAGACAAAGCACAGAGAGAGTGTACTGAGGTTTTTTTAAATTCTTTATCATCATCTTCATCATTATCAACAATCTTTACTAGACTGTTTGTATTTATTTTTCTGAATCAGAAGAATTGCCAGCCTGTCCTCTACTCCAAGCAGGTGAATGTGAATTATTTTTGACCTTAGATGCATGAGAAAACTCGGACTATACTTTCAACAAGATAAAAATATCTAACCTTTCTCTATTTCAGGATTTGACAGGATTCCTGTTCTCTGTGGTTTCCTACCTCATTCAATTTGCTTACAAGGTCATCTAGAATCTTGTCAAATCCTATGAACTGTGCTGTCTTCAAGGTATAAACACTCAATATCCGACGGCCTGTGAACAATGACTTTCTGTAGCAAACTTACCTGTCAGCTGCCTGACAGAACATGGGTTTGGGTGATGGTCAATGGACTAACATTGTCAAGATGGAGCTAAGATAATTTTTATTCCATGGAGGAAACATTGGCAAGAGCCTGCTGATATCATGGTTACCCTGATTTCTTGTTCACGTGTGTGTAGCCATGGTAACTATGAGAATAAAACTTGAAGTTCAGAAGGCAAATCCACATTCTGAAAGTGTGACAGACTCCTGGATGCTTCTGTCCATACTCCCTAAATTTCTAAGCTCCAGTTGTCAGGTTGTCCATCTTGCCTAGATGGCTAAGCCTGTTCCTTTTTAATGGGACTTTTGCTACAGTAACACTTCCTTTTCCCACCCAGAACCGGGATTAGGAGAATTCGTTGTTGGCAGGTGGTAGAATGTCTACATCCCATCTGAAAACTTCACCAGGTCTAATTATTCCAATCTCATGGCTTGACATCGAGGTCTAGAAGGAGCACTTACAATGGTTTCCCATTATAAGTGGGCGCAGTTCAAGATGATGATTGCATTCAATAAACTACTTATATATTACAGAATTTGGATTCTCGAACAACCAACTTCCCTCTTTGTGTAATAGCACTTGGTAATCCAAGACGACAGCATCTTGAGACAGGCAGAAAGAAGCTAGAAGTGGCTGACACTTCCTGTTTAGAAATATCCCAGTTTGGTCTGTGCCTAACCATAAAGGCCTGCTGACACCCTACTTATTTTAGCAAAGTACAGGTATGAGGAAAAGAAAGGGGGTTATAGAAATGATTTTGTATTTAATCCTGTGTTTTTAAGTAGAAAAAAAGATGTTAATTATTTGTCTGTATTAATAGATGTTTTTAATGTAACACTTGAAGGATGCTGTGTCTTTATGTATACGAAAAGCTATTTCTCATTTCAGTTCTACTTGAAAGTTAAAATTGAAGAAAAGAATGAATTCAAGCACAATAGTTAAGAGCCTCAGTGTGAAATTAGTTACTTTAATATTAACTGTACAAATTTTACAGTTGAGTTAATGAAATATCAATTAACTTTCCTTAAAAATATATGCAAAATGAAAGAGTTCATCACATAAAAATAATACATGGATTATTTAAACATGAAACTCTTTGTGCCAAATGATACTACTACCTTTGTAAATTTTTAAATTAAAACATATATTGTTGAAACCAAACATCTTGAGCAAGCCTCTTAAAATGCCAATTAACAAGACTGTAATCAAATGAAGTTTAACACCTGTAGAGTAATTGTCCTGTTTGGAATTGCTGTTTAGGTAGCTAGAGAGAGAATAAAACTCACAAAATGGTTAAGTTAGACATGCATAATATATATATGTATTAACCAGTGTCTGTCAATGTAACTCAAGTTAATGCCATAAGGCAAAGGCTTCCCTACCTTTCCAGCTCCCACGGAAGAGAATGTAGCACAGAGCTTCAGCTTTACCTGAAGCCCTAGTCCTTATGAGTGAGTTTCAGGTCACCGAATTTTGTCTTCCTGGAAGTTACTCACCCACTCCATTCTGGACAATCAGGCTCCTCAGGACAATTGTCCATACACAGATATCCAGTGACATTTTGGATAGGTTATCCAGGAAATGCCCATTGCATGAGCACGTATGACCCACGTATGGAACACTATTGAACTACTTAGACAAGATACCTGATTTTCAAATGGCTAAAACTAAGTGAAATGAATCCCACGCTTGATTCTGTCAACTTTACTCACAGTGTACCTTTGAGGAGAAATGAAAGGGAATATTTTGGTAATTAAATGCTGTCCAGCATCAAAGCAGACCGCATAATTTACCCACAGAATTTAACACTCATCATTTACCTGCACCCTGAAGGACAAGTGCAATGTGAAGCAAACAACTAGTCTTTCGCAAACAAAAACTGAGTCTGAAAAATCAACATGCAGGCAAAGTGATGTGAGAACATCTTACTTGGGCAGGCTTTCTTACTTTTCTTACTTTCCTCTTACTGTCAAAGGGACAATGAACACAAATCATATTATGGCCATGCAGTATCTAGTCTAATGCAATTGTTGTTTGTGTTACAGCTCAAATTAGTGTTTTTGACACCAACCTGGAGGTGGCGGTGCACTTTCATTTTCAGTTTCTGAAAAATGAGGAGAGAAGACAGATATTGAGCTTCAAATAAAAGCAAATATTTTTCACACATTTGATACGCGTTTGTTGACTTTGGTCATAGTTTGGGTTCATTTCATATTTTCACTCAATTGTCAAATTTTTTTGCTTTCGTGCATGCAACAGATGACAACTTCAGAGTGACAAGGTCAGAGGTCTAAAGCTTGTGCTCTGCCAAGATAGGTCAAGGAACTTTTTCAGTATGGAGATATATAATATTCATAGAATCGTAAAATTTTTTTAGGTTGGAAAAGATCTTTAAGGTCATCGAGTCCAACCATTAACCCAGCACTGACAAGTCACCATTAAACCATGACCCCAAGCACCACATCTACACATCATTAAAATACCTCCAGGGATGCTGACTCCACTTCCTGTTCCAGTGCTTGACAACCCTTTCAGTGAAGATATTTTTCCTAATATCCAATCTCAGCTTCCCCTGATGCAATTTGAGGCCCTTTACTCTTGTGCTATCGCTTGTCACTTGGGAGAAAAGGCCAACCCCTACCTGTCCACAACTTCCTTGCAGGTACAACTTCCATGTAGTTGTAGAGAGTGTTAAGGTCTCTCCTTGATTGCGGGTCAGCTATTGCATTTATTTATATTAATTGGGCCCCAGTACATTTCATGATCTTTTGGAAATTATAGTTTAGGACAGTTCTGCAATATCATGGAATCCAAGTTGAGTTTCAGGTTTGGGTTTGATTTATTAAAGTCAATTGGGCTTGAACCTATGCTTAAAGGTATAACTTACCACATCAATATGCTTCTGTCAGATAATATCCTATGTTAAAGCAAAATTTCCACCAACTGATATAATATCTGATATGACTTTAATGGTGAAGTTTAATTAGTCCATTAATTTAGGAAGATCATGCAGAGTGAATCCAGAGACCTTTATCTCATATTTACCATACCATCAGATCTAGAGATCAATGTTCAGTGCAAGCAGAAAGTAAAAAAAATCAGTTTATCTGCTCTGAGTAAGACCTACAGTGTGTTTGAGGTTTTTTTCTTTCACTCAGGATTTTTTAATCTGAATCACTTGCCATTCAGATGTGTGACAAAGAAACCAGGGGTTTTATCCTATTTAAATGTTATCCTTTTGGGATGACATGTTCTCCCATCTAAAATACAAGAACAACTTGACTAGCTAAAACTTATTTTTAAGTTTTAAAAAGGAAGATTATTTTCAACATTTAAAAGCTTTGGGACTCTACAGTGGTTGAAACCAGTAATATTTATGGGAACTTGACTTACGGTTTAATTTCTTACAACAAGCAAATATTTAAAAGGTTGAAGTCTTTAACTGTAACAGTAGATGGCTCCTACTAACCTTTGTCATATTATGGGTATTAACATTTGGGAGCCCACCTCAGGTCATATTCAGGAAATAAAGTTTCAATCTCTGTCACACAGAAATGGGGGGGTAAGGCTATTCCTCTGCACTCAGGTCTAAATATAACTAGAACATACTTCTCATTCTTAATAAATCCATTTAATGTTTAAAATGGAAGAATATTTTTAGTGCAAATATAATTTTAAGCTGAGTGTGTGAATTTGATATGGTTTAGGAACTTCCAGTCACGTACACAGGTACAACAGCAAATCCTTGTAGAGGGTCCGAAGAGAAACCCTCGCTACAGGGAAAGAGCTGGTGTTGTACAATCTGGTCACAGCACCCATCACACAGAATGAAAGGCAGAAGTATATTAAAGGGACCAACACACACACAGAGTGTGATAACAATAAAATATCTTAGGTTCATAGCAATTTGTTTTTTCTGGTCTAATTACTAACATAGAATCACAGAATCATAGAATCATAGAACCAGCTGGGTTGGAAAAGACCTCTGAGATCATCAAGTCCAACCCTTGATCCACATACTAAGTTTTGTTTTGTGGCCTAGAAAAACATGAAAAATTTTCATATGAAAATACAAAAATTATGACACAAAAAGTATGCCTTGGAACATATTCACTTTGCTACATTGACATTTCTCATTACTTCCACTGAGAATAAAATAACATCTCTATATCATGGAAGTATATTTCTTGCGTGGAAAAGTAATAGCAGAAAATTATGCGCTGTATAATTTTCCTTGTGAGATTTAATATCTAGAAACAGAGAGTATTCTTATGAACACTAAATTAGAAAATTCTCCCCAGCTCACAAGTTTAAACAAAAGTTCAACAAATAGAGCACTTTCTAGACTCATATGAAAAACTTATGAGACTTCTGAGGGACTTGCCTAGAATTTTTCTTTCATTTTGAGAGGTATTTCGTGGCTACACCAACATGGTAACGTTGCTCAGTAATAACACATCTTTCAAGTCCTGCCTTACCCAGCAGTAAGCACAGATGTTAGTCAAAATCTACAGCAAAAACCAGACCTGAAACGCTATTATTATAGTCTAAACTTCATCTTACACATGCAGATACAAAAGGAGATACTCAAAATCTGAGTACCCTCAAGGGCAACTGCCTCGAGCTGACTCTGTTTCTAGAAGGGAGGCTGGACTAAACAATCTCCAAAGGTCCTTTCTAACCTCAACTACTCTGTAATTCTGTGATGGGATGATGACTGAAGCCAAACCAAGAAGTCGGTGGTTTCTTTCCTAAACCATAATTCGAGGCTGTTTGGACTTTTGCTAAGAAAACCGAGGAAAGAGCTGAGCTCAAGCGAGAGACCTGAAGTATAGTGTGGGAAGAAAAAGAAGGGAGAGATTTCCAGGCATTGGGTGTGACAGAGACATGGGAGATACTTCAATATAATCTTTTGGCCATGTGCAACCCCTTTCATGGTCATGCTTGCCTTACAGCTCCATTCCTGAGGACAGCCAGGAAAAAAACCATTAATAGCACCGAGTGGTTTCCACTTCCCCAAAGAATGATAGCCCTCTCTGGCTGACCTCTGCAACAGGCTTGTCAGCCAGGAAAGGGCTCTGTACACTCAACCAGTAGCTTATGGTTGTGCTCCTTCCCTAGGAGGCATGATCACTGGAGTCCCCAGATGCCATTCCTGACAGCCCGTTTCCTAATATGGTGCTCTGTTGAGGCATTGTCAGGGGGGCTGGTGGTGGAGAAAGTGTTGCCTCCAGCACACAGTCCTCAACCCCTTTGGAGAAGAAGTGTTGTTCACTGGGTTGCAATAATGCCTCTTGAGCTACAGGGAAAAGAGGTTACTGAAGGTCCAGTTACCACTGAACTGATACCACAATGTCCGCTGGACTTTCTATTGAGCAGCTAAAGTTGACTTCTGCCTCACAGCTTCTAGGACAAAAGGTCTCTTCTTTACACTTTTTTGTTTGAGAAGCCGAGAATGTTGCATGTCAGTGGGTTGTGTGATGCTTGACACAGACCTTGTGTTAGTCCTTGGTTGTGAAACTTGTAACAGATCTGGCTCTATGTAATTCTTCAGAAAGAACAGGAGTTAATGTAACAGTCCTCTCTACATGGCTACTCAGAAAGGAGAGTATATTAAGAAGTGTAGTTAGCAAATAAAGGGAAAGCACAACTGCCACTTAAATAACATTTCCAGAAATGCTTTCATGCCTCATCCATGTCATGAGATGCATTCAGGATCCAATTTGTCATAGGATATGAGCACTAAGAGCCAAGACATTTTTATTTGTGATTTATAATTATACATGCGCATATACACTCTTGAAAATCAGCAGGAGACACAATTTGACCCATTACCAACAATTTTCCATTAATGTTTCATGTTCACTATGTTCAGTTTTTCAGATAAAATAAGACTTAAAATCCCTCGCTATGTATATAGATAACTAAGCTTAAAATTTCCATGAGATTACCAATGTGTTAAAGTCATGGAAAAGCTTAAGAACCATGTTAAAGTGGGACCATCATTATTTAAAATTTCAATTCCATTTTAGGTCTGGTTGCACTGACATCCAACCTGCAATAGCCACAAGAAGCTTTGGCAGAGAACTGACATACATATGTCAGTTTGTGTGTGGTGGCCAGTTTTCAAGGGCTCTGAATTCCCACTTCCACTGGCTTCTCTGAGAGCACCAAGCATGGAAACTCCCTGACATCATATATATTAATTTTCACACTGAAATGCAATCATAATGAGGCATGTTGACAGTTCTAAAAAAGTCTCCACGTCCTATCCTACTACTGTACTGGACGCAAAGCATCTTGGAGACTTGCAGTTCAAATCATTCAAGAACTACAGCTTATCAACAAGCATACTGGGAATGAGGTCTGCCTGGATAACCCTTCTCATCTTGCAACTCTGTACTCATGACCAGGTTCGTTTTGGATAGGTTTAGGAACTTTCAATGATTTTGGAAAATGAGTAGGGGGTTGTTTTTGTTTTTTTTTTTCCCTTAGGTAAAGGAAATGACCTTAAGCATGAAGTCAGGACTTGCAGAAAGCCCTGTGGTAGCATTTCATCATCACTGGCCTGGTGCATTCACATGAAGGAGGAGGAAAGTCTCCTCCACTAATTTCTCCCTGCAGTTATATACAGATCACTTACAACCCAGTGAAGAATAGCTGAGGGATTCAGGATCTCACTCAGTCTGACCAAAGGACTTATCCCCCATTTACCTGAAAAGGAAACCAGGACTATGGCTGCACCATCATGGATACAGGTATGATATCTGTCTGTGTAACAGCAGCATATTAAAGATACTTTCATATGTCAACGAGCATGAGGATAGTCACTTAGTGCTTTTTGTCACGAAGAGACCTGTCAACGTCAACTTGTGTCAAATTTAAGTATGTGGATTAAGCTTGCGGACATAGCCTCGAGGGATCAGACAAATATAACTATTACGTAGGCATTCCTAAAGTGCTGACTCTGCTAGTTGGACAAAAATAGACGAAATGCTAGTTCGGGGAGAGAGCATGGCTCACCCCAGCCCTCGTGCAGTTGCTGTGTGCGAGGATTGTCTCCTGTGCCTGGCCGCTGTAAGGCACAGGAATTGTTGTTGTGGCACATGGCTTTCTCCTGGGGTAGATACTCCACTGAAATAGGTGGGCAGGGAAGGACCAAGGATGTGGAAGAGTTACTTGACAGACCTCATGCCCAGATCACCAGTAGACAAAAGCAGTAAGGCTTTTTCCTTTCATTCCTTATATTCCCTGAAAAAAAAATTGCTCTGAAGAAGAGAAATGGCTCAAAATGGTTTGACTATTTTTTGTGGGTCACTTCACCCAGATCAATATGGAGTTACAGTGGCTTCAGTGATATGATTAAAAGCCATAGCTTCACCTTTTAGAAGACAGGAACTTGCTCAACAAACTATCAAGATTACCACAGCATGACGAGTATTTAATTGGGAAAAAATACTGTTAGCAGACTTCAGATTAAAAGAGCTGGAAAAGAGAAGTCTTAGTTCAAAGTAATTTGTAATCATCATTCTGCAAAACCTAAGCACAATCACGAAGGCAGGGTCTGCCGGGTGCCTCATGAGCTTCTATTGCTCATGAGAAATAATCTGATTTGTGGTCAACTTCTGCAGACAGATCCTGGTCTGAGTGGAAGCAATAAACTACAATACCAGCTGAAATCATTACCTGTTTTTGTGTATGTCCATGGACATTTTCCATGCTACTCTTAAAAGATGTACAGCTACAGAAACTGTTACTTTTTAAAGATGTACAGCTACAGAAACTGTTCTAAACAGATTTCATTTCTAAGTCCTGAGAGCAAAAGTCATTCTAAAGGACTGAAGTAAATAAGCACTGGTGCTTTGGTGGTGAACCAAATGACTATTACAGTTGTCAACAGTGTGACAGAGCCAGACTGATAAATTTATTAATGTATTTCTAGTTTCTGTTTCCATTGGTGTACTGATGGAGTAGACAGATAAGACTGCATGTTTTGACTCATGACTCTTTGTGGTCAAAGATTAAAGCAGCAACCTTAGGGTAAATAGTGTCTTTTATTGTGACGAAGTGAACAAAGCAGCATGTTCACTGAAGCTGAAATTATTTTAGATTTCAACAACTAAAAGTGTCATAGTCTGGTGATTCATCTCTACCTCAGACTTGGAGAAGAAATAAAATTAACAAAGAGTTTGCTTTAAAAATTGATTTTCCATCTGATTAAATTTCAAACCCATTCCTAAGGAATTTCAGTTTTAGAAAAAAAAAAAAGAAACCACAAACAAATCTGAGCATAATAATTAGTCCCAATTAGGATAATAATACAATCTCACCAAGAGTAGTCCTGTTTCAGGAATAATCTAAATACTACAAATTATAAAGGATTTTATGGGCCACAGGAGCCAATCAAACCATCATATGCTAAAATGTTCCCTGACTTGAGGACTGAAAAACTGAATGAACAATTGGAACAAAAGTCTGGCAATAGTGAATTCTGCGGAATGGACTAGACACCAAAGAAATAGTTTACAAATCCACTCAAGCGTAATTGGTGACTCCAGATTTTGTCGTTGTTGTCATCCATAATTATGGAAGTGCATAAAGCAACCATTGCTTGTTTAGTGTGTTTTCCTTACCGTTCCCATTCTTCTAAAATGGTGCTATGAAATCAAATCTGACCATATGTAAGCTTCCACATATTTTTAGTTTCTTATGAGAACTTTTCTTTCATATAGGAATTAATCTCTAAAGAACACTGTAACCAGGACCTTGAACAAAAGTAATTTAATAAAATGTATGTTTATATGTCTATATTCTTCCAAGTTTCTTCCTTTACAGACTTGAAGTTTCATGTATACTGTAACTGGGATCTAGAAGGCTGCCAAGCACTGACAGTATTTAAAATAGATGGAGAAATCTAAAGTTGGTGGCTTCACTCTGGTTATCAAGTTCCCATGCATTCTTAAACTCATTTTTAACCTGCTCAGCCCACAAGGCACCAGCATGGAGTAATTAAATTCCATTTCTATTTCCATGGTATCTTTCTTGTCTTACTTTATATCACAGAAAATAATACATAAAAGTTAGTTCCTGAGTACTTCAGTATCTAAGGGAAAAAGGAGTATCATACTGGTATCTCACATTTCACAGACCTAACAGTAGATTACAATTTAATTGCCAAACATCTTTAAAACTTTTTCATTAAATCTTTTTCTATTGATCTTTTCACAATTGCAGTTTTCTAATTCCTTCCACCGTTAAACACAAACAAACAAAAAACACGTATTTTTTTTTTTACCTTCCAAGTCTGAAATTTTGTGATGCTATCTATCCTGCAAATTCTTGTAGGCAAAGTTTTGCTGGTTAACCATCTATAGAGAGAAGAATTTTACTGAAATGTGTTGTAGCATTTACCAATATGACTTGAACTCATAAGGTAATTCAGTTTGCCTTCTTTACTGCACTGTTCTGAGAAGGCTTTTGTCAGCACAGCTGCACTTACAGAGCCTGAGTGGCTATTTATGGCGATATTGATCTATCTTTTATTCCACATCTCGATGTGTTAACTTTTATTTCCATGTTTGGAAATAAAAATATTTTCTTTTGAAATATCACCGCAAAACTTGTCATAAAATGTTGTTGAAAAAAATCTTAGTAGGTATTTTCCTACTAAAATTTTACATAGTGAAAACTGTGGGAATTCCATCCGAAGTCAGCTTCTTACTACAGATGATAGAAAGCCTCAGGTTTTCCATCTCAGTTTATATGCCACCAATTTAGTGTAAGTCTGAAATGATTTATGACTCCTGCCATTCTTTGTTCCTCACCTAGCTGTTCACAGTCACCTGAGCCATTCTTAAATGTTGCTTCACGTTATGCACTGCACCGTTCTGGCGCCAGTTAAGAGGGGAAGGAGAAAACTGACTGTTTATATATTGCCAAAGAGATGGGTGCTTATGTTTGAAGGACAGCAGAAGTGCTACTACTTAAAACCAACAATAAACCAGTCCCGAAGTACCTGATCTGAACCTCATGGATTTACCAATACGGTGACATACTTGAAAGTCCCTGCTCTTAGCCTGAGCAGTCAGCACGGGTTCCTGTCTTCAGTGGGGGCTGTAAGTGTGATGGAAGCTCTGCAGAATCGCTCCCACTGTGCTATAGCTCAGCTGTGAGCATTCACTCCACCTTTTTCTTATATAAGAGGGTCCCAGTGAGGTCAGGGAAGAGGATCCCCCCGTGCACCCGCGGCCGATGCTCTGTGTTGTCGCTCCTGCCCCGTGGGGCCGCTGCTGGGCAGCGGTGACACCGCCCGTGCTGCGGGTCCCTCGAATGATGTCCAGAGGGCAGGGAGGACTCAGACTCCTGCCTTCGGGGAGAAAATGAATGGTCTGGCTCACAGGTGCAAAATCAGCATATTAGTATCTGCAGGGACTAGAGGCAGCCGGGCACAGAGAGACAGGTTCTGTTAGTTCCAACACTCCGTAACCGAACTGTGTAAACACGAAGGGCAGGAGCTCGGCATACTACAGATTTCTTTAGTTTTTAATGCGTTAAATTGCCCTTAGAATAACATGGTTTATTTTTGGCAGTAGATGCTAATGAGAAACCAAGTTTTTAAAATTACTCCTAGCACAGCCAAGTGCAATCCTTCTTTAAAATGACCCAAATCTAATTAATCTTTGTTATGTATTTACTAAAATCAATTAATTCCCTCATCAGAATAGTTTGATCTCATGTTAAAAAGTATGGCAAAACATAGAATTTATTCTCAGTTTCCTATCCTATTGCAATAGTTTGTTAATAATTATTGTTTGGAAGCAAATATTTTCATTTAGCTCAAGAGATTCCCTAGAGAAAACTGAAAGCAGAAGACACCACAATGTTATATCAGAGATAGCAGTGCACTGACTAATGGTAACTTCCTTTCTGAAAGCTGCAAAATGTAATGAAGTGGACCACATTATTGGATAAAACACTTCATAAACCACAGACCTGCTACTCAGGAATGACAGTAATTTATTCCTCAAATTTTCAATGTGTTTTCAATGACAGTTGCACTAATTATAGAATAAAAGTCAGCAATAAAATTGAAAGGTCGTTTATTTCCAGAGATGAACACTTTACCAGTAATGAACTTCCTTTCAGATTGTCCAGATAATTTCCAAACCAGCTCAGGAAACCAATTTTACCAGTTAGAAAAATATCTTCACTCTCACTCAACCCAAATCGTGACAGAGTTGTTTTGCCGAGCTCTCCTGAAATATGTCTCTCTGAGTCAAGGAAATTGTATTATTTCATGAAAATCTCATTATGGATTGGATTCTCTGCATAACTGGAATGAGTTCCACAAAGGATTAAGTCTCCTGCCATTCAGTGCATTCAGGTTAGTCCTGAGAGCCATGTGATTGTCTGCAGATACTGGGAATCATTCAAGTTAGAGAGATTGATTCTTAGGGTAAATGATGACATCAGCATAAGGTCATGGTGGTGGCCATTCATGAAACCTAACTTACTTCAGCCAGATAAAAGGAAGCATTTGAGACATGCTGATAGGCTTCATTTTAACCAAATTTCAGAATAAAGCATTTCAGCAATTTAAATTGAAATCCTGCTCTTATTCCCATTCCAAGGTTTTTGAAACATCAATTTTCTTTGAGGATCAGGGCAAACTAAACATACACATGTTGGTATTTCCGAAGGATTGAATTTATCAACTTGTTATCAGCTCTTTGTCAGAGTAATATATGCTACAACTA
This sequence comes from Oxyruncus cristatus, assembly GCA_013399855.1. NCBI lineage: Eukaryota > Metazoa > Chordata > Aves > Passeriformes > Cotingidae > Oxyruncus > Oxyruncus cristatus. Next base: position 480,660 of record VXAY01000238.1, read on the forward strand.
GGTCTAAACATTGTCATGACCATATCCAAATACCAAATAAGAAAAACATATGCTTCAAGTCTATTTGACAGTGGGTGACAGATAATCTGATACTCTGTGATCTTTTCAAGAAGGAAGAGCCTTCTCAGACTTCCTTCAGATAAGAGCACTCTTCTGTCATCTGCACTTCAGTTGTCAGCCTCCTCTTGAGAGACAATGTCTTACAGAATGGGATTGTAACAGAAGCCCTGACTCAGGGCTGTCAGGCACCTAGGTGATAAGGGACTGTTTCGAGTAGTTAATAACTAATAATCCATTACTTATGTCACCCTGCATTTTTTACCCATCAGACTTGTGGAAAACAACTCGAGATGGAAAAGAGGATAGTAGCATCCACTTTTTAGTTTACCAAGAGTAAACTCATATTACAGGCTGCGAAATTCGGTGGCTGCTACTTTTTGTGAGTGCTGATGTACGAGTGCATGCTAAGCAAAATGGATTTGTAATTGAGTTTGGGGAAAATTAAAAAAAACCCTAAACATAACCTGCAATACAGGAAAGCATTGTATCAGGGTTGCAGTATTGCTGATAGCAAACACTAACAATCAGCTATTACCCTAAAACTCAGAAACTTACTTCTTTATCAGGATTTCTATGTACTGACTTATCAAGTTCTCTCTTTTTGTAAGCCTGTTTGCCTACAAATATTTATTGTTGCTCAGATTCCTGGGATTCAGCATTGTATCAAAAAAACTTTAGGAGTATTTTGCACAAGTGGAAAGAAAAGACTCTTTCTGTAGGTGAAAATTTAGGAGATGTAATGTGCCAGAGACCTATGGCACTTGGCAAACCTTTGGTGGATCCTGCAGCAATAGTTATGTACAGGAAAGTCCTGTATGTCCCTTTGTGGGTGTTCAGCATACAAAATTGTATACATCCTTCTGTGTTAATATTGTTAACGTTTTCTACCTCTCTATCTCATTCTGCATCAATGAAGACAACTGCAAGAATTATAAGGCTTCACTTTAAAAGAAAAAAAAAATCACTTAGCTTTGCCTTTAGGGAGTGTTTGCACACAGCAGGATGTTTGCAGACAGACGGTGGGCGTTTGCATCAGTAAATCAGTAAGTGATATGTATAAAAGAAAGTTCTTACAAAGCACGACAGCAAAATGCATTTAAGAGGCTATTGTGAATTATTATTGTGAATAACCATTGCATATGGTTTCTCTCCAGCTAAAAAAGCCCTTGGGTATGAGAGAAAACTTTATTGCAAAACATGGAAATACAAAACAAGGGCAAAGAAAAAAGGGGCACAGGACAGAGGTCAGATTTCCCTTTAAAAATAGGGCTAAGGAAAGCTTAGATGAAAGATTAGTAAGGCTGGAGGGAATGCCATGGAAAAAATGTCATCAGGCATCTGACCCTCTGTGCCTTCACTAAAGTCTGCATCTGTGGAGGAGTGGCAGCCACAGTCTCCACTGGAATTAGGCTCTTCTTTTGGGTCTAAAATAAGGTTTTTGGCCTAGATACTAAGTTCTTATAAAGACACAAGATACCAAATGTGCTACAGGGTGTGCATGTGTATCTTGATCTACATGAGTATCACAGGATGAGACACAGAAGCTATTAGTCCATGAATTACTCCGTCTGCATGGCATTTCTCATGTGGTTGTTCCTAGATATCTCAAACCACAGATATTCTACACATCATCAAGTGGTTTGTGTAACTTCTGTTAGGAATAATGCTTCAGTGGTACTCAAAATGAAAAAAGCTGTTGAAAAAGGGTAGAAATGCAATGTTGTGTACATCGAGGTGTGCAAATGGTTTGAAATGTTTCATTTCAGTTCAGAAAACTGTGAAAGGCCCTACACCCCACGCACAACCAGCTCAGACTTCTAAGAGGAAGTTTTTCTTCCTTCTAGAACTGTTGGAGCTGGTGCTAGGTGCCATAATTTGTGCGTTTTTTTCCCCACAGAAAAGATCTCCTGTCAGAAATCTATGAAAATAAACGCAAAAATATCCAAAGATTGGAGTTCAACAACTGTTCAACAACTACGTCTTACTGCTCTTTCTAGTCCACTAGCATAGTGGATTAAGTTACTGTCAAGGAGTAAGGTCTGTCTCATCAACTGAGACAATAAACTTTTCATTTGGGGTCTCCTTCAGTTTTAGCTGCATTTGTATTCAGTTTAATTTCCTCACAAGGTCAGGGCTTTGAGAGAAGAGAAAATCTGGAATAGGCTTTTGGACTGGATTTGCAGGCTGGCTGAGCAAAGCATGACTCCTCTTCAAGACAAAATTACTTGTTTGTGCTGGTTTGTGAGTTGCTTTCGCTCAACCACTGCCCATTCTGTTGCATCCAGTTGGTTCAATATGGAGAGAAAATGTCTCTGAAATTAATTTCTATGTACAGAGCTAAGATTTATAAAGAGAAATCGGTAGGAAAAGGTAATCTTCATCTATGTCTGTGGTTGACTTCAAACTACTCTTGGCATGTATGACCAAAATTAGGAAGTTATTCTGAGCCTGCAAAGACATGATGAGTGTATTTTAATACAGATCCATCTCAGAAGGCATAATGCCACTCCTGAACAATTCTTTCAGACGCTCACTGATACCACCGTTTGATCCTACGGAGAATTAAATCGGAACAGAACTTTTCATAATAATCACCAGATCAAAATAACTTTCTGGAGCCATCACATATAAGGACAACCACCCTAAGAAGTAGATCACATGTTATTTTCAATTAGTAATAGGGCCAGAGAGAGCAAATTATGTAAGAACTATTTCCTAATCTCCAGGGAAGGGAAAGCAATGACTGTCTTGAACACATTCCATTGCTGCAAGATACAGCAGGACTCCCTTCGGGATGCAGTGTCTGCATACTTTCGGGAACACGGAGATGGTACATAAAGGCAGAGGGGGCAGCTCTAAACGGTGGAGTGAGTCACCCAACCATGGTGCCAGGTCCTGGCACTGCACATCCTTGCTCTGCATAGAAAACACATGCAATGACCAACCTGCAAGTTACCATGTTTGTGAGGGCCTGTGCTGAAACAAACAACTTTACTCTGAGGCAGACTATGAAGCAATTTTTAAGACAGTGGATTTTTTTTTTTAAGTTTTTTAAGTTTTCTGAGTCTGCACCCTATTTGACTTTCCGTTCAGCAACCCTTCAACATTATTCTAGGAGGTCTAATATCCTAAATTAACCTCCATCTATTACTGAGAGGGAGCAGGGTGTGCAATATCCCAGTATTATGACATCTAACACCACTATGACTAACTGCAGCAGAGGCCACAGGTTATTTTCTCATTTTGAACTGAAAATACACATGACACCTGGTCAACCAGTGGAGAGGGAAGTGGGTGCTATTGGTCTGCAGAAGAGGCTGTTCTAAGCCATGTGGATGTAAGGCATCCTGCATCACTTAGCCTAGGTCCCACTGTCTCCTCTGTGGAGAGGTTGTTAGCAATACAGGCACAGGTAATGGGTGGGGGAAGTCAGAGAGAAACCACTTTGTTTTGTGTATGCTGCATTTTTTAGGGTCTGAGAGTTATCTGAGCAGAAATCTATCTTCATAGTTCTTGAACCCAGAGGAACTTTCTGTCCCTAAAGTATCTCAGGAAGCAGTAAAGACTGATTGAAACTTTTCCCAAAACATGCTTGCTAGAATGGCTTCCTAGGACATAAAATGCTGTTGAACACGGAACTCTCTTCTGTGAGGTGCTTCATCTTGGCTGAACATCAGCTGGTTCAATGAGCTCTAGGAGCTAAAACCACACCTAGCAAATTAGAGAGAGTAAATTCAAGAAATAGGAATTCATGGAGATTCCTAAATCGACACTTTTTTTGTAGAACATTTCATAGAATATTCAGAAACAGTGTATTGTCTAACATAAAAAGTGGTTATTGCTCATAGGTACGAATATCACTGATGTAACCAGTCATAAAGCTGTTGGAGGAAGCAAGAATAAGCTTGAATTGAAAGGAAATGGATAAATTAATATTAATTTGAATAGGAATTCAACTTTCAGTTTCCTCTCATGGATGCAAAGTAGAAATTTAATTTTGCATTGATTTAAATGCTCAGCCATGAAATAAAATATATTGACTCCTTTTTATAAAAATAAAACAAGTAAAAACATCAGATTCTCCCAAATAACAAAAAAAAAAAAAGTGGCAGTAGAATCTTTTTATTTTTATTATTTTATTTTATCAATACACAAAGCTGATTACAGATTAGAGAAGGGTGCACTCTGCTGAAGAGAATCTGAGCCTAGTAAGTACTTCTTTATTTATTGAGGAAGAGCATCTGAATATGAAAATAATGGTGGAATGTAACTATCTCCTTGTCTTCTTGTAAAACTACCCGTTGCAGAAAATCCGTGAACAGCAACTGAACAAATTGTAGAGGATAGTTCTGCAGCATTATCATGACAGTACTCAGAAAAAGGGAGGCATATGAATGTGTCTATAGTTTGAACTAAGAGTCCAAGCTGCCATTATAATCAATGGAATTAGAATTTTTTTTCACCTTAAAATAGCTGCTTATGGCTCAATTAATTTTCTTCATCATAGCTGATCAATGACATTCAGACCCTGTAGCCATAGCCTTCTGTTTTCTAGCTGCTACTTCATGGCGTTGCAGATCTCGTACAGGAGTCATATCTGCCAGCCCATGATGGGTATTCTGTGTATCCCAGGGCATCTTATATGGCAGGAGGGCACCTATGTTTAGGCAATTACTGGCTGGTCAGCTGAGTAGCAGCAGACTGGGAACCTCTGACTTCAATGAGCTGCTGTCCCTGACTCCGCTGGGAGTGGGTACACCAAGTTCACTTGCACATACTTCCACTTGGGTATCTGGTTCCTATATACACAGAGATTTTCTGTGACAGTATAAAGACTATTGGTTGATTTCTAGGGTTGCAAAATTACCAAAATTTTCAGTGATCTACCAAGAACTTTCATGTCAGACCACTCCTTGCTTCCCTAACTCTTAAAATCCAACAACTCTACAGAGCAAAAGAATAAAATCTCACACTGTCATAAAGTGAATAATGACAAAATGACAGAAAAACAGCTTCAAGTGCTGGTTCCCTAACAACAGTGATAAAGAGAAATCTTTGCATCTATCTTGTGTTTGAAGTCTTCAGAAATGGCACTTCTCTGACTGAGAGCAGGAAGAGAGGGCTGTGTAGGACGAGAGGGTGGGAAGAGAAGGGAGCGTTTCTCAGTCACGCAGTTACTCAGACTCAAGAGACAAAACCGCTTGCAGCGGGTACGAGAAGTCTCTAATTACGACTAAAGTCCATAATCCTATCCATTTGCCTTGTCTTTTATTTTATGGATTTTTACATTCAGTGCAAAGTCACATTAGCGTCTAAATGAGAACCTTCTTTTTCTGTTTCACTCTAGAGTAATTATTAAATTAGGACTGCCAGCTTAGTTGAATCTCTGCATTTCCACGAGTAATGAGCCTAGTATTTGTTCCTATCCCAAGGGAAATTTACGCAGGCAATTAACTTTCAAACTTGATTCGCTCTTCCCTTTCGAGGAACACTCTGGATGTCCGCTGATGAAACCTGAAATATGTTCTACAACTTATTTCCAAGGACCATTGATGTGTGGGGCAGCTACTAATGTTTTGACAACTGAAGTCTCGCCAGATCTCTCTGCTGTTGTTTTGTTATGCATCCATCTTGTTTGGAAGATCCCTGAAACTAATATCAAAAAACTCATCCAGTTTTTCATGGAACAGAAGATTACTGTAGTATGGTCAGGTTTTTTTAGAGCTCTCTCAAAGTGATATATTTAGGAGGTATGAGGGGAAAGAACTGGGCAGGCCTTTATTTATCTTCCCAACAGGTGCAGTATGGGGAGGCACAAAGGCAGCATTTGCTAATTTCAGTTTTGCCAAGTACAAAGCACCCTCTGATCTGCTGAAAGACCATTCCTTTCTTTCCTCCTAAATTCAATGATCTTTTTATTTTACAGTGATAATATTAAATACTTTTTCCTGTGCACAGATGGACTGTTTTTTACACAGTGTAGACAAGCTTTTCAATTAAGAACAACATTAAGCGAGACAGGTCAATCTTGCATTATCCTCCTACACGAGTATTAAAATAAAGTCAATGCACTGAATAAGAAAAAAAATCAATGTAGTGCCTTCAGTTTACACCACAATGAAACAAAACAAAACATAAAAGCTAAATAAAAAACATCAAGGGGATTTTTCTTTGCCAGTGTAGGGGGGTTTTAATCAAATTATTTTGATCGAAAAAGTAGTCTGAAACTTAGCAATGAGGGGGGTGGAAGGTCAAAGAATAAATCTGAGATGCTCTGGCATCTTAGAAGGAAGTGTGGGAGCAACGCTTAGAAGTTAGCAATGGGAGGGCAAAGGCAGTCTAAGAACAACTCAGTTCCCAGCGTGCAACACGATCTGTGCAGGAGGACACTGCTCCGTGGGGCTCAGGACGGGAGCACAGCCCACCCTCACAGATCTAATTACAACAGTTAGGCGTAAGTTTGCCTTCCATTTGTGGAGGGATTTTAATTTATTAGCCAGAGGTGATGAACAGAAACTTTCTAAAGAATTGAGAGGGAAAATAATTTAAGGGGTTAGGGTTTCATCCTTCCCTCGTCCACCAAAACTCATTTACCTGTGACTTGAATACGGTGCTTGGAAACTGTATATATGAGCCTGACTTGGAGTGTGATTTGGCTTTGAGACCAAAGGAAGTTAGAAATAATGGGAATGCATTTTACAGTCAGTGCTGCTGAGGGGCAATGATAATGGCATAAGGTGGAAGTCTGTATGCTTTTCTTTTCCCTCACTATGCAACAAGGAGAGCAGCAACTGCACTACCCAGTGTGGTGCCATATGAAATGATTATACAGGTCCAGTCTCCTGCATAGAAAGCACTGAACAATGTTATAAAATGTTCACATGCTGGGTTCTTGAATTTTCAGGAAAACTTTTCATTAGCAGTGTTAATTTTGACACAAGCCAACTCTGTGTAGTGAAACAGAATTCCCATTCAACTTCTTTTTCACCTCTGAAAAATTGCCTGGCCGTGAAAATGTAACATTAAAAGGAATCTGACTTTAATTAGCTCTTAACCAATCTTTATGCTTAGTTTGATCACCTACTGGAATGCTGCTCTATGTGTCTACCTGTATGATTTATATGACTAGGTGATTTGTTTGACAGTGCCTATTATCTTGACACACCAGACTGTGGTATTGCTTAAAATATTTTAAATATAACTCAAATTTGGTGGTAGAAAAAAAAATCACACACTGAAACAAAATCAGTCACGTTGAAAAGCCAATAGAAATAAAGATTGTTTCTACAGGGTGTCTTCTGAGAGAACAATGTTAATATGTCTCCAAAGCAGTCTCAGTTGGTATGTCTGTTTACCTCCTTTCACAAATTTTTTCATGTTTTAGAGGTTGTTCTTCTAACATACAATATATGCACATAGTTTTCTTCACAACTTCTACATGTATCCTGTTTATAGATTTAATAAAGTTTTCCTAAAACTCTGTCTAAAGTAGACACACTGACTTTTAATTTTGATTCCTTGCCAATATGTGGATGCTCCAGGCCAGTATTGAAGCAGAGCTTGCAAACCCGTACAAAATAAAGTTGGCAGACAGTCAATAAATGCTTTGGCTGAAAATTTGGAATGGTCACTTAACTCATGGCCATGAGTTATTTCCTAGATTGGGGAGAATAAATAAGGCAAATTTACAGAGCTGCCTACTGGGGACAGACTTGCACCTGTCACTGTGGGATGATGCCCACAAATACTTTGAAAAGGTTGCTCTTGGGGGACTTGGCACTTTTACAAAAGCATGTCCAAATGCCATGGCCTGTGACAGCTTAAGAGGGCACCTAATTAATGAGCGGCTCTTATGAATATTGGTTAAAGGAAAGGGGCAAGAGGAAAGATTGACTGAGTGATTGCAATAAATTACAGGAAGTAATTATATGGGGGAGGGTTATTTTGTTGGTCACCAGGAAAACTAAAGGCTGTTGAATTTAAATGTACCAGTAAAGGTTTTTGGCATCACAGTCGTATCCTAGTCATCCACTGGGATCAGTTAACCTGTTGATGTAAACTTCATCTTGCAAATGTGATATTTTGAACCAGCTAAGACAAAACTGTCTTACAATGACATGACCATCTACTGCAGAGAAGCCACAGCTGGTATTATATACAGGACTCAACTTTTTAAGAGTACCATAAAGGCCTTAAATCATTAGTCATGGAAGCCTTTTTCTACAGTGACAAATTCCATCAGGCTGAAGCTCTCCAGCAACCTTCTCTAAGCTGAGTGGTGTGTTTAATTTGGTGATCCTATTTGTTAAGAGCACTTTGTGAGGCTACACTCTCACCAAGTCAGGAAATTTCTCACTTTGTTAATCTAATAATCTTAAAATAGTTCAAAGAGCATTTGGCCTGAAAAAAAGCCTGGGAGCTTGCTGCAGCACTGCCTCTGAAAAATTTAGTTATGCACTTCAGAGACTGCAGAGATGAAAAAAATACAAAGCTGAGATTTTTTTAACATTCAAGTGTTAGGCAGTTTCTGATTTTTCAGCTGCTTTCTCCTGTGTGTTCTGTTTTTAAGTGGCAGGACCTGTGGGAAAAAGGGTATGGGATAGTTCAAGTAGCTTGCTTCTTTTGGAAATGTCAGAAGAACGCTGCTCAGGTGCTCATGTGCAGCAGAAGCCTTAATCCTCTTTTTTTCCCCTGTGCTTTCTATTGTAGTCCTCCAACAAGTTCATCAAAGGTTTCTCAGAGAGTCCTTCCAGTGGTACTTTCCAGAATTAGTCAGTCCAAGGTTCACTTTCATTAATTAATTGCCTTCAACTCTTAACACCTTGGAAATTACCTTGAGAACAGACATTTAATGAACATGTGAGGTTCTGAATTCTTATCGGTAGACCTAGTATGAGTAGAGCTAATACGAGTAGTAGCAGTTGTATTGTATTATTGTTGGAAGCAAATCCTCCTCCCATATTTACTGTACAATTACTGCCACCAGCTCAGGTGAGTTCTTGATCAACAAAAAATCTTTAGGAAGCAACTAATCTCTTAAGTACCATAATATAAACCTGTTATTCCACTGATCTACTGGCTGCAAATAAATTGGGTGCAATAAGGGGAAACCAGTGTACAACCCAACTGTATCACTTCTTCAGAGCTCATTACTACTTGCGAGTTCTAGCCTTATCAAGAGAGAATAATTCAATATTTTTAGATCCTGAATACTGACTCATCAAAAATCACATTTATTCCACTGTCAATATAATGTTGTTCAGAGTTGCTAAACTCATTCTGTAACACAAACACGGAGCTGCATTGGTAATTACTGCATTGTAAGAACATCTTTGAAACAATCTAATTTTAAACAGAACAAGAAACGTGAGTCTCCAAACTGATTTTCTTCAAAGCACATATCTTTTGAAAGTGCATAAATATTTTAGCAAATTTTTTTTTTTTTAGTTGGCAGCCAGAGAATGCATTCTGATTAAAGTGTGTAATATCCAGTCAAATAACAGATCAAATAAAAAGGACACTTAATACATGTGTAAATAATTTGAATTACAAATAAGACACTCTAGAAGGGGCTTGGCTCTGGGTTTGATATAGAGGATTAGGCTCTTGTATTAATACGTGCACTTGGTGTAGCTATTTTCAGAAGGATACTTCATCTATCATTGTCCTCAAGCACTAAGGAGGGCCAGTAAGTAAAGTGATCACATTGGTCTGTCAACACTACTTGCTTAAGACTCAGTCATGCAAAAAGTTTAGTTTTCATATGTCCCCAACCAAAGAAGGTGCCGAAACTGAGTAATGTTCCTGACAGTTACTCTGCTCTTGCCTTCCACAAAACCAGAAAATATTTCGAAAAGACTTTTAAAATCAAGCAAATGTTATGGATAGATCAGTGTTAAATCCAATGTACTTACTCAAACTACAGACATGGGCCTAGCAGATCTTTCAGAATTTATGGGAAATAAGGTCCATTTAATGACTTCTATTCTTTCCACAAGAATACCTTAAGGATTAAATTGAGTTTTACGTATGGGAATGCATTAGAGAACCTGTCTTTATACCTTTACTTTGCCAATATTTGCAAAGCATGTACAGTCTGTACATTCACGGCTTTGCAAAAGCTATTTATATAGTCATGTTAAAAAATAAGCATCAAAAATTCTTGCCAAAACATCTGAACTTGAAAGAAAAATGAAGGAAGGGCTATAGAAGTAATGTAAATAGAAGAAGCTTATTTAGTTTATGTTTTCAAAATGGTAGAAAAATAAATTCTAGCTTTCAAAAGGTTATTAATTAATAGACTCCGACCACTTTGCACCTTTTCGTGCAGCTTCCAACGTACAATTCTGTAGCTCACTAGTAGATACTCAGTTTCTTTGTTATGAACTTAATAGCACCACAAAAGGGGCCAATATTAGTGTCTTTAACTATCCTTCTGAAACATAAAATAATAATTTCTGTAGTGTGGCAAAATGAATCTTTCCAGTTCAACCTGTACAGAAAAACTTACTACGTTCTTCACTTATGCATTAGACGTATAGAATGTATTTTCATCAGAACCTTAACACTGTTTCATGAACACATCCTTTCCATTCAATAACTACCAGAAAGCTGTATGAAAAACATATCAGTGTCCTGGCTTTTTAAATCATAAGAAATGTTTATTCCCTCTTTCCAGAGTCTAGTTAGCTTAGAATAGAGAAACCACAAGTTCCGCTATAGAAACCCTGCAGTCCTTAAAAAACACAGCATTTGCCCAATCAAGTAGTTTCTCAACATCCACTCAAAGTAATTGTTTCTTGTCCAAAACAGTTTTGTTCTATACCCCTGCCTGAAAGTAATTTCTTAGTTTAAAAGTAGCAGTGATATCTAATGATATAATGATGTTACACAGCCAGTGTTCTCAGATAATATTTGTGGCTCATGCATTGAAGATGGTCTAAAAGATGTTGTGTGTGTGTGTGTGTACTCATAATTCCTGCAATTAAGAAACGTTCAGGCAATGTTTGTCATGCTTACCATCTTTCTTGGTGGGTTCCGGCATTGCTGCAAGACTTCTTTATTCCCAGTGAGTTTCAGCCTTTCAGATGCAGTAAGTAGTAGCCCCAAGTCCAGCTGAGAGAGTATGCAGATCAGTATGACAAGCAGAGGGTAAGAAGAATTCCTCTGCTTTATATACCACGGCTGAAATATCAATCAAAATAGCACCTCCTCTCTTTTCAATGCAAACACTTTGAAAATTGACAGTTATGGGAAACCCTCTCACATCTGTTGTCTGCAGCCTCTGCTCCCTTGGCTTTTGGAAGGAATCTCTGCTGCATTACATAGGGCTGATGAGAACATCTATAACTTTCTAAATTCAGCTGCGCAGCTCGCTCTCTGTGTCCTCTCTGCAACATGCAGACACACATGCAGATAGAGGTTGAAAAAGTGACTGCCATGCTATTAAAGAGCCTCTCCTGCCCACAGAACTTCTAAGAAATGCCTGTATACATTTGTGCCTTTTTCCACAACATAAAAGTGACAAGTAGTTACAGAGAGTATGCCTTCAGTGATACCTCATTTTCTTCCTTTAAGAGAAAGTTGTGTGTAAAGACAAAGCGAAAAATACTTTTCAGTATTAATGAAGAAAAAACTGATTGCAACAGAGAAGAACCTCCATGTCTCCATTCTGTTTACACTTACGACACTTTCTTGGGTCCTTTCCCTGTAGCCACCCTCATTTCAGCTTTGGTGGACACTATAATGTTCCTTTCAGCACGACTATCTCATTAACTGGAGAGATCACTGCTGAGAGTTGAGATACTCTCTTTTCCACTCATCCAGGAGATCCAACACTGCTTGCCTTTGCCAAGCCAGGAAACTAGACAGAAGGAATGGAAATCCTATCTGTAGCACATGCATAGAGCCACTAAACTAAGCCACTGGGTTGCCCTCCTCTTAAACTCCCACTTAAACTATGAACATGTAGGCAATAGAAATGCAGGTCAAGTTAATCAGAGGGTACTGGGATTTACTTTCTTATGCTCTTTTAGGATTTTGAAACAAAATTATTGTGACTGTAGCACAATAGATGAAGTGGTCCTGGAAGATTTCGTGCTACTGAAACACATGTTCATATCATTAGCACATGTCAATAAGAACTAGGCTACTAGAAAGACTGCTCATTGTATGAATGCATGCAAATGTTACGGAAAACGTATGTTACATTTTGGAATAGGAGTTGGAGATATAATAGCAGTCATGGGCCTGGTTATTCTATAGCCAATATATGATACCTTCCTCTGCAATGTGTTGTTTCCTATCTATTTAGTCATTTTACAGATATCTTATGAAGGACGGGCATTTCATTCCTTCTCTTTTTTGAGACCAGACCACCATCTGACATTTTCCTGCTCTACTCATTGTGCTGTTTATTATTTGAGTGATTCAGTCAACTAGAGTATTTTTTACAGTGCCTGTAAAATACAAAGTCAAGACTTCTGTCTGCATTAACTTAAACAATGAATATTAACACTATTTTCGTCCTTTCTTTCACGTCACTATCTAGGTAAGTCTCCTTAAATCACTGTAATAATTACCATCTTTGGAAAGCAAAGAGCACTGCTCTGAAAAGGTAACTGGGGATTTTGTCCCTCTGTGTGAGGTGGCAGCAGGGAATCAGTGCATGAACAACTCAGTAACATTGCAGAGATCACTTTTTCCTGTTCCCCTGTCCTCTACTTGCATCCAGGCACTGAACACTATGATGGGTGGAACCAGAGGGTGAGGAAAAGCAACTGCTGATGCTCTCCAACATGGTGTTTCCTTAGTGGCTCTTTTGTAAGGGCTTTGCATTCCACCCATCATGTGCCAAGAGGTGCTGAGAACTATGCCTCTGGAGATCCCTGTTAATACAAACAGGATTAAATATGGTCACACTCTAGTAGTGATGGGTTAGAGAGGACCTCCACTGCAAACTTACAGTGAGAAAGAGTTGATGGCAGGTGCTTATCCTTACAGCCTAAAGGGCTTCCTTTACAGCAAGAGGAAGAAGGATATTCAGGAAAATAGAATCTCATTCATAGTCAAGCTTAATGCTACTAAATAAATCAGTACTGAGACCATTCACTGGACCAGAGGCCAAGTGAAAGTATGTGGTTCTCATCTGCACAGCAGAACTCCTTCTCCACCCTTAAACTGTGAGACTGCAGTCAAAACATATACAGGGAACGGTTGCTGGCACGTGCCTGAGTTGTGCTTAGGCATAGGTGGGAGAATGCTAGTTGGCCCAAGCCAAATTAGTACCAGGGAGCATGCTAATCATCCCCCAGGATTATAATCACAGGACAACATTGCCCTGGCCCTGCTTTATTTACAGGTATAGACACAGCTAGAAAAATGAAACTGTCTCTAGGACCTCTGCTAGGCAGCAAGGGATGAAGATAGGCTGTGATTAGAAAAAAAAAATCATGAAATACTATAGTTGCCTTTGTAGGGAGTTGAAAGGTTTGTTCTTCTTGAGATCTCTGTTTTGTAAGGGCCAGCTGTGAGTGCAAACAAAAGGCTCTTCAGCTGCACGAAATAAATAGAGGAGTAGCAGCCATATGAAAATTTGCTCATCCTTTCACTCCTTCCTAACCTTACATTATACTTGCATTATTCATTGCATTTCATGTGATGTTCTCTTTTACTCTGATAAAACATTCCTGTGTTGCAACTTTCCTGTAATGTAATTTTTAATAGAAGTTGCCACTGGGTTAGATTTAGACTGTGATATCTCAGCATACCTTAGCACCAGAAGTGACAGGAAAAGTAGTTTATTTCCTAAGAAAGTAATCTATATTATAGTTGTTTCAGTCTAATTCCCAGCTGAGTCCATGCCTTAAGCACCTACACATACTTCATACTCCAATCAAAACAACCTGGTCATATCAGTTTATTTTTCTCCCTGCACAAATATTGTCACAATGTTGACCCCCATCTTGCTTGTGCCTTAACAATTGGTACTTCAGTGCTATTGGGATCTTCATTCTCATACTTCTTTTCCACATAAGTAGAGTGCACAGTAGTCATCAAGCTTGCCTCATCACTGCATAGAAAAGAAGAATTTATTTTGGCTAATAATTGTCCAAATTGCTTTAAGACTGCCTAAAGAAGAAGAAAAAAAATGTAAAGAAAGAAATTCCAGATGGTCATCTCTAATCTTATGGTTCTTGGTTCGCAGAGATGTCTAACTATACATCCACCCAACCTGTACATAGGTTATTAACCTCACTTAATAAAGGTGTACACTCTCTGTTAATAATTGCATTTATCTATTAATTCTATGAAGTTTAAATTTTTAACCATTTTTTTCTGCAACCCTGCTCTGCTTCCCTGTATATGGAGATCACTGCAGCTCATCTTGTGAAGGAGCTGAACCAGAAGACAAAGCAGTTAGCTCCTCTGTGCTGACTTCTGAGCGAGTGAAAGGGCCATGAACCACCTCTGGACTCAGCTGCCAGCCTACTTGCCAAATGACTGAGCCTAACCCTTCATAGAAACTGTGAGGTGGAAAGAGCTGAGCTACACCTTGTTTCTAGCCTACCTCCTGTAGTTTAGTAGATAGAACTAAAGGCTGTGCCATCCCCATTCATCCTTTCATTAACTTATCCTATTGCTAAAGCACCCCTCTTTGCACAGGCTGCCTCATGTCTCTGGATGGAAACATCCCTTCTCATAACTTGGTATTCTCCTTCCACACATTGGCTTGTGACTTTGTATTTTATCCTTTCCATAAAGTGAATGTCTTATGAACAAAATTTATCTTCATCACAGCATCACTTTTGTGTACCATCACAAGCCCTCTTCTTCCACCACCTCAGAGGCCAAAAATGTGAAGCTCTTTGAGCCTTTCCCTTCCATGCCTGCCCCAATTAATCTTCTATGGTCTCTTTCCAAAGCATTACTATCCTATTTAAACTCTGTTCAGCTCCTTTAGCAGTTTCCAAACGGCAGCTAATCAAGGCGTCAGATAATTAAATCATTCTCTCATCTGTTTTTAATAAATTCCATTGGTTAAACATCCAAAGCCCTTATTTGCACTTGCAGCTGCTAGATCTGCACCAGTAGCTTCGTATTTGCTGCTATTTCAGGGACTGAACTCTCTCACTTACTTCAGTCTCTAAAGTAATTGTCTGTTTGTTACCAGAGAAAAATCTTCATCTTGTCACCAAGCCAAAGGATCAGGACACTCCCAGAAGACCGCAGAGACAAGTCTTTAACCAAAGTATTCAAACAAATGTCAGTCATGTGTTTTAGTTTTAGGTAGTCCTGTGAGGAGGAGGGGGTCGGACTTTTTGATCCTTATGGATCCCTTCCAGCTTGAGATGCTCTATTTGAAATTTTCCCACTGAAAAGTTTAATTGATACTGAGAAAAGCTGGTCAAATGAGATAATAATGCAGGGCAGAAATTATCTGTTTCGCCGAGAATGGGAAAGGATTCCCAGTCTGCACAGAACAAAATCTGGAAATAGCACCCAAAATGCTAATGTGTCTACGTGTTTATGTTAAAAAAATAAACAGCATCTTGGGTTTGTTCTTAATAAACTATGCAGAATTTTGGAGTCTTATATAACAGAAAACAATTTTCCACCAGCCTTAATATTTGGAGGTGACCAGACACAGAGACACAGCAGGAGGAAAGGACTCAGATGGAAGACAACGCTTAGACTGTAATCCCAGGGAATCCTTGGTTTGGGTCCCTCCTTGAAGGCATCCAGCTCAAGCTGTTATTTTATTGTACCCTGATTAAATTATTTTAAGGATCCAGACATCTGAGACTCTGCTGTGGGAAACCTGGGGTCAATCTGGTGAGGAAACCTTGTCCAACTGTGTGAGGGTGGTGTGTGTAGGGAGTCAAGCAAGGTACCCATCACTCACTGGAGCCGCCTGCTGCGAAGGTCCCAGCTCAGGTGGTGAGGGTGTGACTGCCAGAGTGGCTCCTGGATGGTCAGAAAGGAAAGTTTCCTTAACACTCCGTGTCCACGGCAGAATTGCATCATAGTGATGATATTTTGTGCTCAGATTCTGCCTTTGCCATGTAGTCTCATGAAAATAGGACATTATAGATTCTGGTGAATTTATTTTTTATTAATCTGCAGAGCTTTTTTTTTTTTTTTTTTTTTTTTTTTTTTAATCTGGAAAAAAAAAAAACCTTTTTTTNTTTTTAACCAGTGAAAATAACAAATCCCTTATTTGAATTTCTACCATGCTGGCAAGTAGACAGCTAAAATACTACAAATGAAAAATGCAGAACTTCTATTTTTGGAAGGGAAGAATGTTTTTTATTTGGATATCTGTTACTTTTTAAGTCTTCATCTAATTTGTGAAGGCAGTCCTTTTTGTCTGACATCTTTGCTGAACTTGTTAGTGTTGATGAAAGACAACTGGATTTACCTGTACAGCTCAATTTAATCACAACCTTGCACTGTAGACCTGCCAGGAAGAAAAAAACTTTCCTGCCCTGTCACACGCTCTACTTTTCAGCCATGTAAATGACACATGACCTTTGCTGAGAACTGATGAGAAATACTTTCTGTATTGATGTAGCATCCACAAATGGGGTCTTACTCTATCCAGAAAGACGAGGGAAGATTAAACTTTAAAGCCTACATTGCTTTTTTTTTTTTCCAAGGCAGTCGGCTTGGAGGCACTTCAAGGCATGTACAAGATGTCGTTGACAGATAAACACCACTTCTCAGCTTTACCTTCTGCCTTACAGTGACCCAAAGGGTGACATTACTGTGTAAGCAACACATGCCCCATGGTGTCCTATAGCAGTCAGAGTGTTTCCTTTCTGGCAGTAAATTCCAGTACACTGAGGCACTCGGCACCAAAGTCAAGAGCCAATCCCTAGGTCAGGGTAGCAGGCAGAACAGCAGGAGGAGGAAGGAGAGCGGCTTCTTTCTGTCAACTGCTTGGCTGGATCACTCAGAAAAAGTTAAGATGAGGATTGCTAAGAAAGGAAAAGTGAACTTTGCCACCGCTCTTCAAGAGAGCCAGAGTTTGTTTCACTCTGGTTTTAGGAGGAAATGTGAAAGACAACCTTGCAGACAGGAGAGGAGAGAGAGATTGTAGCTCAGGCTTTTGTTCCTCTTTCTGCAGGTGAAACTGGGAGCAGCTCCTCACCTGAGTTTTGTCTAGGTAAGCAAGACCCATGCCGGGTTTACGTGCTCCATTGTACTGGAATCTGTGAATGCCTAATGCAGGATATCAAGCAGAGGTTTCTTTGGCCCTGATTTGACCCCTTCATTAAGCACGGGAAATTTACCTCAGCAGCTTAAAAAGAGCACATGATTTGACCCAGCAGATTGTGGTGTGTCACACCAGTACTGTGTCACCACCACTGACCAATGAGCCCCGGGATGAAGAAAATGTCCCTTCATTATAATAAACTGAGGGATCTGATCTTGGGTTCTTTCTGAGAATTGCATTTTTTTGTTGCTGTTGTTTTTTTTTCTGATGTGAATATAGCATTTCACCATTGAGGTTGGTTGATTAATTTTAAATTACTTTCAGTTCATTTGATCTCTCTTATTAGCAGTGTACAAAATTTCAAAAACATGGCTGTAGAAATTTAGCCCTGAAAATTCCTGAAATCCATAACCACCCCAGCAATAGCACAGATTTTCCCAAATTCTTTTTTCCTAGTCTGTTTTCCTACTGGTTACAAGTAGCATGTTCCAGTTTCAGTATGCTGCAGGTACCTCTTTTACCCAAAGATTCACACCCTCTGTATTACGGGAAATACTTGTACAGGGCCTCCAAATGAAAGTATTAGAAATACACGGATATTAAAAATCCCTATTTTTTCTCCTTTAGAATTTTAAATACTGTAGTCTTACAAGTGTTAATAATTCATTGAGGTAGATGAGTATTTATAAAACTCAGAAGAAATTATATAAGTTCAAGTGTCAAAGTCCATTAACATTCAAAGAAAAACATCCAAATCCCACCATGAAGGGGCTGAAAACTGAAATTAACTATTTAATAGCCTGGAAATATTCTGAAAGTGGCCATTTACATCCAGATTATCACCATCTAAGGTTACCCTCGCATTATAATAATCCTGTGGAGGTGTTTAACAGAAATACATTCAATTCCCAGATATCCACAGGAGTTCACACACATCCTAGGCAGCTTCCTTAACCAGGACAGACCTCAGTTCTATCTTTGTAAATTGGAGTTGATAGCCCCTTCTTTTACCCTACAGCTGTCATCATACCTTCTTTGCTTCCTTGGAGAACCTCTGGAGTGTGCATCACTACTGTTTTGCAGAGTGGAACCTTAATCTTAGTTGCTATTATGGTATGTTATTACTATTTACAATGACTAAAAGGTACTGCTAGATATGAAGAAGTGGAATAAAAGGTGTCAAGTACTAGAGCTGATATTATCTTTTATCTATTAAATCACTTGTTCTTAGCATAACTGCAGTATAATTATAACAGCATCTTACACTAAGCTAATTTGTTTGACATATTAATTGTATAGTTTCCTGAGACACGTAATCCAATTCTGCTGTGGACTGCTGCTGTCAGGATGGGTCCATTCTCCCCTCCCTTCTCTCTTCCTCTTTCCTCAGCCAGGAGGCCTTGTTCCCTTAGTTGTGCTGGCCCTATGCAGGATGAGTCAGTTCAACTTCCTGATCCGAGCGGATCCTACTCTTTTGGAGCAGGAGATACACTATTTCTGGCGGCTGAGCTGGCTGAAGCAATGCCCTCTATCAGCCCTGTGATCGCTGGATGTGAGGCGAAGGGAACACACGGCAGGGGAGTGGGACTGTCTCTCTTAGCTGCAACCTACACACACATAGTGTTAGGTTTAACAGGAAATTATACTCTCGTTGTGTCCGAGGTCCACAGTTTATAAACATCCACTTCCCATTCTGGAAGATATTTGAGAGACGTGTGAATTACTGCATATCGATCTCTTAATTCGAAAAACATCTGTTGTGCGGAGAGATTTTCTTTAATTTAACCAAATCTTTTTCCCTTTGTATTGGACGAAAAAAGTCAAATTGCTTTCAAACTTCAGGGATACCATTGATTCACTGAGGAGAGTGAACAGGGCCTGCAGCGGACATGAGTGAAAAGACAGGACCATCCACTGGGAGCACAAAGCAAACCTGCAATAATTAGCTGAGAATCTCTGCCTTGGTGGAGGCCCCCACCTTCTCACTAAGAAGGGAGCTTTATTCAGTTTTCGTCACTTGCTCTATGAACCCTTGTAACTTTGTGGTTCCTGCTGACCTTTACAGATGGTGATGATGTACCTATGTCCATTACATAATGAAAGGAATTACATATTCCCTTCCTGCACTAACAAATGTCATCCTTTATGTAACATACTTAATGTAACTGAATGACAACAATGTGGTGGCAACACCTTAGCTTCATTTATGAACACCTACTGGCTTTAACATGGACAGCCTGTTTGTGCTAGTATTTCCAGAGTCTTTGTAACCTTTGTCCACTCTGAGTCAGCAGTGGGCTGGATATTAGTGACGTCTTTTAAATAAGTGATGAGGAGATTTCCTTGGGGAAAACCCTGTGTGTAGAAGATTCTGACTTGAAGTTTTTGGAGATCATCCAGCAATCATACAGCACCTACAGGATGGACAAGGGATCAGACCCAGCCAGCACGGGTTTAGGAAGGGCAGGTCCGGTCTGACCAACCTGATCTCCTTCTACGATTGGGTGACGCGCCTGGTGGATGAGGGGAAGGCTGTGGATGTGTCTGTCTGGACTTCAGCAAAGCCTTCGACACCGTCTCCCACAGCATTCTCCTGGAAAAGCTGCAGCCCAGGGCTTGGACAGGGGCACTCTGTGCTGGGTTAGGAACTGGCTGGAGGGCCGGGCCCAGAGAGCGGTGGTGAACGGGGCTGCATCCAGTTGGCGGCCGGTCACTAGTGGTGTCCCCCCGGGATCAGTGTTGGGCCCAGTTCTGTTTAATATCTTTATTGATGATTTAGATGAAGGGATAGAGTGCACCATTAGTAAATTTGCAGATGACACCGAGTTGGGGGGGAGTGTTGATCTACTGGAAGGCAGGAGGGCTCTGCAGAGGGACCTGGACAGACTGGAGAGCTGGACTGATTCCAACGGGATGAGGTTCAATAAGGCCAAGTGCCGGGTCCTGCACTTTGGCCACAACAACCCCCTGCAGCGCTACAGGCTGGGCACAGAGTGGCTGGAGAGCAGCCAGGCAGAAAGGGACCTGGGAGTTTGGATTGACAGGAAGCTGAACATGAGCCAGAGTGTGCCCAGGTGGCCAAGAAGGCCAATGGTATCCTGGCCTGGATCAGGAACAGTGTGGCCAGCAGGAACAGGGAGGTGATTCTACCCCTGTACTCAGTGCTGGTGAGGCCACACCTGGAGTGCTGTGTCCAGTTCTGGGCCCCTCAGTTCAGGAAGGATATTGAGGGGCTGGAGCAGGTCCAGAGAAGAGCAACCAGGCTGGTGGAGGGACTTGAGCACAAGCCCTACGAGGAGAGGCTGAGGGAGCTGGGGTTGTTTAGCCTGGAGAAGAGAAGGCTCAGGGGAGACCTCATCGCTCTCTACAACTACCTGAAAGGAGGTTGTAGCCAGGTGGGGATTGGTCTCTTCTCCCAGGCAACCAGCAGTAGGACAAGAGGGCATGGCCTTAAGCTGTGCCAGGGGAGGTTTAGGTTAGATATTAGAAAGAAATTCTTTACAGAGAGAGTAATCAGGCATTGGAATGGGTTACCCAGGGAAGTGGTGGATTCTCTGTCCCTGGAGGTTTTCAAGATGAGGCTGGACGTGGCGCTTAGTTCCTTAGTCTAGTAACTACCGTGGTGTTGGATCAAGGGTTGGACTTGATGATCTCAGAGGTCCTTTCCAACCCATCTGATTCTATGATTCTATGATTAATTTTAAAAGTAGGCTGTTTCTCAAAAAGTTATGTGACTTAGTAAGATTAAATATTTAAAAAGACTGTTAGAATCAGTTAACAAGGACTTACCACATTAATTAAGCTTCACAAAGAGCCTGGTTAAAATAGACTAGAAAGAATATTTTGTATATGAAGGAATAAACAAAGACAAGTCAACACTCATGTGAGAACATCAAAGAACAGGAACCTGGAGATCTGGTTCTCAGTCTTTTTCCTTGGCTCCTAGTCTGAGGTATATGCTGCTTCCTGGATCTTTGAAAACTGGAAGAGAAACCCCGAGGGAATATATTTCACTTTTGCCCTGGGCTGCACATATGACATTCAGAACAGACACTTCCTTTGGGTTTTGGGGTGACATCCTTTGTGCTTAAGTTTTAGTGAGTGCAATGCCAGCTTCTGCATCTGAACTCATCTTTCCCAGCCATGCAGTCAGTGGAGATCTGTCATGGCCTCCCATTGTCCCTGCAGAGCATATGGGTCATCAGTAGGTCTGGTGTCACATTCATCTCTTTCATATGACTAAGTGACTGCAGGTAACTCTGACGGCACTAGACACCTCCCTTTAGGGACCTAAACTAAGCCCTTATCAAATGGGGCATTCATGGCAATGAAGAAATGAATTTTAGGATAAGGTATTGCATATTCTGGAATTCAATGGCCCTTGCAGTGACCAGCCCATATGTCAGTGCTCCAGTGTAGATTTCCAGAGGGCCCTTCTCAATGCGTCTTTCACAAGGATTAATGATTATGAGAGATTTTTAGGCTCATAACTGCAATAATACATTGGATGCCCAAAAGTAAGCTCTCTCATGTGCTCTTCCCCTCTCCCACTGCCTCCTCACAGCTGCCTCATGTACCAAACCCCAGTGCTTGTGCAGCTTCTCCCTGAGTGGCCACAGTAGATCCCCTCAGTTTGGTGTTTCACCCTTGCAGTGGCAGTGCACCCATAGAATTGTGTGTGAGCCAGTCTTTCATCTGTGCATACATAAGCCACTCAGCTCCGTCTCTTCTCTACCTCCTGGACATGCTGTTGTCAGCGCAGAGCATCTTGGTGTCCAGACATTACAGTCTGGGTTCTAACTATTCCTATCTCAATGGTACAATGATATTTTGGGCCAGTTTCAAAAATTTAATTTGTATGGTTTATTTAAAAAAAAAAAAAAAAAAAAAAAGGTGGGTATTGCAGGCACTCTTCTATGGGAAAAATTCTTCTTCCAAAAATAAATCCTTCCGGCTCAAGTTAGAGCCTGAGGCTTAGGGTATTAGCAGTCTGGAACCATAACAATACAAACATATGAGAAGCCCAAAGAGGGCTGAACAGCAATTGTGCACTATGCCATCACTGCTTTCTTGTTACTAGTTCAATAACTCTCGTGGGATTGTTTCCATGGGATTTTCTGCCTGAATATTAGCTGCATAGGCAGGGATACTGTGTGCTATCTACTGGCACCTTAACAAGCATGACAACCTTTTTTCTTTCAAGTGCTAAATTTTAAAAAAAAGTTCTGTGGCTTGAAAATATCAGCAGTAAACTGATCACTTTTATGGTTGAAAATGCTTTTTTGTATAACTTTCTCAGGCAGGCAGTGTCAGTCCATCCCTTGCCCTGCTCAGAAAGAGCCAGCCATGGTCCCACATGCTTCTTCCTCGTGAGTCACACAGCAAACCTTTCCTATGGGCATTTTGACCAATTCAGCTGGACAGTGATCAAGACTCCCTCCACTGCTGCCTTCTCACAGGTGTGGGGTAGCAGTTTAAGCAGTTACTATCATGTCAGCTAGTTTCTTCTCACTCTCCCTTGGCTTCAGGACTGATTCCAGCTAGGGATGCTAACTTCACACTAAAGCAGACCAGGAGCACTCTCAGGCTCTGTTTCATATTCTCAGGCTGTCTCAGGTGTTTGGGACTACCTGAAAGTGATGTCTTTTAAACCCTTATGCTACTTTCACCAGCAGCCATCAACTAACGTGTCAAGGGACTTTCAGCGTATTCCAAGAGAGACTGTTATCCCTGCTCACTCCTATCTCCTGTCTCAAATCTCTCACCCTCTCCTGTTTCTTCTGTTAGTGTTCTGAAAATTGTCATCTGTCATATGCTTTTCCAAGGATCAAGCTGCAGAGAACTATAAAAATAGAGGAAAAAAACCAAACTATCAGATTTCTGCAATGTCAAAAGTATCAGTCAGTGGGTTTTGTGTAGCACTATCGTTTTTCCGTGACATTAAACATTGTGAACGAGGATAAATGTCACATTAGTGAGTGTCGCATCATTTTCTGAACACGCTTCTGTTTGGTTTAAAAATATTAAAAAAATACAGAATTTAAAGGTGGCTACCAAACCCAATATTCAAATTTCAGTCTAGATTTCAGAAGCCCTTAATTGCCATGAGCATTCTATGTAACACTGTTAAAGTCCATCACAGTCACCTAAATGTGGGCTTAAGAACCCAAATGCAGGTTCCTAGTTTTCAAAATCCTAGTTTTATTTTACTGAAAATGAGCAGATATGCCAATTGAGTTAATACTACATAATAATGAATATGCAGAAACTCATCCTCTATCGTCCCCCTGAAGAAGCCAGGGTAGTGTTCATTCCTAAAAAAACTGAGGAAAATGGATGAAAATCTCCATGTCCATTCGCCAGTGATAATGAAAATCATTAGCTGGGAGAAGTTGGCCTCTGGCTTCCTCGTCACTGAAAGCCACTAGGCCCAGCAACTGGAGTAGACATGGCATCCTTAGGAACTGAACAACATATACAATGGCTTAGAAAGTTAAAATTCTACCTACCTTCTCCCTGTTGCCATGCAGGTCTGTGGAACACCACACAGGTCAATTTTGTCCAGATTTGGGAGTTGCATAAATCTCAGGATGACAGTCTTCGTCCTTACAGTCAGACATCTGTAAGACAGCTACTGGCACACAGTCTTAATTCAGAGGGAGTTAGTCTTTTCAGGACAATAAGAACTTGAAGAGTATTTTAAACAAGAAGATGAAAGGCTAATCAACCACAACTAAGATGCAATTCAGTTTCTATAAGACATCACAGAAAAAGAGAAAGAAAATGTTGTGATGTAGAAATAAGTAGAATGAAAGAGATGCAAGCAAAGAAAGCTAAGTCTGGACTATGGCACCTTCAGGGTTTGGAACAATGAGAACATGAAATGCAGTTTGGCATGATGAAAAAGGAGAAAGCAGTGAAAAGATTCAAAGTGATGTAAAGTACCAAAGAGTGGAATGATTTTATTGATAAGCCTTTCTTGAGTTACAAAATAAGGTTAAAGCACAAAGGGATATTTAGTCTGAAAATGATATGAATAATTGAATAACTGAAGTAGCTCTGGTGTAAGACACAATTCTGCCAACCAACATGTTTGATTAGCCATACTCATTCACAGAGTTATGGTGTAAGAACGAACATATTTGCACAAAGGTGTGCTTCTCCCCAAGTACTTATCCCACTGAACCTCGCAGTGTTCCTTGATGCAAGTGCTGGTGGGATTGTATGAAAAGGCCCTCTGGGAATTCAAAGAGAATGCAAAAATCCATCATACCCCAGAGAAACTCTTCTACCCTTGAGGTAAGGGTGTGATTTCCCAGCACTTGCAGGAAGAAGGGCAAGGGGACCCAGCTCTTGATTCTTGCACAGGAAGAGGAAGTTTTGACAAAACAAATTCAGCTGTCTCTGAAGGTGCCCATTTCTCAGAAGTCTAAATAGTGTCACTGACTGTTATACAAGCTAAAAAAAAAAAGAAGTATATATCAGCCATCATCTTTCCAAATGTTAAGGAACATCTAGCTGCCCAGTTACCCAGATATTGACTTAAACAAGATTTTAACCCTCTGTCTGTTAGATCTCATTCTAGCAAGCACTACAGACTAAATGGGCTCTGACATGACACAGGGTTCTTGTATTTTTATAAAGCTGGCTTCTAATCCTGTCCCAGACACTAAATTAACCTTCCTGCCCTTAGCATTTTAGATGGAAAAACTGACTAACTTACTGAGGAAAGGTCTACTGTAAATAATACTAGCCCTTAATTTTGTCACTATTTAGTAAATGGTGCTACCAGGAGCCAGCAAACTCACACCAAGTACTATTTTACTTACTCAGCAACTGAGACCATATTAAAGAGCAAAGTGTGCCTGCTAGAGATGATTGGGGGATCAAAATGTGCTCCCTCTCCTCCTTAATAACAACTTAATATCTGAGTTTGTAGGAATCCCTATCTGGGATGCCCTTGGGACATTTGCATATGTATCTCAGATTACATTACTGAGTTGCTTAGCAGGCTGCACACACCATTTGATAAAAACTTACAATGCAAAGAATTGAGTTCTGTTTTTGAAAAACTTTGTAGTTTTCTAATATTTTCTCTACAGCAAAGATTGCAGGATTCTGCCTTTAGATTTTCATGAGTTCAGTTCCCTATACCCTGTTCTGTTATTGATGGAATCTATCACAGTTGCTTTTTACACTTTTTACCTTCTCCTTTTTTGTCTCTTTTTAGTTAAAGTAAACAATCTCCATCTTAGAATCTGCTGCCCTGTGTGTGCAGCCCCCCCACTTTAATGCTGTTCATCTGTCCCACTTTTCCAGGCTACCCATATTTCTATTTTATATTATATGCAATGAAGCTTCTGGAAGAAGGCACTGGAGGATGTATCTCAGTCAATGGGGTTCTTTGGACTTGTTGATTCTGCTACCAGCAGACCTGCACGTCTTCAGGCACATTGTCCTGGGAGCACCGTGTAGCAGATGCAGTCTGCCCGTCCAGCTGGTGGAGCTGATAGTGTCGAACCCAGATGAACAGGTTTGCATCTGCTAACTTTCCTTCTGCGGGATGTAGCTCCTTTCTTGAGATCTGTCACTGAGGCATGTTTTGGCTCAACCTTTCTAGACACCTCCTCTTCACTGACATTGCTTTCCTCACTGGAGGTATCACGGAGGTTGTATTGCACTGGCAGTATCCCTTGGCACGGTGTCAGTCTGACTCATCTTCCATTTCATTACAGGGTCTGAAAACAGCTGCAGCTGTCAGAGGTTTGCAGTTACTTTGAAGCATTATGATAAAACTGTGCTTACGAAATTATTCTGGTAAATGCAGCCTCCACGGTATCCGAAGAGAAGTACAAAAACATGAAGTCTCTTGCAATGCATTATGGTCACGATTCCCGAGAATTGCTCAACTTTGAGCAATTGCACAGTAATCCATAACTACAAAACAAAAGCTAACACCCTGTTGCACGGTTACAAGAAAAACAGCTAAGACAGAAAATATAACAGAACTAAAAAATATAATATAATATAACACATAGTGTAATGCAGACATCTTTGCAACTTAATCTTTTGCTATTACTTGAATTTATTTTTCTGTGCAATGGGAGTGTTTCATGAGTATAATATTTTTTACCTTAGTTTATAATTTTTTCTTAAGAGGACAGTAACAGGTAATACTTCTTACTACAGCATAATTCCTGGAAGCCTTAAGATCTCCATTTTATGTATGGTGACTACAGTTTTTCATGTGAATCAAATTTACAGATATGCACATGCAAACTCTGCAAAGTGCTGACTCCTTCCTTTTATTAAAAAGAGCCCCATGCACAATATCAGCACCAACTGAACATGTAAGCATGTGAATAACTTGGCTTGCAAGAATAGGTCCACTAACACAAATAGAAGAAATCGCACTGTAGTGATGAGTGAACTGTAGGTCCTGCCATGTAAGCCTATCCATTTAAAGGATACTTATCTGTATTTAAACTGGATAGTGGTAGCAGATTTAGCTGTGGCAGGCAGGAATAGAGTACAGGATGCAAAACCATACAAGAGGTTGGATAGATATTTTGGGGGGAGGTTTCAGGCTGTACAGGCTCTGTGTTACTGTGACTGTACTATAATCAGTCCTTGAAATAGTTTTCTTAAAACTGCAGCCATGAAAGGGCAGACTTAATCTCCGAATATCTGGTAGTTCAGCTCTAATCTACTGTTTCTGCACTGTCCTAAGAACAGTCATGGATCTGTTTCCGCTGTCCCAGACAGAAACTGGAAACATAAAATTAGATGTATTGTCAAAGCTAGAACACAGATTTATGCCGACTTAAGAGACAACTTTTGAAACTTGAGTTTTTGTAAGTGCACTCCTTAACTGGATTTCTCATGTATATTTATGCAATTTCAAACTAAGATAATTATGGACTATCAAACACATCGTTCTGTAAAAGCAACTCATCTTTTCCAAATTTTTGAAGGTGTTACAGCAATATAATAAGTCTTTGTTGCAGCATAGAAAGATTCTTATTTATTTCGGTGATTTTATACGTTTTTCTGCCAAGGAGAATTCTGTCATTCAAGACAAGCCTTGGGCTTTCTTTCTGATGTTGAATGAGAATACAGAGACTGGCTCTCACTATTTTTATAAACTATTTTCTTCAAAACCAAAGACACCTTCTGCGGTGGGGGAGGCAACAACATTTCATTTTTTGTTGAAGATCATTTTCTTATAAAACAGACAGAGGTCTGAGACAAATGAATGCAGCTTTAAGCTGATGACCAGGACCAGCAGAAGCAATGTCCCAACCTCTTGGGACCAAGAGGTAAGAATATATGGAAAATCATCCTAGCATGGTGAAAGGGGAGATGGAACAAGAAATAAAAACCTAATTTGATTTTGACTGTTACTTATGTTGCAATATTCTATTTTTGTTTAATTTTACCAGCATTTCAATTTTCCCAGAACTAAGTTGGAGGCTCAGAGCAATGCTGTTTTCTCCCAGTGTATTATGTGCAGGCAGCCAGTTGACATTTATGTTGCTTCGGAGTAATATATCACAAGGAGAACAAGCAGTTGCTGTTCCTGATGATGTCAAGGTGATGGCACGATGGAAGTTTTCATACTATCCCTGGAATTGCAAGGCAGGAGACACCCGCTGTCTGGGGAGCCGCAGGCAAGGACTACTTTTCATAGTAGTTGCTGTGCTCTTGGAAATCAGAGAGGATATATCCAAAGTCAGATAAAACAGGAGTTCAAACTTTTGCAACAGCCCTTGGCTTTCCTGCATGCCATTTTTATGATGTTTTTAGTTTGTGTTTATCTCTTTATTCCCCACTGATGGCTATGGCCAGAGCTCTGGAAGAAGGGCAGCTGCTTCCCTGCTAGAAGAAACTATAAGGACACACTGTGCCAAAAACTCAGTATTTCTATTTCATGGAAGGTTTCATGATAACTCCAGTCAAGAGGCTCTGACAAGACTTGAAAAATCACTGCAGCTTTGTCACTTATCTAAACTATAACTAGACACTTCCCTAACTGTCAAATTCAGAGTAAATACCTGCACAGAGAAACGAGAAGCCTTTTTCACACAACAGGGGCAGTTGGGTCCATGGATTTGGATAGCAGCCTTCCATAGGGCCAACTCGGAGTTGGGCAGGAAGAGACAGGCAATGTCTGGCTCTGTCCCCTCACCACTATCTTCCATGCAGAGTGACTAAGCTAGCATGAGAAAGCAGATTAGTGGCAGATAACTTCCCCTCTTCTCTGTAACTCCTGGAAGCACGGGTGATGCAAGAAGGATCCTCCTGCTCAGAGGTTTGTCTCCAGCTCAGACTGTCAGCTCACTCCTGCCCCAGCCCAGCTTATCTACCACCTGTTTCTCAGAGCTGTGCCCAAAACTTGCAGTCTAGTCCAGTTGCATTAAAAAAAGAGAGAGGGAGAAAAAGGATGGAAACTAACATTGTAGAGGAGAAGAGAAGAGCACAGCACAGCACTGATGCAACAGGATATCAGTAACAAGAGGTTTAGAATTTATCAATTCTTAATTCTTACAAGGGCACAATAATGAAAAAAAAGAACCCTAGGTTATTGCTGAAGAGGTGGTAGCATACAATTAATCTAGCAACACTGACACTTCTGCACATGTTCAGAAGAAAGCCTAAGCTTCTGTAAATGTCAAAAGTTGAAAAACAAAGTGAAAGAACAGAAATATTGCAATCCTTAAAAAGTCTAGAGACAGACCTGGGTAACTCTAGATCTGGCAGCCTGACTTCTGTTCCAGGTAGAATATTAGCAAAACCTGAGAGGAGCATCTATTTTTACTTAGATAGAGCAGACAAACCTATTGGCTTAAAGCCAAGCGGGATCTGTGAATGAGACAATGCCAAAGAAATCCGATAGCCTTTTTTAATAACGTGTCCGCAAGGGTGTTTTTTACAAAAAAGACGTGTGCCATATGGAAACAGTTTAAATAACACCTGGGTAAGAACTCAATAAAGTGATGAGCAAGCATTTACATACAAGCTGTGTCCTTAGAGAAAGTCCGTGTACTTCTTTAAGTGTAGCTTTTTACCCAGATATTTTCTTCATAACAAGGCAAAATGTATTTTGATCAACATAATTCAGAAAATAAACATGGGATAGACATAGTAAAAGACAGTAGACCCTCCTGCTTGACATTTCTATCTCTGTCTTTCTTTTCCTTTCTTCCTTCCATCCTTCTCTTTCACCTGCTCTCTCTCTCTTTTTCTCTTACTATTTCTCCATTTCTTTTTCTCTCCCCTATTTACCCACTCTCATACACACCTTGCTTACAAACACATGCCTTCATACTTACTGGTTTGTTTGAGATGCTGACCATAGGCTGCTGAGATGAGCAACACTGAAGGAGCACAATTAGAAGAACTTAAAAAAAAGAGAAACACAATACTCTGTGTCTCAAGGGATGGAACCAGTGCTCAATTTACTGATGAATTATACCCATGGGTTTACCATGGTCACACCGAACGTTTTATTGCAATAAATCCAAGGCACTACTGAAGTAACTCAAAATTGCATGAGAACAGACCACCTCCACTCGACTATGTATGGGATGGGTTTGGTGGAAAGCGTTTCTTGGTAAAATTGGGCATTATGTGTATACCCCTACATGTGCGTGGACAGAGCTACAGCAAGTTTGGTTTCCTTTTCCTTGTGCACAGGGTTTGAATTCAAAATGAGAAACAGACATGGTTCTTCTTGTGTGGGATGAAAAGAAATTCTTCTTTCTTTCTATAAGCCAATAAAGCAATGGAATGGCATGGTAATGTCTCCTCTTTTTTTTTCATGTTGGAAGATATTAAAACCGCTTTGATTTTTTTCTTGCAGTTCTAGGGGAGAACACATTAGAAACTGCATGCCAGGAAAATTCAATTGAAAAGGAATGTTCTGGCCTCAGCTGCTGCCATAGCTCAACCATGGGCTGGCTAATTGCCATTCCCCAGACTCCTCAAACAAAGTGTTATCTATTTGCTGTGGTACAGCTTCATGCCTCACACAAACCAAGCCAGCAGGCCACTGGGAGGTTGCCATTCTTTCCACTGTGCTCTGCTTTGCTCTCTTCCTCCTAGCAATGCAAGGCAATTACACGTGCATTTGGTCAAGATCCAATAAATTTTAATAAGACTTCCTGAACAACTGAGCTTCTCATACATCTGCAGTTTCTCTGACACAACCTGCTTGCTCTAATAATTTTGCACAGGTGGATTTTGAGAGCTGAATATATTTTTCTAGGATTTCTGGATGCCTCTACTGGCTAGATGGACGGGGCCACAGGCAAAATTTCAGGAGAACAGCAGTGCTGTGCATTTACTCATGTCTCCACTAGCATGCACAGCAGATACAGACAGAAAGGTTATGGAAATTCTAGAAAACCCCTTGAAATGTCATCATTGCTTTTGAATTTGTATGTAGAAATCTAATACATAGAGACTGCCTGATTAGGCATAGTTCTGTGCCTGACTGCTGCCTATCAATTTCTTTGCCCTTTATGATCTAAAGAAAAAAAAAAAAAAAAGGAAAGAAATCAAAGGATAAGGTTCTAAAATTTTTGGTGTCTGGCACAGAGAATTTAATCCCTGCTAGCGCTGCAAAATTTATGCAGTCACTTCTGTGAGCACTGTGCAGAGCTGCAGAATGTTCTGAGAATGATTCTTCTTGGAAGAAGATTCACCCGGGCTGCTTCAAGCACCAGTTTTACTTCCTTGAGGACAACCCTTTGCAAAATTAGCTTTAATGACTCTCCATGGGCATGAGTATGTTGAATAGAGCAACGATTTGCAGGGTAATTCTCTCTGTCTTGTATTTATTGCAGAGCAACACTGTGAATAGCTGTCACAGTCGTAACATATGCAAGAGAACATGAAGAAAAGTTGGTTCTGTCTGCTCTGGTGGGAACATACAATTGCCTTCTTTGCTTAGCAGTTTCAGAGCAGGACTTGTGACTTAGTCAAAACTGAGAGCAACAGTTCAGACTAGATGCTGATGTCAACACTCAATAATTCTCCATGGATGGAGATTTTGTTGCAGAAATTGGGAGTGAAGCCAAAGCAATAGTAAGCTGGCAAAAAAATGTGAAGTTTTTCCCCCTCCTAGAAAATCTTACAAACACTTGAATAAGAACACATCGCGAGCCACACAGGTATGCTGCATTTCCTCTCTCTTCCAAGGCTCCCTTAATAATTTCTGAGCAGCAGAATCATTCATTCACAGCATATGGTCACTTACAGAGACCAGTGATGGAACTTAAATTCCCAAAATCAAGTAGAATCAGGTTGCTTTCTTAGCTTGAGTCTAGTGACGCCTTTCCAAATGACTGACTCTTTATCCCCAGCTGATTTCCAAGTGTGCATAAGCCAGACTTAACAGAGCCTCCTCTCACATGTATTGCACAGCTAAATAGACCACGGCCTTAGCATATTTTGAGGACGGAAGCAACATTACCCAAATATTCTTTCCTCCAGCCTATGACCTGACTAGTCTCAAAGGTATCACACAGGACCTATGTTCATACAGTTATGCCCTAACACCCAGTCCAAATAAAGATCCCTATCTCTATGTACATATGTTGTATATTACACAGACATATATCAGTGGGTGTTCAGATGTAAACAGAAGCACCACTAAGTTTCTAATGGTCTCCTCAGAATTTTATTTCAGTTTCCATTGGGTGGATTTAATTTAATTTTAATTTTAACTAAATAAGCTACACTAGTAATTTATTTCATTCTTTTCATAACTTTTGCCACTGTTCCTCTTGCACCTACAGGTTTCAATGATTATTGACAGCTCCTATCCAGAAATTATTACTTAATATTACTTATTATATAAAAAGGTTGCAATAGGAAATGCTATAACAAAAAAATGTGAAAAAATAGGGCTAGAAGAAATCTCAAAAGACTGTTTCATGCAGCCCCTATCCTAAGGCAAAATCCCCTACCTTAATACAATTCCTGTTTTTTTCTAACCTGACCACAAACACGTCCCGATCTAAAGGACGTGTACCCTCCCTAGAGATGTAGTGTATTTGCTTCATTCCCTCACACTCCCCAAAATTTTTTCTAACAACTGGGTTGAATCCTGTTTGCTAACCTACCTGGTACTACAGTGGCAAGTGCTGAATTTTAAGCGGTGGAAGTAACGTTATCAGGATAAACTTACAGAGGAACTATGAGAGAAAGTAATGCACTCTTTAACCCAGCATTTGTGAAATTACTTTTATATAATTTTTATTGCTGGATAAAAGGCCTGCGACTTTCATGAAGATTACTTTTTCTGAAGTTTATGTTATCACTGGTGACATTTAATGATGGGGTTGCAACAATCTCAGTAAGTCAAGCCACACAAGGAAATTAAAACTTTATTTATTTAGGAACCATCATCTGTTTTATTCCTGCAGGATTTTCAGTAGTTATTGTTATTACAGATGAGACCTTGATACTCCTAATAACACCAAATGTTATTTTGGGCCTCCATTCACATAATACTTTCTGTAAGAAAGAGCTATGCCAGAGTACCAGTGGGATGTGATTTGATATGAGTAACTTATCAGGAACTGACATCAGTGTTTCTATTTTCATTGCTGAAAAATTTCTATACAAAGCTATAAAACATTCATGTCTAGCAAGAGGAAACAGATGAGGTATACCTTACACACAGATATGTGGTGCAGTTACTGGAAAAGCAAAAAGCTGATATGTTGGCATCGCTAGCACACTGAACATGGACTTGTCCTGGATCAAAGGCATGCTAAAACTTTCCCTGGGTCCATCCAACGTCAAACATGAACCCATACCATTGAGGGCTAGTATACAATGAGACTACAAACTTTTGGAAGGACTGCAGAGAGAGAACATTATCAAGTGTTGGGTGATGGGAACATGGGACTGGAAAGGGCCAAAGCGTGGGAGATGACCAGAGAGGAGCAAAAAAGATGAAGGGAAAGGCTTTAAGAACAATAATAACATTACACTGAGCTGAGCACACATTAGCCTAAGGTTCCTTACAGAAATGCAATACACAGAAGTTCATGGACACAGAGCACTACCACAATTGCCTTATACCAAAAGGGGAATCTTTCCTGTCCATAGATATTTGTGTCCGCAAACCTCTGCAATAAAGCTTTGGCAAAATTAAGCAGCATTGTTTGCATCTTATCAGTCCTACGTACTGGACATACAATAGAACCAAGGTCCCTGGACAATGGTTTCTAATTAAGCTCTCAACTCCCTACAAAGAGTTGTCAATTAGCTGACATCTCAGATCTTCTCCTAAAGAAGAAAGCAGAGCAAGTCTTCTGTCCATATGAGTAAACCCATCTTTTAAAGCTAAAGCTTAAATTACATACAAAGAGCATGAAAGGAATATTAATAGCTCTACTGTGATCTAATTTATGCTCTTTATTTGTAGCAGCAACTCATTCTGATGATCAAATGGTCATTAACCTCTAAAAAATGAAACTTTAACCAAACGGATTTAAAAGGGTTTAGTGTTGAATTTTACAGGCCTTGCCAAAGTGTAATCTGAAGTCTTAAATTTTTGTTCCCAGCTACAGCATGCCAAAACTTGAATCATAAAGTTAACACTCACTATCTTGGCTGTGGGTCAAGATCAACTGAAGTCACATGCAGGGTGAAGTGGTGAAGGTGACATTGCTTCTACCTGGCTCAGACAAAAAGGTGATGATCTCTGCAGAAACCTGTTAAGGACTCAAGCTCACAAGTTTGTGACAAAGACTCTGATTCCAGTTTTTCCACATCTAAATACCCTCTTTTATATCCAGAGCAAGAAAGTGTCAGACGACACTGGATGTAAATCCATCACTGACCTAGGACATACAGTGCCGAACTCTTTGATCATATGATTGACAACTGGCAAGAGCCTGCATTGTTTCTCTGTTACCTAGTAAGTATATTTGCAAGGTATTAGGAGTATGACATGTGTTGGTACAGGGCAGGAGAGAAAAAGGGTGAAAAACAAACAGCAATAAATATTCCCATCCAAAAGAGTGCTTCAATGGCAACATTAAGCTGAAGAGAGGATCAAACGCAAACACGAATTTTAAATACTCCTCGCTCTCATGGAGTACAAGGGAGATGGGTCTGAATACAGACTTCACAATGTACTCGTTCCTAAATGGAGCAAGCAAGCTACACTGCCTTTTGGAATTTGAAATTAAGATTTTGTGACCCCTTGGCCAGACTAGTCATAACAAGATAATTAATGAACTGGGAGTATTCAGATCATGATCAAAGCAGTATATGAAGCCTTTGCATGTCGCTTTATGAAATGCTCTGATGAAACACTTGTAGCTCCCCTGGGACTGGGAAAGAACTTCAACCCTCCTGCAGTGCTGCAGCTAGCAAATAGCACCAAAGAAGAGGTGCCCCCAAGAGGCAGGCCATCCTCACCATCAACCACTGCCAACCTTTTTGCACCTTTCCCCAGGATCTCGACATGGTACATTGCTGGAAACTGGAAACTGAAGCGGCCCAGCAGCATCATGGATTTCTGCAATACCGTCATGGGAGTTGATTGCAACATGAAAAGGCAGTCACAGCTGCTGACATAGGAAAAAAAAAGGAAAAATAATCCCTGTACTCCTGTTCCTAACTTGCAGGGACCGACCCCACCAGGCTGCTTCTGGGAATCTGAGTGTCCTTCCTCTCTCACACTCCCGCAGCCACCACAAGGCAGCTCAGGGTGGGGAAGACTTTACCTTCACAGGTGGATGCATGAAACATGGGAGGATATTTATCAACCCCGGTGTTTTTTCACAAAACATGCCCTGAACTTTTGGTGCCTACAAAAGACTTTATTAACTGGACCAAACTCCCACTTCTACTTTAACTTTTAGGGTCTGAACAAAAGTCATTAGGAGGCATTTTGGGGTTCAGCTCACCTTGACCCCAACACAGTGTTGTCTCAACACTGGTCAGACTTCTAAACTTCATGGACAACTTCTCACCTCCGGCAAATTGGGATGCGTGTAGACCTGTCTCCTCAGAGGTGGGTGACTGGAGTCACTTTGGAGCAATGCAGGACCTAGGGAAACAGGAAATAAAACTGTTTCCCAACGGGACATTAAATCACTGCAAAGAATTCAACTATTTACCTATGCTTGAATCAGGAAATAAATACAAAAACACGAACTTTTTTCAGATATTTTATCTACAAAGTAGTATGAGCATGAATGTTATGTATGGATGTGGTTCCCTTACATGTGTTCACTAAGAAGATCCCTTCTATCCCGCATTTGAGTAAAATTATTCCAACCAATTCAAAGTAAAACCCTCTTCCACTTCTAGGCAAATATCTAATTATACATTGTTTTATTTCAAACTACCCTAAAAAGCATCTATTTATCTATTATCAAATATTAGCAAAAGTACAGCCAGAAATGAAGTTTTGTTGCTTTAGTCCTTCTGTATTGTAATGCAAAGCCCTCAAAATAATTGACAGTAACAGCTCTGAGTACTACCAGAAGTTGTAATGAGTAACTGTATATTGTCTCCACAGACACAACTCTCACTACCTTGAAATTAAAAATTGATCCTGACCAAACACATAAATCATGAAAAAATTTAAAAATAGACTCATTTTCAAAGGACATCATGATATGAAAAGTATTTTCATGAGATGCAGTTCATCTGTCTGATGAGCCACACACATAAAACAGCAACAAACCTTTATCATATTAAAGGGTTAGAAGGAGTTCGAGTAGCCCGTGCCTTTTTCTCTTGCTGTTTCAATCTATATAGAAAAACTAAATGTTTACTATCTTGGTGCCCAATAATCACACATAAACTTTTATGTGCATGCCTATGTACTGCATTATGGAACATAAATGATGCAAATATATAAAAACTCTGACCTCTAGACATTGAGTGATTGAGTTATGCACATATACATGAAATAAATGTCATGTTTGATTGTGTAATCACATACATTGCGTATTTGTTGAGTTCCTGACCTGTTGGACTGCATTTAAGCCAATGGATCTCCTCTGTGCAGGCCTGTGCCTGGAAGGACTTACATGAGTTTTACAACATACAAAATAAAGACTTACAGATCGAAATCGCTGTAGAACTGAAGCTTAATCTACCTCCCCAGGAAGTACTGCAGCATTCCAGGCCTCTGAATATCTTTGAACAGCTGTTGTTGAAAAATTAACTATGACACAGTAGTACAAAGGCATATGTTCATGTCCAGTCCCACTGCAGGCAGTTCATGGCCTTGGCAGACTGAGACTCTGAAATGAGGGCTCCTCTGCTTCCAAATGGTTCTGACCCAAGTCTCAGGTTGATGAGTCATTTCTCTGACCCAAACCCCACATCTGTACCTGTTTCCAGGCATAAAAAAAAAAAAAAA
>VXAY01000238.1:517434-530732 GCA_013399855.1 Oxyruncus cristatus
AAAGGGAGATTTTTGTCACTGGAAAGTAATAAGTTCCCCTTCCTCATGGTATACAGGGCTTCTTCCTTCCAGTCTCAGAAGATCATTAATATAAGAGCTTAAGGTAATTGTAAGCACTTTTAAAGGTGTCAATTTTTCAAATGAACTAGCTGGGTTTTTTCTTGCAATTAAAATGAATGGAGAGCTTTATATGGAAACACCTTTCACACCTAGTGCTGGAGAGTCAGGTTCCATGGATATTTGACTTCAGCCCAGTAGAGGGTGGCAAAAGTCTTAATTTCAGCAAAGGAGAAGATTAATGTGGATATCCTGGAACACCTGCTGCTGAATCCATTAGTGTTTGGGGCACTCTCCTGCCTACATTGAAGCTGGTGTGAACTTTCTTCTTGCCCTTCACAGAAAGAGAATTGGGATCTTACTGAACAAGATTAATAGGAGAAATCCTGCTATTGATTATGTGCTGCTGTCCTCACCATGTCAGGGGGCAAACCAATGGTTGAATTACAGCTAAAATATGAGAAGAAATCAAACTGACAGATACACACTGGAAATCAAAGAAAGCTCTATCTGAGAGATCAATACAGAAAGCAGAAGGACTTATGTTCCCATGACATAACAAATCTTCCATGTTACTTGCAGCTTGCAACAGTCCAAGTCCTGCAGAGCTGTTTCATAAAACAGCACTTTGCTTAGTCCAGATAAAGAAGTCCTGCCACTTACACCACTGACATTATACTCGTGTAATGCTTATTCCAGAGAAAATGTGAATTTGTCAGAAACCCACAACAGTGGTTTAAATTCAAAGTTCAGCACAAAGCAGGAAAACTTCCCTCTGTAGACATAAGCTGTGTAAGAGGTGGCTTTTTTTGCACAGAGGTCAGAGAGAGAATTAAATGCTTCCCATACACCAAACAATACTCTGAAGAAGTGATTAGGTACTATTTTCAAGCAATTCCTCTTGAGATTGTGTTTCATTACACTTCCCAGGATGTGGTAGTGTCATTTGCAGCTCAGCTGCCCTTGTGTCCATGAGCAGCAAGGGCAAGCTACTCCGCAAGGGAAAGGGAGCAGAATGCTTAGATAACAAGGTGGAGCAAACAGAGAAACCAGGTCAGACTCAGTCAAGTGATCGCCACACAAGTTCATAGTGATGAGCAATGTCTGAGGCAATGTCACAGAGACAGTCCATGGGTCAGGATCAACAAGATACATGGCCAGACAGGGCATGGATGCATTACATCTCGGGCAGGATCCAAGTCAGATTAAATGCAGCTCTCAAGAAAAGAGCGAGAGCCCTTGCTGAGGTCTCTTTAAGTTTCTTCTCAATCAAATCTTTCTTCACAACATTTTCAAGTCCAGACAACTGTTTATCAAACCTGATTGTGAGCCCAGGCAGCCAAATCCATGGTAGAGGGGAACATGCACTCAGGGTCCTGAAGCTCTGTAGTCAACCCAGCACTTTCCATTTCTAGCGTGCTTTTCACGGGACACAGCATAAAGTGACCAAGTGAAAACCGCGGTTTTCCTGCAGGACTGCTCTTAGTAAGAGTCTCAGATCTTTTGAGGTCTTTTGAGATGTTTAGTCCTGATTCTCATCTGGTTTGACTACTGTGGACTGTTAAAGCAGTGTAATGGACAATTAGATTCCCTGGATTTTGACCCAGCATACCAAAATGCTGCCTAAATCCTACACCTTAGTCTATGAAGACTGAGAGGCTTTGCAGACCTCAGATGTCCAAACTAAAGTAGCTTCCTAAAATCAACCAAAAGGAAACCAAGAGCAATAGAAGCTGGGTGAAAACGTGTCTGCCCCTGTGACTGCACAGACTTCAGTGGCCAGAGACCATCTTGCTGCTGCAGTGTTTTTCCTTCATCCCTGTCTGCAAGACAGCAACCACTTGTAGTGGAGGGGTTTGCCTCCATTACAAAGCAAGTTGCTGCTTGTACAGAAGGTGGGGTGTTCCTCTTTAGTCTGCATCTCTCCAAATGTGCTGCTTTTCCAACAACCCCTGCTTGCCAGCCTCTGGTTCATTTTTTGGAGAGTGTTAGCCTCAGCACTGCTGGGTGCAGACTGGGAACCCAAAATCAAAAAGGTTAAAAACTAGAAGGCAAACCAAATTATTCAAATATTATTACTTCAAGCTGATCTCATTATTTTTCAAGCCATCTACTGTGCTTTCTGGTTCTCAGCATGACTAGAGAGATTAGCCAAATCAGTAAAGAATTGTGTCTTCTAATTGTAACTGAACACTGCTCTAATAAGGCAGAAAATTCAGCCTAGATCCTCAGACTACTACACATTGCTAATACTCAGAAATGGGTTTGCTGAGTTTTCATTTCCTCTGAAAGAAAATATTATATTGCTTCCCAGCGCTCTGCTTGGAGACAGTACCGTAATGATTAGCTACATTCCACTTTAAACTGTCATTAATATTCCCCATATGTAATTAAAGCCTCTAATTCTACACAGAGATATCATGACAAACAACCAGCTGTCTGTCTTTTTATTTCATTGTGGTTTTGAACTCTCGGCTCAGGTTATGTGTTTCTGGAATGTCAAATAAGGAATTTACTTTTCCATCCATCAGTTTACACTCTGCATGCAGTTTGATGGCATCTTGCTAATACAGCCTGGTTGCACTGTAATTCACCTTATAATCCATTGTATCAACACTGACTGTTCAATGTGTAATTTCCTAACAAGGTGGCTGGTGCCTCTTAGGCGCTATATTGCCTTGGCAGAGTGGTATTTTAAAATGTATGTGCAGGATAAAAGCTGCCTACACAGAGGTTCCCAACTGTCAAAATTAGATATAACTTCCTTCACTAGAAAAAATAAACACTCTGCTCAGGCAAAAAGCTGTCCGTAGGACAAGAGGAAATGGCCTCAGGTTGCTCCAAGAAATGTTTAGAATGGATATTAGGGAATATTTCTTCACTGAAGGGTTGTCAAGCATTGGAACAGGATGCCCAGGGAACTGGTTGAGTCACCATCTATGGAGGTATTTAAAAGACATGTAGATGTGGTGTTTATGGACCTGGTTTAGTGGTGGACTTGGCAGTGCTGGGTTAAAGGTTGGACACAAGGATCTTAGAGGTCTTTTCCAACCGACACAACTCTATGATTCTATGATCCCACATTTCAAATATGATGTGTGTTGTTGAGTAACATAAAAAACTTATGCTGCCTCCAGGTGTGCTGTATGTGTCAGTGAAGCACTGCTTCCTTCTCTTTTGGACACTTTCAGTGCACGGACTGGATTCTGTTAATTATTTTACTTGTTTCTTTTGATGTCTCAGAAACAGCAGGAAACTGGATCAGCGCGTGGTGGGCCTGACTGTTGGCTGCAGGACAGGCTCATCTGCCACTCAGTTCCTGCATATCTGACTTTACCTCATGTATGCTCTGCTCTTCCTGCAGATACAACAGCGATAATGGTACTTTTACAGAGCCCTTTGAAATCTAACAGTGAAGGCCGAGGTGATACAACAAAAGAGAGGATGAGTCAGCCGTACTATAAGATAGGCACTGTGTTGCTGGTGATGTGTATTTATAAAAAAGGATGAGTCCATAGGGTACTGCTCTCACTTTTTGCTCCAAATTATGCCACATGAAGTTCGCAGCAGGTAAGACAGATAGAAGTTGGGTGAAATAAGATCTAAAACAGTGGTAGATTTCGGTAGGGGTCCGTTCACAGATGGAGAGTAACTGCCTGTGAAGTGCCACTTGCAGGAGGCCAGATGGTAACTCACAGGGAGCTCTGCTGGACCTAAAAATCCCAAGAAAACAATGCATTTCGGCAGACGCCCTCTGCTGTCACTATCAACAAGGAATCTCTCTACATAGTGCACTGACTGCAGTTTTCTGGGTCTTCTAAAATATATGTGAGCCCTTAATCACGTTTTTTAATGGAATCTTACAGCAAATATTTCAGTCTGAACTGCAGAATGAAAGTAGAATTGAAGACCATCATAAAAAAAAAATTTAAAATACAACTTTTGTTTTATGATCCCAGACTTTCTTCAGTTTCTCAAGCAAATCAGTTCATGAAGACATAAGAAGGCACATGCAATGTTGTTGCCCCTAACTTAGGCATGGATGTAGGAATCTGCTCCTGCATTTTAGAGACAGTCTGGGCTTGACCTTCTCCATAAAAGAAGGTTCAAAAACTAGGAAACTAGGAAAATTTCCAAGGTCAGTGAAACATAACCAGAAAATATCCTGAGCACCCATATTGAGCTCCAGTGAGTTCACCAGTGAGTGTTTGCAGTGTCACCTATTAGGCAATTAACTATATTTGTTTAGATGCTGAGAATGAAGGGGCAGCTCTCACTAATCAAAAAAAAAAAAGGAAGAATACATAGTTTTGTTTACCTTTGGCACTCAGGATGCTTTCTAGGAAAGAATCCATGGGGCAGTTTCTTGGAAAAAAAAGTTCACTATTGTTTGTAGTATTTCTCACGATTTTTGTACTCACTAGGCAATGCACTAATGGTAAACCTACATATGCAGATCTGTGAGAGGATAGAAGATCTCAGCATGGAAATAGTGGGATTGGTAACCCAATGTTCTCGAGGAGATAGCATCCATCTGCACTTGGGATGGTAAGGCACTCAGACCCATTTGCCACCTGAATGCACATCTGGTAGGTGTCTGACAAGGTGGAGGCAGGTTCTTGATGTGTGCTCAAAGTGCTGCCAAAGGGAAAAGTTTCACTGGAGTCAAATTCAAATCGAACTAAATCAAATAAAATAATTTCTCAGCTGGAAGGTAAGAATCTCTCCTGCTTTCAGTCTACTGAACAGGACATACATAAGTATTGCACAGGCCAGGAAAGACGGGGTAGATAAAATACATTACAAAGGTGCTCTAGTTCTGTCTCCTTCACAGAATCTGTAAGGCTGTTGATGTAATTCCTGCTTGCAGAAATCCTGAAGTCTAAATCTGAAAGATAAGCTTTATTTCTTCCTCATGCATCACCCTCAGCCGTGTTGGAGGCCACTGCAGTCATATTTATTTTGGAGAAGACACTGAGCTCCAGATGTAAAATTAACAGTTGTTCAGGTAGTCAACCCAAAATTGTGACCTGCTGACATAATGTATCTGCTTTAATTTGTGGGGTTTGTATCATCATCTTGTCATGACACTTTCTGTATCTGCCACAGCTGGAACTGGACAGGCAGTAACTTCAAAAGGCACAGTGCTGTTTCTGCTGCATCAGCAGCAGTGCTGCATGTGATGATGAAAAAAATTAAACATGGCGAGGGGGAAAGGAAAAAAGTAGTAGCTACATTGAAAGAACAAATTACCTGAAGGCCTTCAAGTGTCACAGCCCCCCCCGAAAAGCTGTCCACTGGTGCCATCTTGTGGGCCCAGAGCCATCACCCACTCCAAAGTGGCAAAGCTCACTCCACCAAGGTCAAGCCCACCTCTTGCCATCCTAGATGGTAGCACAAGACCTTCCATCAGAGCACAACACTGGAGTTGCAGCTGATACTTCTTCAGTTCTTTACATGAAGGTGGTGAAACACCAGCACAGTTAGAGCCCACAGTTAGAGTACAGCCACACCATAGAGGTGGTGGCTGCCCCATCCCTGGAAACATTCAGTGTCAGATTGGACAGGGCTCCAAACAACCTGATCTAGTTGAAGTTCCCGCTCATTGCAGGGTAGTTGGATGAGATGGCATTTAAAGGTCATTCCAATCCAAACCATTCTGTGATTCTATATAGAAGGCACGATATCATACCTGAGATTACTTGAGCAAACAAGTGCTGTGTGCTGGGGAGAGGCATCAGTCCAGTACTTGCCTGGGACTCTCTGACCTTGTCTGCCACGTCTGAACAGAAACCAGACTATGAAGTCGGTGCAAAGGATGAACAAGGAGACTAACCACATGCCTAGCTACACCCATGCAAGATGGTTTCTGCCACCCCTTCAGAGGCTTCTGAAAGACTCATGAGTGCTTGAAGCATCATGAAGCACACTATTACAGAATCATAGAACTGTTTAGGTTGGAAAAGCCCTCTAAGGTCATTGTGTCTAACCATTAACCCAGCACTAAACCATGGCCCTAAGTGCCACATCTACATGTATTTTGAATGCCTCCAGAGACGGTGACTCAACCCCTTCCCTGTGCAGCCTGTTCCAGTGCTTGGCAACCTTTTCAGTGAAGAAATATTTCCTAATATTCATTCTAAACCTCCTGTGGTGCAACTTGAGGCCATCTTCTCTTGTCCTAGCACTTGACTGAAGAGATCAACCCCCATCTCACTACAACCTCCTTTCAGATAGTTGTAGAGAGCAATAAGGCCGCTCCTCAGCCTCCTTTCTCCAGGCTAAATACCCCCAGCTCCCTCAGCCATCCTTCATAAGATATGTGTACAGATCCTTCATTAGCTTTGCTGCTCTTCTCTGGACTCACCTGAGCACCTCATTGTCTTTCTCAGAGTGGGTAGATACATGCAGGACTTTAGTGTGGGGCATCTTGCTCAGGCTGGGGTATTGTTCAAAGTGGGGCATTGATTGTGGGAGCTAGAAAGAGCACAGCTTCTTTCCCCACCCCTACACCCTTTCCCAGGGTCTTTTGAGGTGGGATGCAGCCTACAAGTCAGAGGTGTGTTTGAAATATAGTCAGATGGGTGGGCAGATAGGCTGCTTTCTGGTCTGATTTGGCTGGGTGATGAGAAAGGAGCCAGGAGAGAGGCAAAGGAGAGGTCAACAATGGCAGCGATGGGCCAGTTATCACCAGCTATGTAGATGGGACTGAAACGGAGCAAGGGCCTAAGGGGTTAACTCAGAGTGCTGGAAAAATCCTGGTACCTTGCTTTGAGGAATGTAATACTTATAGGATTAACTAAGTGAGGGATGGTACCTTGCACCAAGGATAAAACTTGCGATGAAATACGACAAAGAGAGGGTGTCCTGTTCTGTTCTGATGAAGGATAGCTAAAACGCCTACATAAATAAGGATAAGATAGGAATACAGGAGACAAGGGGGGCATGAGTCAGAGAGTCCTGCAAAATTCACCATGGAGTCAGCAGAAACAAGAGAAGTTGAAAAGTTCAACTGAGGAAGAAGAGAGAAAAGACAACCCACTGAGGCCGAAGAACAGGAATGAT
This sequence comes from Oxyruncus cristatus, assembly GCA_013399855.1. Lineage (NCBI taxonomy): Eukaryota > Metazoa > Chordata > Aves > Passeriformes > Cotingidae > Oxyruncus > Oxyruncus cristatus. The sequence goes on from VXAY01000238.1 coordinate 524,557, forward strand.
CACCGAGAAACACCCCAAAAGGATGACTCAGCCCCAAGCTCAGCCCAGACTCTGCCTATCATGAATATTATAATCAGATGTTGCAATTATATGAATATGTATGTATAGATTTTGTAACCTCTCATAGAAATTGTATAAATAGTCTAATTGTTCACTGAGTACCTCGGAACTCCTTGTACAGCATGAGCTGGGGGTTCCCAACGTGGCCTTAACAAATACCTTGCTGCTTAAAGACGAAACACATCTCTAAGCAGTTATTTTGTGCTGGTTTGCGGCATCAGGATAAAGCTGCTCTCTTGGGAGTGGTCTCTCGTATTTCTTTGGGTACTTGGCACCATCACACTTTGTGCCCAAGCCTGTGCAGATGGGAGGGATCAGAGATGCTTCTCAGGGGCTGAAGGACAGAAAGGGAGAGTGAGGTGCTCAAGCACTGGGAATCAAAATGCCTTACAAGCACCCACCTCAGTTCTGTTTAGATCTCCTTACATAGCCTTGAATCTTCTAAGTGGAGTTACATGACAGGATCCTGCAAATACTGAGACTAGCAGTAGTCCAATTTCCTACATTCAGTCTTGTGTCTTGTGGTAGAGCTATGACTTTACCATGACTTTATTTCAGTACTGTACATCTCAGAAACAGGCACAGTCTTGGGTTAAAGGTATTGAGAAACAGCAAATCCACCCCATCCCCCAGTGTGTTGTTTCAGTGGTTAAACACTTGTACAGTTGAAAACAGCTACACCTTCTTTCAGACCTCAGTAAGCCTAAGTCTGCACTTGAGATATTTGGCAACCTTACGCTTTTGTTTATGATTTAACCTGCTTCTGCTAGGTTCAAGTGTTCTTAACAGTCAAGAACCTTTTATGTTTGTAAGCTCAGTATCAATGCATGGCACAGTTAAATATCCACAGAACTACAGTAACAGCTTCAAAATCCTCACATTTGATTGGGGAGGCAGAAGTTGGGGGGCCAGGTACCTTTCTTCAAGAAAATCACTTTCTGACATTGTCTGTCCCCATGGTTAATTCCTGTGGCTGAAATCATTCTCCTTCTATCCACAGACACTATGATTGTCTCATTTCTACCCTGCCTGAATTTCCTTCAGTTCTTCTTCCCCCTTATGCTCCTCTCTTTCAGCTCTCTACTGTTGCCCCAGCTGCAACTATAACATCTCACCTGTTTTACAGGAAGAAAATACCAATGTTTATACCTAAGTTAAAAAGATAACAAAGAGTCTGAATAAGTATTTATTTCCTTAACAAGTAGATTGATCTAAACATACTGATTAAGTTAGCTTTTTACATCGATTAAGTAAGCATTTTATACCAAGCAGGCTCTTAATCCAGGGTATGTTACCAGCGTGCAACGGGTGATAGACGCAAAGTAACTAAACTGTGCAGTTTCTTGGCAAATTTATGTACATTATGACAGTTGAAGGGTTGTATTTACATATGTGCTCACATAGTGAAGGATCCTAACTGAGAGACCTCAATCCTTTGTAAGAGCTAAACTCCCAGTGCATTCAGTGCTGCAGCAGGATTCAGATTCAGTTCTATAAGACCAGACGCATTCTTGTGTCTATTTTGTGGCAATGTTTATATTTTGTAAGACACTACACTCAAAAAGAAATATTAACAATGCAGTTATGACCTTCTTATTTTGGCAAATATTTACTGACATAAAATCTCTATTTAGTGCTATTTAACATGCTTTGTATTTCAAAGAGTATACATCTTTCATCTTATCAAACTACTACCTCTAAACCTTGAAGTGGAGTGCGTTGCATTGTGTCTGCTACATAAAATTATATCTCTGTACAAGTAAGCAGGAGTCAGAGCAAGGGACAACAATCAAAGTCACTGAATTTCATCAAACATATCAGGCCACCATTTATAGCTCTCCACAGAAATCAATTTTCTCTTTATTGATATCCGGGCATGTATTTACTTGAAGCAAAATGCAGAACTTGGACTTGAACACAGTTGAATGGAAATGTCTTAGCACAACAGACAACTGATATGATGATACAACTTGATGAGGTAACAGAAGTGTAAGAAAAAATAGATTTATAGGTATTTTCCTGGAATAAGTGGCTACTACTTTATTTTTACCTAAATGTAGTTCTTCTTCCCCATGAAGAGACTGTAAAATCACTGAGCCTTTCAGCCACATTCCCATGTAGGAAAAGAGCTGGAGAAGTGAAACTGTATTTATATATATAAAGTTATAACTCCTAAAATATATGACAAAGCTATGTTTGCTAGGTGAGTACAGAACTACTAATTAAAAGTGGAGCTTCTCCTGTTAGTGGGGGAAGAACTGTAAATAACTTCATGAAAAGCACAATCTTTTACTAACTTTCTCATGGTCCCAATGAATCCACTGCCAACAGTGAAATGTGCACCTGGCAATCCTAATACCACACCAAGAACTGTGCTAGGATATGTTAATTTAAGTGATTAGAGATTAAAAACTTGGTCAACAGGTGCACCCTCATGCTGACTCTATTGTTCAGCCAGGCATTGACTCAGAAAATGTCTTTTAATAAAGAACATTGATGAAAAAAGCAAACAGTAGCTTCATGCAGTTGATAAACCTCATCCCTTTCTAGTTTAGGGAGTGCAGCAATTATGGGACAACATCATCTAAATTCTGATTGGAAATACACATAAAACTTCTGATGACTGTTTTCAGGATGGGATCTTTGGTGTCCACTAACAGACAAAAGCCTTGATCCTAATCTGGGATATAGCACCTTGAAATTACAGTATTCCTTTGATTAACATCATGGAGAATAGAATGTGTCCCACAGCTGCTGGTTTTCTTCAACATTGAATGACTGTGTATCATTAACTTCAAAAGGAACAAAACTAGGCCAACATAATTTTTTAAACCCTCCTCTTCATGTATCATGTATGATATCTTAAAGAAAAAGTTATGTAAAGAGAAGAGTTTCTGTGCTGGAAAGTATTGCTGGATAACAAAGACCTGTTTATGTGAAGGGTAAGTCTAGCTGTTAGAATGCTGCAATGCATAACCATTGTTGTACATGTAATTATTGTAACTGGTCCAGTCATCTGCACACTGATATTCTTGATTAGACTGAAAGTAAGGATGATAAACTGTTTCTTTTCCTAAGAAATAAGACGGAGCAAGTCTCTTTAGAACAACAGCACTAAATTGGTATGTCAGCTTCCTACGAATTTTAATTATTTCACCTGTTCTTCCATAATTCCTGAGTGCTCTGGCCATTTTCTGGTATGTCATGATCTTGCGGTTTCCCTTTCTTTCTCCCCACAGTTCTGCAAGTTTCTCCTTGTTTTTGGAGACAAACTGGAAGACACCATTTGGCTTATCCACCCATTGGATGCAGTTTGCCATAGCTGGATCATACAGAGACTCATGGAGGTATTCAAACAGTCGAAGTTTTTTTCTACCTATAAAGAAATAAAGTACAAAAGGTCAGAAGAGAACTCATTCCTGTTTTAAAATATGAACAGTTGTCTTTTTGCTGGAAAGGGTCTTGGAGGCAAAAGCATAGCTTAATTTACCCCAAATTAAAAGATCAGCATGAACTATTCAATGGAAGACCAGTGACAGCAAATGGGAACATTATTCTGAAACATGTGGTGGCAGAAAGGGATTTGACCATTAGAGTTTCAAGAGCAGGTTATTTGGGGATCATGACAAATATCTGGTGACTTCACTGTATGGTAGCTCTCAGAAGCCACTTCCAGCAGTCTTCAGACACATGCTGTGCAGATGTGTGGTGAAGGAACACACACTAGGAAATTACAGCCTCAGACAGGGTGGGATAGAGGTTCTGGAGAGCCAATCAGAATGTTTTTGAATAAATGGTTTCCCTGTTTATTCAAAACTCCAAGATTTTGAGATGGCTCAGTTTTGTCAGGTTTGGTTCAAGAATGTTTTGGGGATGCAAGGTAGTCTTTGATATAAGAAATGGTGAGTGGATGAGCAGGAAAAGCAGGCTAGTTTTTAACTAGAAACCTCATGTAGTTCAAAAAGCATCTAGACCTTCTGGTACTCTGTAATTTTTTTTTTAAATCTGCAGAAATTGCATTCCCATGCAGAATAAAGCAAGCTTAGTAACTAAGTTAACTAAGCTTTTCTCTCCACAGGCTCAGTTTTCAAACTTAAGTTTACTAGTGAGGCTTATTTAGTTTCAGTTAGATCTTGTGGATCATCCTCTCTGAAGTATTTCTAGTTCCTTTCACAAAGCCAAGGGTGATCAAGAAGCTGCTGTAAGGAAGAAGAATTTAAGATTATGAGACAAAGAGGAACATTTCGCAGAAAGGAGAATCTATGCAGAAGAACATCTTCCACTTTAGCCAAAATGCAAACAAGCAGCTGCACCTAAAGTTCATAAAGTCTTGTATTGTGTGGCTATTTTAAACTAGGAACAGGGGAAAAGTAACAGTTGCTAAGGAACACTGAACTGAGGTCAAAGACATCTGTCAAGGATGACAGTAATTCTGTATCTGGTGATAAGGAAAGAGGAGAGAAGTAACAGTTGGACTGGGAAGAGGAGCCTGAAATCAGAGGTACTTTCCAAAAAATAAATAAAGCTTCATTATCTAAATAAAAATTGGCCTGTGACTGGAAGTCCATATGCTACTAGAAATACTTATAATATTATCGAGACAAGAAGCTTAAAAGCTTGGTCATAGTAGGCAATTCTTGGTAGGTGACCCACTTAAATCCTCTCCAAGATTAATTATCCTATAAATCTATGGTAGAACAAATAAGATCAGGGGGAAATCCACAGACTACTGTAGACTGAATTTCTGTAGGAAAAGGATCATGTAGCCATGTCTACAGCAGCATCCGATTTCATGCTGTCTGCCCTCTAAAGTTCAGCTGTCATTTCTGCCCAAGCTTTCATTTCTAGACATGCTGCCTCTAGTTGATGTCTTGGTTGGAGAGGGCACCAGTTTGAGCTGGGGTTAGTTTACAGACCTGTGTTCTGCACTTCATTGCATAAGCTAGTGCTGTTCAGCACCAGGCCCTAAACATCAGTCTAGGTAAGCAGGTGAGTGCCTGCAGGTTTCTTATATGATGACTGGAGAGAAGCAGGTTCCTCCAGAAGGTGTTTCAGAGGATCTGCAGTAAATTTCTGTGCTGAATTGTCCTGAAGCAGCTTAATTCTCTCAGGGAGAATGAGACTAATTCAAGCGCATTTCTGAAGTACCACCCTTGAATGTCTCCACTCACTGACCTTTAGTTCAGATCACAGAATGGTCTTGATGTGCGTGAACTGGACTCTTTTCAGAAGAAACCTAACTCAAAGGATGCTTTCCAGAAGCATATCTAAGTCAGTGTAGCTTTCAGAACTTGAGGCCAGCCTAGAGATTGCCCTAAATAAACCTTTGTGAAACACTTTAAACACATGATTTGGGCCCTCAATACTGATTATTTCATCTATAGATCTATTCCTAAAGGGCCACAGTACTTGCTAGTGTACAGAAAACTTCTCATGTGTCCATAAGAAACTAAGAAGACTAAATTTATTTAGGTATAGTGGAAATAGTCTCCCAAATAACAGTTTCTGGCAGGAATATCACCACCGGCACAAAGGATGTGCCCATAAGAGGACACAAAATAACCCCATAAGAATAGTCAGTTACTCTAATAATTTCTGCAGTATTGCCTTCTGGGAAAGATTGGAAATAGGAAAAGAAATAGGAAATAGGAAATGAAGTTTAACACAGCGGTAACAACTGAAGGCAAAATCAGGTATTGACATGCAAAATTCCCCAGTGCAACGCTGGGTAAGAGCTAGAAAAGCAAAATTTCTGGATTGACATGTTCTCATTTGCAATGGTGAATTTCAGATATCTGAAGTACAGGACTCAGGAAAAGAGGCTACTCTTCCCATGGTCCCGAAGAGTCTGTGGTAGTTACAGTAGTAAGTAGTAGCAATAGTAGTAGTAGTAGTAGTAGTAGTTAATAAGCAACAGAAATCACAGTGTTCAGCATCAATGGGAAGAAACAATACCAAAAACTGACACTCTGTGGTTAATGTTAAGAGAAGGGGATTTCAAAAAGCGGCTAAACCAGGAAGCTACTCAGAAGTAGGTACAACAGCTCAGAGTGGAAGCTGTGGAAATCTCGTCAAGCAGTCATAGAAAGGATGTGTCCCACAAAAAAAAAAAAAAA
>VXAY01000238.1:531161-556105 GCA_013399855.1 Oxyruncus cristatus
AAAAAAAAAAAAGAAAAAATAGAAAAAGGAGAAAGCATGATTTGCCAAGAGATTTTATGAAGTAACATAATGTTCAAGACATTATTTTTCTACAGACCTTTCCCTGGTTTTGGCTGGCCAGCAGCAGCATGCATCACTTGACTTTCTGGAGTATTCTGCAGCGTATGGTAGATTGTCTCATCTGCATAAAAATCTGCTGCACTGTTCTTCAAAAATTGAGACAACAAAAAGTTACTAATAGAGTACATTCTCCAAAGAAAAAGAAACTTGTGGTAATTAATTGCCTGAAGCCTTCAAAATGCAGCCTTTCATCACCTCATCCACGGAAGACTTCTGTCAGCCAGGAGGGCAGGTTTACCAGTAAAAAGCAGCACTAATTTATGTCCAGGGGCAAGATCTGCCCAGCAGGGGAGAAGCTAAGAAGGAAAACAGAGTTATTTCCTCACTCTGAACCTTTAAACCTTCTGCTGGAAGCAGAGGAGGAACAGTTTCCAGAGTTACTAAAAGACAAGGGCCACCTGGACAGTGGCCCCTACAGACTCTGTAGTTCCTGTGTCATGTTGTCATTAATCTGTTGGTTGAAAATGGGCTTTTGTGGAATCTATTATTTCCCCTGCATTTTCCATCACTCCTGGAGGCCACACTACTCCCAGTGTTTTTAGAAATGAATATGGATTCTATTGGATGAAGCTGAGCTCAGAGTCCTGATAATCCTGGTCTTTCCAGAACTTTTAAAGCAAACAGCTGTTGGAGAAATCAAAGCTGTGGTACTTTTTCCCAGTGGCAGAAGATATGTTGAGGATGGAATTTGTTGTTGTCTGCCTGTTCACAGGTAATACAAAGGAGCCCTTTTCCCTCTCATACTAGAAGGTTTGTTTGTTAGTTGTCATGTGATGTGATGAACCACAGAAGAGCACCAGAGGCAAAGAGCAAAGATAACTCCTAAAAATATACTATTAATCAAGTTTGTCAAATATTTCCCAAGGAAGTTTCATCTGAATCACGCCTGGCCAGACTTAATTCCCGTTAGTGTTAGCATAAAGGTTTTGTTTTAGGAATCACAAATGAGCAACCAATATTCCAGTTATGTCTGACTGTTATTGATAATCAGTTCACTTACAATCACATTTCTCCAGCTATACCCTTGCTCCTCCATAGATGGTGCCACACAGTAACTGGGACTTGCTCGGAGGTGGTGGTGATGGTTGATCACAGTCAGGCAATTTTTATAACCTGGTAATTAGGAGGAGGGAGCAAAAACCAAGTGAGTAAAAGGGAGAGAAGAAGGGGAAAAGCAATTTTTTAAGATAAAATGTCAGATATTTCATAGCACCATGAAATAGTTTGTTTACTACAAAACAGAGGGCCAAACAGATCACCAAACACAATGAACTGGATAATTAGAGACTCTTATAATACATGAAGAAAGGAAAAGGGACTGTCATGCAGTTCTGCAGGCGATCAGGACAATGCAAGTCAGAGTCTCCAATCATGAATGAAGTAAAGCAGCATCAGAGCACCTGCAGTGCCTGAAAGAATGACACGGAAGGAGCCTCAGCACTTAGGATGTTTAAAAGAAGTGGAGGAGAACACTGGACTAAAGACACTTGAAAAAAATTACGCTCTGCAGGTGGTCAAAATAAGATTGTGGAGGGTATGGGTACACCAATTGCAAATGGAAATGTGGGTGCAGCTGTGGGACATACTAAACAATATCTCTCTCCTTTGGCCCTTACAACAGATACAGGCAAGAACATTGCAAGTAATTATATATAGCGGGTCCTTCAGTGTGTATAAATTACCAAGGCAGTGGAGCCAAAAATCTGTTAGCAACAGCTGAAGATACAGAGCTACTTTACAGGTCTTCTTTACATTTAAGTTTATAATAGATAATATGTAAATAAACTTCCTTGTATGAAATGCATTTCACGCAAAAGACAGGAGATATTTTGTCACGGACTCAGAGAGTTTGTGATGCAGCATCTATTTTCCTTTCTTTCCATTTCTGTTAGCAGTGTGAAAACACACAGATTTTAAATTTTATAGTGATTTAACTGCCAAAACCTTGCCAGAACTGGAACAATTTACAACTTTGTTGCACTTTAAGTTTTCTAAGGTATAAAATTCTTGAAGCCAAGGAAAATAATTTTCTATTAATTATACAGACTCAAACTACCATTACTGAATAAAAATATTTAAAATCTATATATTAATCTAAAAAAAGTTAAATGTGAAAATTAATTTCACTTGATGGGCAGTACTAATAGATGGGTGGAAACCCTCCAGATATTATTCCTCCTTTTCATCCTCCCAAAGCACCCCTCTGCCCTCCATCAATCCACTTGCAATTACTCCTTTACCTATATGTTTTAAGAGATACTTTCCTATAAAAATAGGAAGTGGTAAATTAAGTGGAACAAGGGTCTTTTTTACCTGGTGAATACTGCATTTCTCTGTCAGAGTGCTGCTGCAGTACTTCTAATGCATCTTCAAAAGCCTGGCCCAGGACATCTTGGTCAGGAAAACTCTGCAAGAACATTTTTCTTGGTTCAGGAACCAGAAAAGACCAGGCTGGTTCTTTCAGCATTGTCAATCAGCAAGTCCCAAACAAATACAGTGCTTGTATAGAATACAAGCATCCTGGAATAGGCATTTTGCAGGCACTGAGGCATTACCATAATTTTTTACTGTTACGAGAAAGTTCTCACTCCTTTGAGAAGTCTGTTTGAGGTCAGTGAGATAGTTCACATGGGTAACATCACTCACTTGGTCAAACGTTTCAAGGTTCATTTACTTAATTTGCAACAATTTTACACAAAGGGTGTTAATACTGTTTGAGAGTTTTATGGTCTGTAATACAGAAGTGTGTGTATCAATTGTCCAACATGATTTATTAAGCCAAAGGTATCATTCAATAAAGTTGACATGATAAAAATTATTATGTATAATTTCTGAAGCAGTTATGCAGAGAAAGTGCTACACTCTGCCAGTACAGGAAACCAAGAGTGGATTTTCAGAAAACTGTTTATTATAATTTTAGAACACCTTGTTCTAAAAAGCTAAAAAAATCCCCCCAAATTTGAGTTTGACTAAGAGTCTACTGTAGTGTATTTGAAACACTCAATAATGAAAAAGAATAGAAGTATTGTAGGCTTACCATTATTTAGATATCAAAACTTGAATCCTGTTGAAAATAAACAATATTTTTTAAATGGTATATCTCTAGATAAAAAATAATTCTCTGCACATAAATAAAACCAACTAAATGAAACAACTCAGTACTATTTCCAATATGAGGTAAAATGTTTTTAATAAAACAGATAAAAGGAATTTATTATTAGAAGGTAGCATTTAAATTAAATTAAATGCTTGTGACATCGTATTTTGATTTTTTAAAATTAGTAGTATGTTTTGTAACTAATCTTCCAGTTTCATCAAAACTGTAACTTGTTAATTATTATCCACATCAATTTAAATACATTTTTTAAAGACATTATGAAGTCAAAATGCGTTGTTGTTGACACTGAGTCTTACTTAGTATAACTACTAATTTCCCAAAGAAAATACTGACCTGTACTAAATGCAAGTGTTTAAATCCCTTTGGTTCACAGCCAGTTGAAACAAACTTAGGCTTTTTTCCTAATGCAGACTAGCATATGACTGTATATGAACATACATAAACACTCAGACTAATTGTGAGGTCCAGAAGCAAATTTGATTGTTTAATAAACAGTGTAAATAGACACATTTTCAGCCAGTTTAACATTTATTATACTTTATATATAACATTACTCAGAAACATGTCCCCAGTACTTTTTTTTCGTTTATATTTCTTACAGAAAACAATAATCAGGTTTCGTTGCCTTGCACGTTTTTTCCCCTGTTATAATTTACATTATTTTTCAAAATTGTAAATATAACAATCAATAAATCAGTATTTTACTCATTAAATATTTGATTATTTTGTGTTACATTTTAAAATACAAAGGAGAGACAGTATACATAAATATTACTAAGGAATAATTTTATCCAAGACTAATCATGAATTTTCTAATTATCCCTCAGGTAAGTATGTCATAGTGTACCATCAAAATTTGAAAGTTTTTTTTAAGTCTTGACACCAAGCATATATGGTGAAATCCTAGTGATTTGGTAATCTGACCTCACTGACATTGATGGGATTTCTCTCTTTGACTTCAGTGCAACAAGTGTTTCAATGAGCTGATCCAATTTTATTCTGAAACCAAAATGGGCCACATAATTCATTTAGCTGCAATGGTGGGCACAGATTCTTGGGCTGTAGGGCTATAGAAATTAAGGACAGGAATCTGCTTTGTAAAGACCCCAACATAGTTCCCCCAATAATCTTAAGTAATTCACTTTCCTTAAACTCATTTTGTCTAACTCAGATTTCAAACTGATACCTGGTAAACCTTGACAGAACATCTACAGTCGCTATCAAGGCTTTTCAAAGCCTAAAATGTTCAAATATTGGCAAGGTACTGTTGAATGGTCACACCATTTACACCACTGAATTCATACCAAAAAAAAAAAATGTCCCATCTTAACTAAGCTTAAAAAAAATTCTGACCACTTACCTAGAATGTCAGCTCCGCAATCAAGAGAAGAATCTGTCTGTTTTCATAAATAAATGAAAGACTGAGTTCCCACAGCAATGAGCCAGCAAAGGGGCTGCATTAAATAGCTGATTTTGGGGAAGTGTTTTGGCTAGGGATTTTTTTGAGAGTGTAGGTATAGTAAACTGCTAGCTTGGCCCTTCATTTGTTTTAAAGAGGGTGATTTCTACTGATATAAACAAAACTAAATGTTGTAACTATCATCCAAAACATGCAGGTTTTAAGCACTGGGAGAGATTCCTTTGGGCTTTGGCACCTCCCAACAAATCTGTGTCTGGTATGGTGGTATGGTGAATCCAGGGCAAAAACCTACACCCTCATCTGTCCCATATAGACTGCAGTGGGCTTAAAGGTTTTATTGGAACCTCCTTGTTGGCTCAGTGTAGGAAGTAGACTAAACTACACTTCAAAACAAGAGTTTGAAGGAATTTCATAATTCTTCTTGAAAGTTCATGTTTGTAGCCCAAGCCCAGATCTAAAGCATTGACTAAAGCATTCAGCAGAGATTCAGACAAGCTGTAGTTGCTGATTTGCCAAACACTTTCTGAGCAGCTCTAGGACATGATGTTGCATCCTACAGGAAGAGAACTCTGTGCTTTTCAGTACAAAACTTCTTAATGCTGATATAATCTAATATGTGCCATAGCTCTTTCCAGCCAAGTCCTTCAGAGGCACATTTTGCAAAATTTCCTCAGCATTTGCCATTAGCTGCTGCAAAACAGTAATTATCTCTTACATTATTTATCTATACTCCCTCAATGAGGAACCTAATCAAGAACTAGCCTGGTTATGAAAACTCATTGAAAGTAATTTGAAGGCAAGGTTAGCATCAACCATTGCTGCTGTTTCCAGATGCAAGCTACCTTTTCAAAATTTGCACCACAAAGTTTCAGAATATCTTTTCTTTTTTTTTTTTGTGAAATACATTGATACATGCTTTTTTTTTTTTTTTTTGGACTTCAGGTTCTATTTTGCACCACTTCTCAGGTGTGCTTGGGCTTATAAAGGACAATTAATTGGCCACTGTAATTTTAAAGTATCAAGTTGTGACTCAGTACTGGATTTCAGGCCAAAATACAATTACACAATTAACTTTCTTTCCACATATAGTTAAATTTACTTTGTAACATGGAAAAACACAGATTTCATGGTTCAGCTCTTCTTGAACTAGAAATATGGATTGGATTTAAAATTATGAATGAGCTTCAAGATTCCTCCTGGGTTCCTTTTCATAAATTATGTCCCAATAGGCCACCTGATGATACAATCTGACCTGCCTACTCCTACATCTCCACCTGAAGCTGGGCAACGAATGTTCTGGCCTCCTGTACTCCTTACTCATCCTGGTCATGAAACTGCAGGGGTGGACCCAGTGGAGCAGGGAGGTCAGGGCTCTCTTGTGCTGGTCACAACCAATTCCTGCTGGCTCTGCAACAGGCCCACCATGTGCCAAAGAGGAGCCCATCAGCCACATGTGGGTGGTCTCTGTGAAAACACACTGAAGAAAGGGCAGAAAATGCCAAATGGTAAGAGACAAAGCTGTGAGGGAACATGAGAGGGGACAAGGAGGGAACAAGGGAGCCAGGCAATAAGGATAGAAACAAGGGAAGGAGGGGATAACAAGGTCAGAGGAGTTGGAGGTGCTCCATAACTGAGCAACCACAACCCCAAAGAGACTGTGGCCCACAGAGGGACCACACTGGTGTAGAGGAAATTAGTAAGAAGGAAGCAGCAGTGGAACAAAAGGGTGAGAAACAAGGAAAGGCAGAGAGAAACCACTACATCTTGACCTCAAACCCCTGTGCCACTCATTGCCTCACCAAAGGAACTGAGTATAACCTGTGGAGATAACAAGAGGGGAGGAGATGTGTCTGGAGTTCAGTTGAGCCTGGGAAAGGGGAAGGAAAGATGTTTTAATGTTTGCCTTCTTCACTTCCCAATACCTGAATCAGCAAATAAATATACTATAGCAATAAGTTAAGTTAAATTCCCAAAATGCACGAGCAGCTGCGTGGGCTTGTGGCTGCTGGCTGGGAGTAGTAAAAGAGAGTGAAGGTCAAGAGATGAAAGCTAATGGTTTTAACACCAATAAAATTGCCCATCTTCCTAAACCAAACTGTTTGATCAGAGTTCTCATTTCAGATTAGGGGCTACAACATCAGGTAGGTCTGCAAAAGTTTGCTCTCGGAGGAAATGGGAAGGTGCCATGCACAGCACAAACATACAACAGAGAAACAAGAACAAATGCTGTCTCATAGGGCAGATTTAAACTCTGTGAGCCATTTGTACATTGAATCTTTGGCCATCACAAGCTCAGAGCAAGGGCTCAGCCTACCTCCCTGGGAAGCCTGTAAGAGTTCAGAAGAGGCACGGTAAGGTACAGCTGAGGACTGAGTGACAACAAACATTGACTTCTCCCTGCTCAGCAAACCCCAGTACAGTCAAGGCTGGCAGCATGATGACCTCTACTGAGAAATACTATTAGAGGACAAATCCTGCTTTGATATTTTCATTGGATGGGAAGACGGATTCCAGATACAAGCCTGAGAAAGAGAACTTACTGTTCACATTTAAATGTCTCAAACAATTGATGTGCCTGATAATAAAATTTTAGTATCAGTTAGAAACCACAGCATCAAGCTCTTCTTCTTCCTCCATGCTTTAAAAATAAACTTCAAACAGAACAATTGTTTAAGTTTCAGAACTTACTTCCATCCTTGCTTGGTACTAAAAGCTAGCTCACAGTGATGATAAAGTAGAAGCATTTTCACCTCTGAATAAACCCCAGAACTAAATAATGTATTACAGCACTTGTCAGAGAGTTTGAGAAAGCATAAAGAGTCTTTCATGAGGCATTGTTCAAATGCAGAATCAAAACAAGTCTCTCTTTTCCTAGAAGGAATATCAAACTTGAAATGGCAAGTTCTCTCACCAGGCATTTGTAGGTTTTTCAGGTTTTTCTGAATATCTGGCAATTTGTAACTGCCCAAATAGCACAAATAGACTCCTCACAATAAAAGGCAATCCATAACAAACAAACAAACAAACAAACAAACAAAAAATTAAAAAAGACTGGTTGTAGAAATTATTCTGTCATGAGGAGTCATCTGCCCACACATAACAGACTGGCTACCAGCTCAAGAATCTCCAGAAATCAGAAATTGCTGAATGAGAAAGCCACAGAGAGATTCTGTGTTTATACACTTGTCCTGGCCCTTGTCAGATGCCTTTGCCACTCTTCGTCTGGCCATGCAGCTCTGTAATAATCTTTGTCATGAATCCTCATGGGCGTAGATTCACAATAATTACACAACTGCAGATGCTTTCTCCCTGAAAGTGGAAAGGTTGAGAGGCCACATGCCTGAGCTCACCTTCTGAGTTTAACCATGTTGACCAGCAAAACCTTCAAATCTCTGCCATTATGCTGCTTCTGGTCTGCTGCCTTCAAGGTTCAAAGGAAACTGCAAAGTTTCTTTCAGCAGTTGTGCAGTCTTTTCTCTATGCAAGAAGAACAGGGATCAACACATGGAGAGCTCTCTTCTTCTACATGCAGTGTGCAGTGATAATCCAGGCATGAGCGTCTCACAGTGAATCAGTCTGCAGTCCCAACTTCAAATCAGTGGGCTCAGAAAAACCATAAATTCACATTCCCAGCCCCGGAATATAAAGAAAACTCTCCTTAAAAAAAGCCAAAACAATCAAAACCGAACCACCAAACAAACACAAAAAAGAAATAAATGCAACGTAGTACTAGCCTGAGTATTATTACCATGATTTTGGTCAGATAATTTAGTGTAGAATATATACCCCCCCCCCATTATGGCATCATATCATATAAGAAAATCAGACCCTGAAATTGGGTCTAATGATTCCATTTGTGTTGGAAGAGTTTAGTCTACACGTTTCAACATACATGGTCATTTATTCAAATACCGGAAGACGAGAACCATAAGTTCAAATTCTTCACTTGCCTTACAAATTATTCTACAAATGGCAAACTCTGCAATGCAAAATACAGACTTTTATTGTAATTGGTGGAGTTATAGTATTGGCTCCTTAGCTGGTGGAAATTGGTATAGAGCCATCAAAGCCAAAGGATCAGTGATATCTAGAAACAGAGGTTCTGGCTCATAGCTGACACCAGTATTATTTTCACTATAGTAAGGGGAAACTTGCTGTGCCAGCACTAATGTTACACATTCTTCCCTGAATTCCTGATTTGTTTTAATTCTTTGCCTACCTTATAAAACATTACAGTTGGTTACCAGAAAGAGTGGTATTTTTGCATTTTAATTCTTGTGAGAGCTCTTTATAGTTATTTACAGAGTACCATTTTTTAAAAGAGCTTTGTCAAACCATTACCTCCAAAAGCATCTTATGTATGAATCTTTTTATCTTAAGAAAGAAAAAAAGATATTGAAAATGTTTTACAAATTGAAGTTGAACCCTAAAATGAGAGATTATCTCAATCAGACTCATTTCCTTACCTCCAAATATGAAACATTTGCATATCACTTTGGGATTCCCATCTCAATCTGAAATTCAATGTAGATCATAAGTTATGATCCAACATTAAGATTTATTTATTTGACTAACATTATATCTGTAACATGTTTCACTTAGAGCCACTGAATACTCACAGCCACAAAATTAGATATTTTGATAAATCATTGCAGAGGTTACGTCCAAGCATGGAATGGGGGGCCATTCTGGGGCCTAAAAAGAGAAGTGCAGCGTGAAGGCTGAAGTTGCATGAGTAGGCAGATCAGCTCTTCAATGGAAAACCCACATCTAAAGCCCCCATTTTACAGCTAGACCCAGTATATTGGTCCAGTTGCTCATGTCAGCAAGGCTTCTCAGGAAGCTTCTTCTTTGGCTCCATATAACCAAAGGAAGTGAATTTCTGCTGGGAAGCCCCGTTGAGATAGAAAACCAGAAACCACAACAGAAGCACAAGGAACTAATAACAAAAAGTGCATTGGAAAAAAACCAAGAACCACCCCTAAAAGAAGACTCTAAAGTGAAATACGAAATAATTATTTTGATTAATTTACAGGTACTCTCTCAAATATTAGGATAAATAAAACACAAAATCAATAATATTTCAGAGGAAAAATTTCAGAGCAAGACAGGAATATAATGAGAGTATTTCATAAAAATAGAAATGGATAAAGGAAAGAATTCTATGCTACATCTTATTGTCACCAACAATGAGCAGCTGGCAGGAATGTGAAGCTCAAGGATGAAGAATGGATCAAGGGTAAAAACGAAAGTCCTTTACTGAAAGAGAAAGTATATAGAAAGAAGAACACAGTATTTTAATAACCCTTAATGGTGAAACTGGGGAAGCCAAATATGAACTAACAATTTTCCAAGTAACTGAGCTATTTATGGAAGAAACATGCTTTCAGATTCAAGGGGCATTTAGATCATACAGGATTAATTCAATACTCCATTTCAATTCCATTCCTCCTAAATCATAAAGCTGAGAGTTGAAATATGTTAAAACTAGGTGACAATGTCTTTTGAACTCCAAAGAATGGATGGAAGCAATTGTGCCTCTTTTTGGAAAAGCTGGAAAGATGGACATACAATAGCTGCTGTAGTACCTGCACCCATATTACAACTTAGAAAGCCTGCCTTTCCAGGGCACAGTCTTACGGCCAGGTCAATACAAAGCAGAGTTTACAATTTAAGTACTGAAACACATATGCTTTGATGTTTCTGGAACTCAAAACCTTACATTCCTCTGAAGACCTTGGAGGTATTTTTGTGTCTCAAAATCAAATCAACAGCCAGAGCACCATGCAGGAAGTAAAAGCACTTTATCCAACTAGTAAGAAACAGGCTGTCTGAGATCCCAGCCCCTTCTTTTCTTTCAAAGCAGGGTAGGGGTGTGTATGGCAGCTGAGCCATTGCACTGCTGCTCTGGGCAGTAGTAATGTGGGTTCAGTTGCCTGCACAGTTTCGGGACTTTAACCTCATGTTCTGCATCATTCAGGAGAAGGCCCTGAACAACAGACCTGTTTGTTAAATCCAGGCTATGGCACATCTTCACCCGGTGCTCAGTTGCACACAGACCTTATCGTGGCTGACATGCTTCCTTTCATTAATGTCTTATTTTAACATGCATAGAAAAAAGTAGAATAATCACTGATAGCTATTATCAAGTCTCAGAATACATTGACTTTAAAGGACCTGCATCAAGGTTTTGGATACAACAATCATAGTTATGACAAAACAGATGCAATTGGGAAAAAAAAGATTGGACAGACATTTGAAGGAAAGGGAAAAGAATGTCTTAGAAACTCTGTAGCAGATTAAAAGAAATCTATAATTAAAAGACCTGTAGGAGACATATAGAAGCAAACAGTATCCATGTAAGGGAGTTCTAACATATTTAAGACAAGATACATACCAGGTTCAGGCAGACAGACCACGTAAGCAACTCTTGAAGCACTGCATCTGAAGTTGTTCAACAGGTCAAAAAAATCAATATCTATTATTATGCAGACCCTTTATTATCTTTAAATCCTGTGTAAATTACCAGCAATGGAAGAATATGCCTATAACAAAAAGCAGGGGTCAGCCTGGGATCCTCAAGTCTGTTGAGGATAGAAATAACAATTGCAAAATATTAATATTATGCATTATAGAATACAACATGCTTTTTTCACTATAAGAATATAAGCTGACATCCATCTTAAATGAAATTCAACACTTTACAGGATACTAGTATAAGGCCTAGGAAGGATAAGTATTTTTTTTATAGTTTCAAAATAGGTAGAGATTTTATGAGACAGTATAAAAGAAATAAATTGCCACTTAAAAAGGGAGAGAAACGTTTTTAACACAAATAAGAGTTTTCTGCACGACCTTTCATAAAAAATGTGCAATTTCATCAGAAGACCAAGAGTTAGAAAAACCAACTGTACGTTGGCATTAACCTCCTCAAAACTGAAAAGAGAAAATGTTTTGGGCCTTCGACCAAAACATGAAACATTTCGTAGCTGTTTCCCTCCAGCTGTTTCAACTGCAGGTGCTTTTGTCTTAAATAAATATAAATAGGGTACCCTGACAGGCTGGGCCAAATTCTGCCATGTGCAACAGGAAAGTCAGCTGCCCGTCCCAGGCAGACACATTGCAAAGTGAACACGCACCAATTTTTTCTACTAAAGCAAAATGTGGGATCACATTTTGTCATCATTCCCATGCAAGTTGTTACCATAATACATCACTGGTACCACAAATTAAGAAAATGTTTAAGCACGCAAGCACCAAAAGCACAGCTATTTGAGCCTCTGACAGAATGAGATTTTCAGAGATAGACATCTACATTTAGTCCCACCAGGGAGTTGGGTAGATATTTCCTACACAGGGCTGAGATGGAAAAAAAGTAGTGAAGACTTGAAAACAGGTCATCTGAAATGAAGGAAGCTGTAAGGTTGTGAGGAATATGGTAATAAATAGTTATGAAAGGTAACCGGTTGATAAATTCACTTAGACATGCAAAAACATATCTAACGTTATAGTCAAATGCTCTGAATAAAAGTATTTAGAACACAAAAACTATTTAAAGCCATTCTCAGTGTTACAATTGTCACATAACAAAAAATCCAAACTGACCAACCGAAAAAAAAAAAAAATCCAGCACATTCTGTTTTTTTTGAAGGAGTAGAAGGAGGTCAGATTTCTGCCAAAATTATAGATTTAAAAAATACCCTTTAAGGAACCGCAGAGCAGTAAAGGAAATTCTTTAAAAATAGAATTCCTGTCACTACTATACTCTGAAGGCGACTGAAAAACAGCTGTCCCAAGTAATGGGATTTTATGCTTTGACAAGGCAAACAGTTATGTGGGCATAAAGTGCTATGACTAGCAAATAGATGCTTCCTATACTGTCAGGAAAGTGCTGAAGAAGTACTTAGGCTTTGGGGATTTTTACAATCTGTTGTTAAAGAAATCCTGTATCTTTATGGTAGGGTAGGAGGGACGCCAGTAAAATGGTTTCCTGGCTTGGAACCTCCTTTGAATTTTCCAAAGCTGAGTGTTTTTTCAGTTTAAATTTCAAATGAAACTGTCTTTCAGCAATGGCTTCTATTTAGCAACGTTCTTTTCAATTTCTTTTTGAGGTAAAAGAAATGGTAAAAATCTAATAACTAACTTGTCTATGAGGGGTTTTTTTTTAATATATACTGTAAGGTAAATGACTAGAAAAGTGAAGTATAAGGGGAAAAGTTATCAGTTAAAATGAAAAATGTAGGAATGTGGTTTTGGCCCTGTTGCCATTCACACTTCCACTTATCTGCCACAGAAGCCCACAGAATCAAATAAACACATCAAAATTAATTCCTTGAGGAGAGACCTACAACAGAAGGATGTCCAGATGCCTTCATTTTGAATTATCATTGAATTCAACAAAAAAGCATGAGACCTGACAGTTACACAACACCTTACTTAGCCTTACATATGTCCTGTAAATGTCCTCCATGGAATTTCGCCGATCTACACCTTCATGATCTCAGTGAGTTTAGCTCACTCATGTTTTTTAGGATGTATCTGCTAAAGGTAGATACAAAGGAAATGTTAAAAAAAATTGAAACTAATTAAGAAGTGGAATCATGGGTTTATAAGTTAAGACTCCTGTTTGCCTGTTTTATGAACCATTTATTAAGCTGTTAGGCAGCCAAGTGTGTAATTCAGTCACACGCAAAAATCTTGAATAAAGACGGGAGAGGCTCGATTTAAAGTGGCTTCTTTAAAGATCCCTTCAGAGATAGAGCAAGGGACCCAGTTCTAGAAGATATTCAGAGGTCATCTTAAACTCATGACTAATCAGAAGCATACTTTAACTTAAAATTGAGTATTTGCTTAATATGCCTGGACAAGTTGAGCTCCTGACTACTGCATGGTAAGGGGTAATACCTTGTATTATAGCTCCCCCAAAAGATGTCAAACACCTCCATTCCACGTCAATCTTCAAATCAAATAGTATTTTTCACCTGTCTGACATAGTTTTCTCATTTTAAGCCAATCTCTTAACATTACCTGTGCAAAATACATGTTGAGCAACTTTTAGATTCAAGGAATATAGTGACTACTCAGTTAAATTAGGTACAACAGCAGCATTACATGGTTATTATGCACAGCCTTAGACATCAAACTTTACTGCATTCTATGTCAGGGAGTTATAACAACGTGGGGGATAAGGCTGATTCTAAATATATGTTGAAAAAGATCCATAAATGCAAATAATGACAGAAATAACTGGGTAGTTGTTATGTTTGAATGCCACTGTGTGTCTCATGTTGAACATTTGTTCAACCGTGTTAAATGAAACGCATGGCAAGCATTGTCCTTGAAAAACATCTTCTTTAGGTGTATTTATTTATGCTGTTGAGCAGGCACAGAAAATCTCACAGCTAAGGTACCGTTTGTGTTGGGAACTTTTTTTTTTCCTGTTCCATAAAACTCATCTGAACTTAAATGACATTGCAAGCCACTGCAATTCTTCACCCATGCTCAGTGAATTTTTATACTTCAGTGTCTGAGTGGGAGCACCACTGGCAAGGAGATGTTTCCTCCCAGCTTCTTCCTAGACGTGGGACTGTGCATGTACTCTTCCACCAGCACATGCTGTGAACAAGCACTGCAGGATCAGATCAGGGCTTGCCCTTTAACTGAAGATTTGCAGCAGGATATGGTTAAGCACTAGAGTTCAAGAACTGTTTTTTAGCTGCTCTTTCAGATCAAATTTTTCTTCTACTGACACCTGGATAGTGCTGAGGCTTCATGGGACAAGTAGCTGTTTGACTGGAATACAGTCACAGGAAGGAATGAATTTGAAAGGAAGCAGTACCGGAGCAGTACCAGAGATTGCTGTATAGGACACCAAGTGAGGGGTAAGAAGGAAAAGAGCAGAAGATGCTGGGAAGTAAGACTAAGAACTGGGGGTTGTTGGCAATGGAAAGTGTTTGCATAGACACTGGCTCTGAACTCCAGTGTGCTCAGTGGAGTGGTGGGGAGAGGTGCCAGAAAGACATTTAACCAGGATTTGAGAAGAGAGGATTGTAACCTATTTGACAAGAAGATAAAAGTAAGGCTAAGATTCACATGAGAATCTGCTCTGATTTTGTGTGAGACCTGACTGAAGAGTGTAGGATTGGGGATCAGAAGCTTGGATCAATGTATCTTGGATTGAGGGGGACAAGAAGAATAGAAGCCAAAAGAAGTGGAAAGGGAAGACTGGATTTTGAAAGGTAAGGGAAAGAGGGAGCAAGCTTGGGGAATGGAGGGAGAAGGACCAATGTCCTCTTCCCACTCTCAAACTCCCAAGACTACTGTGGAGACCAAGATTTCACCTGGACTGGTAATGCTTCCCTGCTGTAGCAAATACTGGTGAAATTCTTCAACTGTGTGCAAGAGGATAGCAACCTGCTATTGCCATCAGCTGAGCAGTTAACTCAAATGGTGGAGATGCAGGTGGCAGTCTGGAGGGATTTTTTTTCATGCCAGGTTTTTCCCAAATGTTACTTTTGCTAACTGAGGCATCTGCAGTGGGGCATGCGGGAGCCTCTTCCAAGAGAATTTGGAAGTACTCCAAAGACAGAAAGTATCAAATCAAAACATAATCATTTCTCTTTCCTCCTCCCTGGGTGAATACTTTAACACTTTCCTCTGAAGGCCCTTATTTTTTTAATGTGCATGGAATAAATCTTGCTCTAATAGTGAGCTGGGACTGCTCAGTAAATGAGACGGTCATTTGCAGAAACCCCGCTGCATCTGTTGCAGAAGTTATAAACTGTCTCGTGAATAAGGAAGAGAGAGGATGCTCTCAAAATTAAAGCAGCTGAATGCTACCCTGGAGAAGTGGGTTTGGGTTCTGAGCCTGTGTCTACCACAGAGTTCCCAAATGATGCTAGGCAAGTCCCTTTGAAGAAATTTTCACAGGTGGTCACTTACTGTGTGTTCCTCATTTCTGACTTGAGACCCCAGTACCAGATTTGCAGAAATGCTGAGCAGTACCAGCTGCAAGTGCAAGCTCTGGTCTGGGCCCACAAACCGCCCACAAATGCTGAACTCTCTACAACGTGAGTTCTTAGGTCTCTTAGAACAAATACACAGAATTAGTGGGTATTCTCTAATTTAATCTCATTGTGCCTTCATCCTTGTTAAGCAGGGATAACAAAATTATATTCACATCACAATGCACTTATAAATGTCTTAATCCTGATGTATCATTGATATGTTACAATGGAGGAAGCATAAGCAAAAAATCTATAAAGAGGTTAACAATTCTCTCTTGAAAGCAACATCTGACCCTGTAGTGAATAAGGCTCGGGGATCCAATCAGGATAGAAATCCCACTGGCTAATCAGTCACTGAAAGAGCACTATCCCACATATGCACTGAATGAAGGAAAGATCCTTGTAGCAGAAACAGCTGGTGATCATGTCATAATAGTACCATAATACGTGTACACAGTGAGGACAAATTAAAGTTGTACCAGTCAACTTAATTTTATCATGTTGTAATTAATTTTTCTTTCTTTATTTGCAATCTGAATATACTTTTAAAGGAGATTTCACTGTGTGCACAGACAGGAGGGCTATTTTTTTTTTTTTTCAGTAATTTCTTCCTCTTTGAAAAAAAATTGTGGACTTCTAAGGGACTTCTTGATCCTTCCAGAGGTGCTTTAACAGCACAACAATATTTTTTTTCCAAAATGTTTCGAAGACTTTTGACTCTGATAAAACAACATTTAAAAAAGTGTAACTAGATAAAAATCCCTTCCCTGCAGTTCTCAGATTTTCAGTGTTCATCTCTAAAAATGACTAATATAACAAAATTTCAGATTAATTAGAGGCAAAAAAGCACATTTAACATACTTCAGAAAGCTGTGGGAAGGGAAATCTCTGGGACTGTTTAGAGTTCAGAGTCAACAAATATATTGCCAGTGTTCCATTTGTGAAGTTGTGTGGGCTGAGCTTGTAAATAAATTTCCCACCAAAGTCAGCTTCAGCAACACCATGTGAGAAATTAGGATTACTATCCTAATATCCTCTGTCTTCATAGAGTCTCCAGTTAGAGCTTGAGTTGTGCCTGTGGATAAGAAGCCAGAGAGTTCGCGCATCTGCTCTCCTCATTTTGTTGTTTCATTCATGTTGTAGCTGGCCCTGCTCTTTTAAAGCAAACATGACATAAAAATCTTGACATGTGTAGTGCAAAACCAAACCGTTTACGTACCGATGAGGAAAGAGAAAAATCAGGTGTTTTGTTTTTAATTAGCAAAATTAAAAGCAGAAAAAGGACATGTCCATATTTTCCTCTATGCACCATTTCAGAGTAGTCAGACTGTCTCTTACTCTGTACTATTTACCTACAGTTGAATATTAAGCACCAGTGATAATAAATCCCACAAGTGGCTTGTCAGAGTTGTCTCTTTGCTATTTCAAAGCCTGATGAAAAAAAAATTTGCTTGTGAAAATGACATAGACTGGTAATACCTTGGGAATTGAAAGGCACCAAATGAAAGGAAAATAAATCCAAAAGAAAGTCTTCAGCTGTGATTAAAAACCTTTTTTGCAAGTACAAAATTCCCATGAGAATGCTAGGAAACAATTGTAAATCTACTTTTTTAGAAGACTTATATGATTCAGCATAATGGTTATTGCAAGTAAGTTCCTCTTTTTTTAACAGAGCTTGAAACTTGCTAAGATATAGTAGCACCATTCTCGCAGAACAAAAGCAGTATTTCCACATGGTACAGTTCAGCAGACATATTGTTTTTATTTTAAGAGTCTTCTGGAGAAGTAAATGTAATTGTTAGACAAAAAAAATATACAGAATGCATTTTTATACAGAAATTGTAAGGTACTACATAGTAGATTGCTCTTGTGTGGCAAGAGGGAGTACACAAGGCTAAAAGCAGTTCAGCTGATAAACACGCTAATTCTATGTCCATGTAGAACATTTTTGCACAGATCAGCCACAGAAAATCCATATTAGCCAGCCTATCTTGCTAGTTGGAATGGGTACCTGGGGAAAAAAAAACTCTCTCATGTGTCATCATCTAACAAAAGAACCAAGAAGCAGCAAACTACTCTGAAACTATGCACTTTTTTTCTTTTTTTTTCTTTTTTTTTTTTTTCTTTTTTTTTGCATCAGCAGTAAACTGTGATATAGAGTATATTAGGCTTTGGTCCTACTGAAAGTACTTTTCTGCAGAATGCCCTTTATCTGATGAATATCTCTGAATAAACTCCCACTTCTCTGCTACACTTCCAGGTAAACTATACATGCTTGAGTATAATGTGTAATGTAGGTCTCCATCTGCCAAGCATCTATTTTATTTGTGAATCGAGACAGATGTTTAAGATAATATGAACATGTTAGTTATACATCTTAGCATACTATTGCAAGAAGCTTTTAAAAGCACTGATTGTTGCTTGCTTTTGATGAAACTCTTTGTTCCTTCTGTTTATCCCTTGTCATGATAAGTAGCTGTTGCTAATCTCCAAATCATTCTCCTGTGACATTCGGGATGATGTGTGACACAGTGCATGAACAATTGTGAATTTAGCTAATGAACATAGAAGAAAATAGACCCATAGAAGAAAAAGTGACAAGAAAACTTCAGAAACTTGTCACTAACACTGGGAAGTTTCAATGAAAAGTAGGGACTAGCAACTGGAAAATAAAGATGGAACTTTCTGATTTCTTGCAGAAGCAATTTTATTTATTTATTTATTTATTTATTTATTTATTTATTTAATTTTATATTTGCTTGGGATGTTTCCCATATGCAGTTGGCTGTCATCTTCAATGGCTTTGGGCAGAATGTCTAAGAAATATACTCACTCCTTTTGAAATCCAGTGCTTTCTCCTACAGAGACAATGATCCTGTTTTTTCCTTGGTGTGTTCAGAGACTACCGGTCTCACATTTTTTTACAAAGTGCTGAAGAGCTTTCTGGGGCTCAGTTTCTGAACTGGGTATCTAAAAAATTAGCTGCTTTTGACTGCGAGTGTCTAGACTTGATGATCCATTTGGTCCCTTCTATCTCGTGTTCCAAACTGCCATCAAGCAGTAAGAATTTTTTGAGCTACTATATGCAGACATAGCATTTTCATTTCTAAGTATTGCATGTTGTCATAAACATATCTCTCCATACACCTGGTAGGGACTGAGCAGAGGTAAGTCCTTATCGGTGGAATTCCATATTTTGTCTAACGCAAGATGAAACACCGTATGCTGAGGCCAACTGCTGTATTATTGCTGATTGCAGTGCGAAATGAAATGTGACAGGGTTCAATGACTGTTCTGACAAATTACTTTTTTTTTCTTTTTCTTTTTTTTTTTTTTTTAAATCACAAAAAGCCTTGAAAAAAGTGCCGGGTTTTAGAGGGACTTTTTTTACTGTTGGAACCTCTAATTTAAATGCACGCATGTTAAGCAAATCGTTGTAATAACAAAGATAAGTGGTTTGGTGGCAACTCCTACCTTAAAAGAAAATAGAATCGCTGTTAACTAGCTGTCAAGAGATCACTCTCATCAGGAAGTGGAACGCTTACAGGAAGAATTAACAGGCACATTCAGATTCATTACGTTAAAAGAGTAGATAATATAGACAATGGATAACGTGGTGGCAAATGCAGGCAAAATTGTTGTAAACCAGCAACAGGCTTCTAGACTTTGGCCCTCTCTATTCGAGTTTTTCAGTAAACTTTTTTTTGTTTTGGTTAGTTCCTATGCTTTCGTCCTCCACCTTGCACACGTTTCACCTTGAATTTCTGTTCTACATTAAGAGAAACGGGAACATAAAAAAACCAGCTGAAATCAATGGATTTGGTGTTTCCCCCCTATCATAACCATGACACCTTCCCTGTCCTTTATAGGAATTGCTTTGGGGGCTAAGATATTTTCACAGGTATAAAAAACGGTTGTGGCAAGACATTTGGACAAAACCACACAGAGCCTCTTGTTAAGGGCATTCTATATAGCTGTAGTCAGCATATATGCTACCACTCACACAGCTTCTCCATGGGTGAATCAAAAATCCACTGCTAGAATATGCTTCACTTACTTCTCACTTGAGGATTGTCACAGTATTAAAGCAGTTATTAACTCTGTTAAGAAGTTCTGGAAGAGAGAAGTGCTTCATAGGCTTAGTGCCAGCAAATACACAAGTTTTAGGGCTATATCTACATATGATCGAACAGGGCTCTGCATTGTCTTTCCAGCAAGAGATGAGCCTCTTGAAATACTGAACTACGGAAACAGCCACCAGGAACAAGACCTGTGGTCTCAAAAGTAATGGAAAATTTTCCTCCTACATTAACCCCCATAATTTTAGGATGAATCCTTGGAGAAGAGTTCCCAACTCAGCCCTTGCAAGAATAAAGTAGGGGAGACATGCAATCTGTAGAGAAATGAAGAGTAGAGAAAAGAGGTTCTTAGTAGGTTTTTGGAAGATGGAGGAAGCCAGTGTAGAAGATGATGAGCCTGCATGAATACAATACCTTTTTGAGGCTATGTAACCAAGAACAAAAGCCTATGGCTTCCACAATAAACAGACATTTACATCTGCACCAAGCGATAAAATCTTCAACAGAATAAGACTAGAAGCGTGCCAATGACAAATAACAGCATCACTAACTATACTGAAATTTCAGCCCAAATTATTTTTATTTTCACAAGCAAGACCTCTTGAAACATGTTTATGCAATGAAACAAACCGTGCACAATACAAATTCTCGCATGTTACATTAGGCTGGCTTATCCTTACAAGACAGACACTTTGTCCTAGCTCCTGTCCAGACTGTTTGCATGTGAAAATATATGTTTATATTTGTATCCTTAGGCAAGAGCAAAAACTGAGGATTTATCCTGCTCTTCACAGAGGCTGCAAGACCCCTTAGACAGCCAACAGCCCCACAGTCTGGTGCTACTCACATACTGCACCAGACCCGAGCTTCCTGTTTCTTGCTTTCGAGTTGTGAGCGCTTGTGTTAGCTGCTGGATGGTTGATTTTTAGGTTAGTATGTCACTGGGAAACTCTTGGGATTGTAGCTGTAAGCTCAATATGCTGTCAATGATACAGGTTTCAGAAATACTAGTCAAGAAATTAGAGTAGCACACAGAAATAATATATAGCAAATACAAGCACTTATAAACCAACCAGTTGCAGACAAAATACGGAAAGTTTAGTCAAGTGTTTCACCACGCTGTCAGACCATCACTGGGACAAGGATTAGCCCTCAAATGAGTGTTTAAATGTAGGTTGAGAGGCAATCAAAAACACCCGCAAGCAAACATATCACACTTCTAAGCTTCTGAACTCCTGAGAGTCAGAAAAGCAGTTGTATCGAACAGAAGGTGATGTTTCACCAGAGAACACTCCTGGTCACAACTGTGTCTAAATTCTGTCCTGTTCTGCCCATTTTCCTTACATCATCTTCCAGAATAGATAATATAAAGCTAGGAGCTTCACCATGCTAGGTAGGAGAAAGACTGAAACACATGGATAAGGTGTGAAGTGGAAGGTACCACGCACTAAAACAGCAATGGATGGTTCAAGGATGCATACAAAAATTAACAGGAAAATCATTAAATTACTACATTTTGAAGATTGATGAAAGCAAGATTAAGAAATGATGTCGCAGTTCAAATTAACAGAAGTATCCATAAACTGTTCCTAAAAATAAAGATATTAGTCTAATGACTGACATCTGAAAATTTCTAGAGTAAAGTTTTCATAGGACAACACATCAGATGTTAACAAAGGTGGCTGACTGAAACTGCAGAATCCAAAGTCTCACAATTATTAAAAACCCATGTGCTCAGAGTTCAGCAGCTGTTCAGAAACTGTAGGAACCGCTTAGAGGGAGCTTATTTCAGGGCCAATGCACAGAGCACTCATAAACTGTAGGTAGAATAGCTCATATGCAATTATGCTATAATGGCATTTAAGAAAACAGTTCCAGCCTTACCTTTAATTACAGTATTTGAGTGGTGTAGAGGAGCCACTTGCCTTAGGTGCCCTTGATGTCTAATATAACTCTTTCTTACATAGGAGGTATTCAATTTTACAAATGTAAATTGACTTTTCAATCAGCAGAAAATTCTTCTTCTGAAGAAAGCACAATTTTGCCCATATATAATTCATAGCTGGGGAAGTTCTATTAAATCAAAGGGGTACTTTTTTCTTCCTGAGGAACATGCCACAAAACAAACTACAAGAAACTTGCGTGAGAAAGAATAAGCTATGATTTACTCTGGGTATGAATTCGGGGATGGGAAGGTGCTGTAATTCAAAGGCAAACTCTCCAAATCTTCTCTCCACATCAATCATTGCCTGTTTTCCTAGTTTTACTTCTTTTTCATGAAAAGAGATAGAATGATAGCCCTGCTCAAGAGCCTCAAAAAAATGCAAAGCAGAAACAGCCTTCCCTGTGACTTCCCTGTGACATGCACACCAACACATTGGAATGAATTGCAGTGGTATGAAGCTACCTGCAAATACCTCCACAACCCTGATCTTGTACTGCTCTTCCTTCTTTGTACTTCTTTCTATATAACGTTGACATTAGTGTAGTCATTAATACAAATTTTATGCTAAAAAATACCATATTTCTGCCCAATGAGTGGGCTGTTTCAGATGCATGAGGAAAGAAAGCATGAAAGAGAGATCCAGCTAAAAGTTACCTGGACAGCACAGTGATCCTGGGACAGGTCTTTAAGATGTAAAAGGTTGGGCATGGATTAGATAGGATGGATTTTGGGCCCTGGACAGAAAAAGTAAATGGGTACATACTGGGGAGAACAGGAGCTGTCTAGGTACAGTGCTGCTTCAACGCTTTTTATGCTGAAGGGTTCCCTGAGTTTTGGTTCAGTCAAGAGATCTCCTACTGATGGGGCAGAACACAGTTATCCACTGATTTGAAAACATTGGACAAAACACCAAAATTAGGAGGCTTCCACCCATATGCTATTTCAGGGATGAAATAGCTGAATTTGGGTTTGGACCTCCTATGGCCTCTTCCAGCCTCAGGTGTTGTGTGATACTGTCAATGACTATTGGTGGTGTGTGATGTCTCACTTAGAAGTGCCTTGCTACCAGATGACCATCTGTGGGTCTGCCCCTCAAGGAAAGACTCATAAGGAACAAAAGAGGACAGAGACAGTTCAAGCTAGGGAACTACTTCCACAGAGCAAATGACTGAAATAGACCAAAATGTTTCACTTTGAAAAGAGACAATAAAGAGGGATACGACCAGTAGATATAAAATCAGAAATTGAACAAGAAAGTGAATAGCGCTTTTCTTTCGTTTCAGGGAAGCTAATCAGTGGACACTGGGAAGCAGAAATGAAGGACAGTAACACTACAGCCTCTCATGTTGCTTCCTAGACATCTGTTATTGGCCTGTCGGAGGCAGGCAACAGATCTATATGAACCTGTAAGTGACATAGCGGTCATGTTCTTCTGTTCAACGTTCTTGTTTAGCTTCCCATTTTGTCATTCCCTTCCTGATCTCATGGAACAAACAGGAAGTAAGACGAGACAAGGGGAAAGGGGCAACAGAACATGACTGGCAAAAGAAGGAAGCAGGCAGGACTTTTGTTCAATGAGAATCACCATCAAAGAGAGTCCCCATACCTACTGCTGCCAGCTGGACTTCAATGATGACATTTTACATTGTCTTGCCATCATTTAAAACATGCTTCTGAGTGATTGTGATGCAGCATCAGGAGTGTCAAAATGACCCAGATAAAGGTACTTAATTAAAAAATGGTCACCCTTCTACGGAGTTTGCGAGTTCCTAGAGGGTGAGGACATTGCTTGGCCACGTTCTGGTGCCGTGCAGTGGCAGTCCAAGCAGACGCAGTGACACCGTGGTTCTATGAGCATTGGAAGCAGGGCAGTTGCATGTCCAGCAGATGAACGACCATGACTGAGCTTTTAATTTAGATATTGAAAGGAAAGGAGTGTGAGAGCGGCCTTCATGATATATCACCAGAAAACCGATGTAGGCCAGGAGCCTTAACTGAGAAGTTTTTCCAGTGCCTCACAATGGCTGAATTCACACACCAGCCTTCTTCCCCGACTTGTGGAAACAAACCCCAAAACACCCAAAGGGTATTGAAGCAGGTCTGTTCATTCACAGTGCCAGGTGCATGGGGGATAATTCCACCAATCACGCACACCCATTGCCTTTCTTCAGCTCCTTTTATGTGATATAATATTACATATGTGTTAGCTGTGTTACATATTCATTAGTTGTGTTACTTATGTGTCAGAAAATTCCAGAAAAGTGGGAGGGGAAATCATTCACATACACCACTCCTATAACTCCGCCTTGGAACGCTCCTTGGGGGGTCTTCTTTTGGGGGTCTTTGGGTGAAGTAAGAAGTCTTCCTCAGGCCTGAACTTTTCAACTTCGTGAATAACTGAGGAGTTGGCATTGTCTAATTAACTCAAAACTGGTATCATCTCTAGGAGCCTCTCTTTATCAGCCTTCAAGGTCCCTTCTCCTAAACTTCAAAGCTCCTTATCAAAACTCCAAGGTTTTCTGTCCCTGCTAGAGTCTTCATTATAAAATTAACTATAACCTGTCTGTAAGTTAGCATAAGCAAGCACGGTCCTATTCTAAATCTATCTAAAAATTACCTTTAGTAAGCAACTAAGGCTTCAATCTTGTGCTACTGCTTCATATTTTGATCACGCCTTTTCATCCCATAACTGAAGGTGGTAAAGAAGACTTGGCTGTGGTCTCTCCTCTTCCCTGTGCCACTTTCTCATGCGGGAACTGTACAACTTTGCAGCTGCCATCCCGTTTTGGTGAATTTTATTAAAAACGCTCAACGCATCCTAAAAGCCAGGCAAGGGAGGGAGGCGAACGGCCCTCCCACAGTACCGCTGCAGGCGTCGCACGCTCTGCAGTCGGGCTGAAGAGACCCAAAACAAACCACACCCCCGGCGCCCGCTGAGCAGGGAGCGGAGCCTTTCGGGCGGCGCCCGTTCCATCGCCGGCGGTTTCGCTTTCGTTTCCGTTTCCGTTGCCTCTCCCAGGGCGGAGCTCCCTGGGAGCCGGGGGAAGGCGGCGATCCGAGGCCATGGCGCTGGCGGCCGAGGCGCTGCGGGTGCTGTGCGGCCTCGGCGGCTGCCTGGAGCAGGCGCAGCTGCAGCGCTGGCTGCCGGGCCGGCCCTCGGCGGAGCAGCTGGCGGCCGTGCTGCGGGACGCGGGGCGCTTCACGCTGGTGCAGCGGCCCGGCGAGGGGGGCGCGGCGGCGGAGGTGGCCGTGGTGG
>VXAY01000238.1:556158-595562 GCA_013399855.1 Oxyruncus cristatus
GCGGAGGTGGCCGTGGTGGTGGCCACCAGCCCCGTGCGGCTGTGCCAGGAGTACAGCGCGGGCTGCCCGGGGCACTGCGGGCAGCTGCACCTCTGCAAGTACCACCTGAAGGGACACTGCCGCAACCACGGGCCGGGGTGAGGGTCGGGCGGCTTCCATCGCCGGGGATGCCGGGGCGGTCGGGGCGTTCGGCGTTGGGCACGGGGGGCCCCTGCAGTGGGAGGAGGCTTCGGTAAAGGCCGTGCATCCCTTTTCGTATCGGAAATGCTCCTTTCTCCGCCTCCTGGGTTTTTCGTTTGTTTTGCTTGGGTTTTTGAGGGTTTTGTTTTGGTTTTGGTGTTTGGTTTTTTTTTTTTTTTATTTATAGTTGGTTGGATTTTTGTGTGTGTGTGTGTGTGTGTTTTTTTTTTAGTTCCTGTTTCCAAAGAGACAGACACGGGCGGTGGTTTCACAGGCTGCGGGTCTCGCGGCGCTTCCTGCCCCGCTCACCGCCGCTCCCTCCCGCAGGGTTCCTGCCAGCCCAGTCCCGCCCCCGCACGCAGCTTGTGCTGCGGGATGTTGGGGAGTGTGCTCGTGGAGCGGGAAGGGAGCGTTACTCCGGTGTCTTGGTGTTGCCGTGGTTGTGAGCTGCAGGTCAAAACCACCAGGATTGTCAGACGCTGTTGTGACTGTGAATCAGAAGTAGCGTGGCAGTTATCCTCAGAGTAATTGTGTAATCTGTTTTGCAAATCACATAACTGTTTTATAAAATAGCAGCCCGGATTTTTCTGAAACCGTGGTTTTGAAAAGTGTGGTTTTGAAACTGTTTAGTGTAATGCCCATGGGATAGCAAAACAGTGCTAGTCTGTTACACTAATTTTGCAGTTGGGTTTCTTCACTTGTAGGAAGGACTGCAGGTTTTCTCACGACTTCTACTCAGACCACAATCGCCGTGTTCTAAAACGCTATGGGCTTGAGATTTTAGACAGTGATGAACTTCGCCAGCTTCTGCTCCAAAATGACCCTTCCCTCTTACCAGAGGTGAGTATTACTGTGACAGTTTGAGCTTTGTGTTTCAGTGAACATCACCAAGTGGAAAAGGCTTGATAGAGATGGAGATGTTAGGTGTCAACTTAGCTTAATGCAAATTTAAAACTTTATATATGCATCTTCTGTTCTTACCTGTGGTGGGTTAAGCCTGGCTGGCAGCTAAGCCCTTGAACAGTCCCCCACTTACTCCTCAATCCCCTGTCACAAACAGAACAGGTGAGAGATAACAAGAAGAACAAAAGTGGCAAAACTTGTGGATGGAGATAAAGACAGTTTAGCAAGTGGAGGAAAGAGGGGAGAAAATAAATGTATCAAAGGAACACTTCTGCGTCATCACCTAATCAGACTGATACCCAACAAGTCTCTGAGCAAGGGCCTCCTTGTAAGGAAGACCTATCTTTTCCCTCTTCACCCTCCTCACCCTTTTTCCCCCTTCACCCTCCTCACCCTTTTTCCCCCTGTCCCCTCTCCCTTTTTTTATTTTTTTATTTTTTTTAAGATCGTGACATTATATAGCATGGAATATTCCTTTGGCCAGTTTGGACTATTTCCTAGTTTTGGCTGGCATAGATACAGTGCTGTGTTCTAGATTTAGGATGAGAATAATGTTGATAACACAGTCATGTTTTAGTTGCTTCTGAGCAGTGATTGCACTAAGTCAAGGACTTTTCAGCTTTTCATACTGCCCTGCCAGCCCGTAGACTGGGAGTACACAAGAAGTTGGGAAGGGACAGCTGACCCAAACTGGCCAAAGGGATATTCCACACTGTATGACATCATTCTGAACAATAAAACTGGGGGGAGTTGGCCAGGGGGTGGTGGCACACTGTTTGGGGACTGGCTGGTCAGGGAGTGGTGAGCAATTGCATTGTGCATCGCTTGTTTTGTATATTCTTTTATCATTATTATTATTATTTCCCCTTCCATTTATGTCCCGTGTTTATCTCAACCCCACGAGTTTTATCTTTTTTCCGATTCTCTCCCGCATCCCCTAATGGAGCGAGCAAGTGGCTGTGTGGTGTTTAGCTGTTCCTGGTTTCAGCTGGGATAGAGTTAATTTTCTTACTAGTAGCAGGTACAGAGTGTTCTGGATTTAATATGAAAATAAGATTGACGACCCACTGATGTTTTGATTGTTACCAAGTAGTGCTTACCTTCAATCACCGACTCTTCGGTTTCCCTTGCTCTGCCAAAGAGGAGAGCAGAAAAAACTGAAAGGGAGCATAGCCAGGACAGCTAACCCAAACAGACCTAAGGGATCAGCACTGTTTTGGTCACAAACCCAAAACATAGCATGGTATGGTCTGTTGTGAAAAATGTTAAGTCCATCCCAACCAGATCCAGTACCTCTTTACTAACACAGATCAAAAAAGTTCATTATTCCAAAACTAGAAAATCAAAAGGTAGTGACCCAGTAAAATCCACTATCCTACATCTATGTGACTTAGCACTAAATTCCAGCTGCTTGAGAATGTCTGTTAGAATGTTGTCTGTTGGAAGATCTTTCTAAACATTGGCAGGGCAAAGGAAAAACTAACAATCATTTGGAAAACAAGAAGAAATGTATCTTTTAAAAGCAAATGTCTACTCATAGTCTTAAAAATTTAAAAATCATGAATTCAAACAGTCTATATGAGCACACTGTACCTTAATCTTTAAAATCTTTTTTTTTTTCTTTACCCAAGGTCTGCTTGCATTATAACAAAGGTGATGGACCTTATGGATCTTGTACCTTTAAAAAGTCCTGCACCAAACTCCATGTTTGCCAGTACTTTTTGCGGGGACAGTGCAGATTTGGCAACACCTGCAAACGATCTCATGACTTATTAAAGTCAGAATGTCTTGAGAAACTGCTGAAACAGGGAATGAGCTTGGACAATATTGAGAAACTACCTTCTCTCTATAGAAACATGTATGACATCAAAAATGGCAACAGGAACGTGCATGACATAGAAGAGGCCAAGGCTTCACCATGCAAAGGTAAGTGATACCATCTTTTGAAAACATCAGAAGAAGAGTCACTATAGTTCTCACAGGTGTCATGTCATTAAGAAAATCCTGATTTGTCTTTTAGGAGGAACTTTGTACCTATCTCATTGACAAAAAATTGTGTCTTGACAAGTGAAGTGCATTTCAAGACTTGACAAAGTGCTGGTGTTTAGAAAAAACATAAATTTGGGGCTAAAAACGTGTAACAGAAACTGGAAGTAGGGAGGTCAATAGTTTGGGGGTTTTTTGTAAAAAACATAAAAAACTTTAAGAAGAGTGTTGTGTCTGATTATAACTATTCAGTTTTTTTCATTAATGTAGCGATTGTCTAGCACAAGAATTCAGAGACAGCACTATCCTAGTTACTTCTTAGAGACATAGTATTTGTTTGCTCTTTTCTTTTGAAGTTCCTTAGAATTGTAAGTTAAGTATAATTTAGCAGGATAAAAAAAAAGAGTAACAGAATGGAAAATCCAGGTGTGTATGTTCATCTCCACTGTTCTGCCTCCATGCTTTATTTTACAGACGTATCAAATTTTTAAACTTCATATTTTATAGCTGCCAGTGTGATCAGCTGTGTGGAATGCACGGTTAACTCAAGTCCATCTGGAAGTGTAAAGGCATTGGATTCTATTCTTGTTTTGCAGTGATAGCTAAAACCTGTATCTGAGGAATTTACAGTTTCAGGAAAGTAGTTCAGAAAGAATGGATACAGTGATGGAACTTTTGAGTTTACAAGGTTATCAAAGGCTACAATGTCTCTCTGGAGCTGAATGCAGTTACGTAGTTTCAAACACTGGCTTTAGGTATCTTCCATACTGATAGGAGCGCCTTTAAGAAGGCTTGTTGATACAAAGTATATTATTAAGTCTTTTAATTTCCCCCCTAGATCAAAAACACAGCTCTAGACGAGAGTCTGCAACTACGAAAGATGATGAATCAGAACAGATCTGTTTATATCATCTGTACAAAGGTTGTGACTTTAAAGGTAGGTTGTGTCAAGTAACGGTATAGACTGTATCAAGCCCAGTGTATTTTCCTTTTCCCATAAAGAGGTGATAGACATCTTTCACAGAGACAGGAAACTTTAGAACTTATGCTTGTCTTTACTTAAATCTCACTGCAATCTTGAGTGCCGGTAGGCAAGTATTTGATCTATCCAGTATACCAAACAAAGGAGCCATTGTATTTTCCTCTGGAATGTATATCTACCTGTGCTGGAGATTGGCTACTCCACCTGTATTTACCTAAGATACTTGCTGAACCATAGAAGTCACATTTCTAAATAGGAAAGATACAAAAGGTACTCCCTTGTTTCTTCTAGTGCTCTTGTGTTCTGTTTCAGCTCTCTGCCTTTCAAAATGTTCCAGCTTGTCCAGGAAAAAGGCTGCTGTGCCAGCTTTCTTGTTGTCCTTCTTGCATCCTTTTCCTTCTTGACGTTCTTTAGCTCCCTCAAGTACTGCACGCTTTCTCACATGACCTACGTGGTGCAGCCTCCTTCACTTTCCCTGTAGTTAAATTGCCTTTTCTGCTGTGAAAACTGGCCTCGGGTTTATACTTAGTTGTACTGGTGATGTCACCTTCGCTCCCGTTGACAAGTGACTCCATACTGACTCTGAACTCCATGTAACACTTGCGATATCTCGGTCACTGCTACCACTGCTGTTGTTCCTGGTAAGGTCTGGACCCTTGAAGACTTCTTGAAGGACAATGGGCTTTGAGACTAAGGGAATGATATCTGCATATATATCAAAAGATGGGAAAGGTGATGGGTGATTAACGGGATTGTATTGGAAAGTGTGGGACCTAGGCATAATGTAAATAGTATGGAATAAGCGATGGATATTCCCCTGGTTTCAGCTGGAATAGAGTTAATTTTCTTCCTAGTAGCTGATACAGTGCTGTGTTTTGGATTTAGTATGAGTGATGCCATAAATCAGGTCTTAAATAAAAACCCCTAAGACTCAATTTGTGAGCTTCAGCAGGCAGCAGTCCTTTATTTATGACATTGGATGCAAAAAAGCCTCTTGCTTTTATTTAGTTACCTAATTAACAATTCAAAGCATTACCTAATACTGTTCCACCCCTTTCCCAGAATTGTTCCTCTTCTAGACATGCCACCTATTTTGAGTCAGTGGTCCTTCAGAGTGGTCATTCTTGTATGTTCCACAGTCTTCCTCACGTTGTCCTTTTCTTGAACTCTTACTCTGGCACATCTTCATGTCCTTGAAATCAGTGTCTGTATACTTTGTACAGTTTTGTACAACCATGAGGACGGTTTTGTCTAGTTCATCAGCTTTATCAGCTTTGCTTCAAAATAAAGATACTTTCTGTCTCTTGAGAAATTCCTTTCTGCTGAGACTGCCTGACCTTTAATATAAGCTATATAGGTTAAGCTGCATGATTTTGTTACATAGTTTTAAGTTTTAAGGTACGTAGCTCTATACCTCTATGTGGGAATAACATTGATAACACAGTGATGTTTTAGTTATTGCTAAGTAATGTTTACCCAAAGTCAAGAACTTTTCAGCTTCCCATGCTTTGCAAATGAGGAGGTGCACAGGAAACAGGGAAAGGAACATGGCCCGGACAGCTGACCTGAACCTGCCAGAGGGGTATTCCATACAATTAGAACATCATGCTCAACATATGAACTGTGGGGAGTTGGCTGGGAGGGGCTGATTGCTGCTCGAAGGTGGGCTGGGCATCAGTCAGTGGGTGGTGAGAAATTGTAGTGTGCATCACTTGTCTGTCTTGGGCTTTATTCCTCTCTCACTTTTTGTTATTCCCCATATATATATATAATTGTTGCTGTTATTGTAGTTTACTTTATTTCAGTTATTAAAATGTTCTGATCTCAACCCATGGGTTTTACCTTTTTCCTGTTCTCCTCCCCATCCCACCAGGGAAAATGGGATTCAGTGAGTGGCTGTGTCATACTTTGTTACCATCTGGAATTAAACCACACAGTTCTCCTCTTATCCTAAAACTAAGTACTGTTGTGTTTTGGTTTTTTTCTCAGTAATACCACTTTGTGAAGCAGTGGTTAAGTATAGATGTTTGAGTCTACAGTGTTACTCTATATATGAAATAATAGCCCTGAATGAGCTTGTGATCTCAATTCATTTTTGTCTCTGAAACTGAGAAGGCAGAAAGGCCTGTGCAATTTTCATGGGCAAAGAGAGTCTGGTAGGTACAGAAACTGAACTTCTACCTAAGCCCAGAAATTAAATGTTCGCTTATGCTGAAAAATTGTGAACTACTGCTTGTAATGATTCCATAGGTAAATACTTTCCATGACTATGCTTTTGATGGTTTCACCAGCTAAGTGTACAGTTTTCTCATAGCCTGTAAAAATAATACTTCTTTTTTTAAAAACTTTTCCAGAAATGTGTATCAGAACTCATTTTCACTTGCCATATAGATGGCAGATCTCTGATGGCAATACCTGGAAGGACTTGAAGAATATGGAAGAAATAGAAAAAGCATATTGTGACCCAAATAAGACCAGGTATAAACTCTTTTAAGATTTAATAATGTTTTGAGTTTGCTATATTGTACCAGGCCTTTAGTGGCTATAAATTTTGACAGTTCTGTTGCAGGCATTACATAAGTAGCTTTATTTGGTATTCTCCTACTGACCTCACTTCGCATGAGATTTGCCCCTCCTTCCCCCTTTTCCTGCAGTCTGTATTGTGGAACTGGCAGAATACCTTGTGTACCTGGAGGGACAGAGAGAGATACTCTTGGGTGCAGAGCACACTAGGAGTATGAAAATACCTTGAAGAGCTTGGAACTGGTTATGTCCTACAAAGAGGGTTTTGAAAGGGGCTCACACCAATATGCTGCATCCCATGCTGGAAAATTTACGTATCCCTCTTATGTTATGTTAGAGGCTCTTCGAAGCACTACTGAAGTTATGACAGTGTTCTGTGTAGAATATGATTGGTTAGCAAGAAGAAGGCAGTGCATGTTTTCCACTGTTTCTGCTCATCTGTTGTAACTCACTAATTTACAAGTGGGGAAAGGTTACTGCCCGTGGAACCAATGTGAGATGTAATACTGTAATGCAAAATATGTACCAACACAAGACAGAGCTGGGATTTTTGTGGAAGGTGGAGCTTTGTGTTCTGCTTTTTGGTGATGTTGGCTTTATTCACAAATTTGTGGTGGGCTTCTGAACATCTGAATAAAGCTTCACAAAAAGTTCTGATTTTTTTATCCTTTTTTTTTCTAGATTTACTGATGGTGTTACTGAAAGTGGCTCTGTCATGGCATGTATCTGTTTTGTCAGTATGTGCTGTGGGTTTGCAAAGGTTAGGCGTCTTTCTACAGCCTCCTCTGTGACCAAACCCCCTCACTTCATTCTTACAACAGAATGGATCTGGTACTGGAAAGATGAATATGGCATGTGGCAGGAGTATGGGAAAAAAGTAAGTGGGGAGAAATGGGGAGTCTCTCAACTCAGTGTTAAAAGTGCAGAACTACTGAAAAGTACGCAGTGTTTATATCCTTCTGCTCCTTTGTCACTCTCTTCCTCTCACTGATGCTGCATAGACAGACTTCAAAGGCCTAATGGGATCTTTTCCCTGGGAATTTGATGGATTCAGGTAGGGGAGTGATGACTGGTGAGTCACAAGTATTATCAACAGATAATTACTCAGTGAGTCACGTCAGGTAGGATCACATTAATACGTTCTTTTTTTCCTCCTGACTAAAACTTCCTTCTCTGATTTGTACTCTGCCTCTTTGTTGGTCTAGTTGGTGAATGTGTGGTTTCAGCTGGGATAGAGTTAATTCACTCCCTAGTAGCTGGCACAGTGGTTTTGGATTTACTATGAGAATAACATTGATCAAACACTGCCGTTTTAGTTGTTGCTAAGTAGCGCTCACTCTAAATCAAGGATTTCTCAGATTCCCATGCTCTGCCAGTGAGGAGATGCACAGGAAGCTGGGAGGGAGCACAGCCAGGGCAGCTGACCCAAACAGGCCAAAGGAATATTCCATACCATTAGAACATCACACTCAGTATAGAAACTGGGGGGAGTTATCTGGGAGAGGCTGATCACTCCCCAGAGACAGGCTGGGCATCAGTCAGCAGCTGATGAGCAGTTGTACTGTGCATCACTTGTCTGTCTTGAGCTTTATTCCTCTCTCTTTTTTCTTTCCTTTCCAAATATTACAATTATTTTTATTATTATGACTACTATTATTATATTTTACTGTATTTCAATTACTAAACTGTTCTTACCTCAACCCAGTTTTCCGTTTTCCTCGTCATCTCAGCAGGGTGTGGGGGGTGGTAGTGAGCGGGCAGCTGCGTGGTACTGAGTTGCTGGCTGGGGTTAAACCACAGCACGCTCTCAGCAGTAGTGCTGACAGCATACCCTTTGCAGTATAAGCTTAGGCTTTGTAACAGTGTTTAGTTTGTTTTAGGGGCAGCTGCAACTGTTTAATACATTGGCTTTTGTCTGATAGTTGCTATAATTCCCAAAAGCTGATACATACTGCAGCCACCATAGATAAGAGAGATGTTGGGTTTTAAACCTGCTCGCATATAACAGACCAGGAGAAACTTTTTTCTCTATTTTTGGCCTGACAGAATGATCTTCATATAGATGCTACGGTCTCCAGTGATGACCTGGAGAAAGCTTATATTGCCAAAGGTTCTCCAAAGCTGAACTTCAAAGCTGGAAGGCATGAATATGAATTAAATTTTGAAGGTAGGTTCCATTTGCTTTGTTCTTCTATTTTGTCCCTCCCTCCCAGGTTTCTTGTGGTTTTAAACTACTTCATTATAGGAGCTAGAAAATTGAAATTTGAATTGCAACACTTAAACAGTCAGAGCTTCTATCAAATTTCTCAGGATAAGAGCTGTTCACGTAGGCAAAG
Organism: Oxyruncus cristatus; assembly: GCA_013399855.1. Classification (NCBI taxonomy): domain Eukaryota; kingdom Metazoa; phylum Chordata; class Aves; order Passeriformes; family Cotingidae; genus Oxyruncus; species Oxyruncus cristatus. The sequence goes on from VXAY01000238.1 coordinate 565,069, forward strand.
TAGCCTTCCTATTCCTTTAGACCTGATATTTTTGAGAAGTTCTTGTGCTAGGTTTCAAAATTTCTCCCAGAAAGTCCAAGTATGACATTGCCATTGATGCTGCCACCAACACAAATGGTGAGGAACTTCTAGAAGACTTGAGCAAGCCAGCTTCTGGTCTGCTTCAGTCACTGGTTTGCAGAAAAACAAATACTTGGGCAAGGTATAGGATCCAGGCAGTCCTTAGCATTGCAAGATTTATGCAGATATTTTCATCCTGTCTAGAAAGACTGAGGAAATACCTCGACTATGTCAAAGTAGGAGGATGTGTTTCCCAAGACTTCAGAGCACGTAAACCACTTGTAATGGCACTGTCTTCTCTGAGCTGTTGCCTTTCCTGATATCCTTTTCAAAATTATGGAAAACAGTGGTGGGAATCAGCCTGCCTAGACTGTCATTTTGTTGTAGTTGTCTTTGATCCAACTGTCCATTACTGTGTAATTCTGCCTGAAAAAAAACCGAAAAAAAAGACCACCCAAACCCAAAGTAAACAAACACCACCCCCCCCAACCCCAACAAAACACAGAAAAACAGAAAGGGCATGTGATTTCATGTTTGTGATTCAGTCAAATGCAATGCTGGTGAAACTTGTCTGGCTTAGAAGGGAAAATTGCATAGTAAATCAATCCCTTTTCTAAGGTTTGGGCTTTTTTTAGTAACTTAGGCAAATATATGCTGTGTAGATATTTTCTAAAACTTAGTTTCTAGGCTTCTTGATGCCAAGAGGGTTTTTTTGTTTGTTTTCCTGTGTATCTCTGAAGAGGAGGCCTCATTATCCTGGCTGCTACTGACTCTTAATTGTTAGTATGATGTCGCAATAGCTGCAGAGGTTCCAGGATCCAGAAGGAATGCCTCTAAAAGTCAGGTTGCTGTGACTTGTTTCTGCTGGTGGTCAATAAGAATTAATGGCCTGTGATAGATCTTAGGTTATGTTTATAGGATTTGAAATCTATGACTAAATGTAGGAAACCAGTATCTTGATTGCATAGTGAGAAGGAGGGATGCAATCCATGGAGAAAAAGTAAATACTTATTTTAAAATGATCATTTTTGGTTAAGTGTGGCTTACCCATGGAAAAATGAAGGGAAAATAGCTACCACTGTAATTTCTTGTAAAGTTAAGAGCAAGAGTAGAAAAAAAAAATGCTCAGTGCCTTTTTGTCAATGTTTTTGACTAAACAACTTAGTGACAAATGTTGCTGGAGTGTGAAAGCTTTCTAAAACATCTTTGTGATTGTTCAGGGGGTTTTGTTTGTTTGTTTGTTTTCCCAGCCATGATTCAGAAAAACCTTCGCTTCACAACGGAGAGAAAGATTTGCAGAAGACCTAAATTTGTCTCTCAGGCAGAGGTAGAAAAAATAAAAGAGAGGTAAACTGCAGCTGCTGATTCTGAATGGATTCTGATGGATTTAGTGCATTGTGAATGCAGTGTCTTCCATGGGTGTAAATAAGGTGATGAAGTAGCTGTTAAGGCAATTGTGAAAGACATTGAGAGGGAAAGGGGCATTCTTTTCCTACAACATTGTGTTGCCAGGATAATATTGCAGCCTGGCCAACAGTTTTCAAGCAACTCAGAAACCTTAGGGATGAAGAAAGTTTGGGCTTGGCTTAGAAAGTGTGGCAACGTAGGAAATAATTCAACATGTAGCAATGTTTTAGGGAGCTGCTGACTAGAACAGCTAATACAGATGGAAGCAATAACGTTTGTGCATATTAGCTCTTTCTGAGATGAGTAATTTTCAAAGTGAAGTACAAGTTTAGAAATAATTCTTTTGAGAACAACCAGACAATCAGAGAGGAAAGCAGTAGTTGTTACAGGTGGAGCAAAAGGTGGGAGTCTGCAAGGAGATATAATTGCATGTAACAGCCAATTCCCTTGCAGCACACAGTGCTTGCTTAAACAACACCGAAAAGAGCAGTTAAACACATTAATTAAAATTGGTATGGAAGTAGCAGGGAGGGCTGTTTCTGTCATAGTGATGTGATACTGGATGCATTTGTATTTATCTACCCCAGTGCAGCAGAGCTTTTATGTATTCAACTCTGCAACTAAGAGAAATACTTACATATTTAGTTCAGTGTATATCTTTTTTTTTTTTCCCTCCTTGCTTGGCATCTTTCTTCCTGCCATAAGTCTTGAGATGATGATTTGGAACAAATATTTTCATGTGCTGAACTGAAATGACAGTTTTGAAGTATTTCTGAATATGTTCAGTTGCCTATATTCTCCCTAAGCTTGACAAAAGTGTTTAGTATCATATGCACATAAAATGTAGTGTTTTGTTTTATATTAACTGCCTATTTGTAATGTCTTATAATCTGTAGGGGCATTAAACATACAGGAGAGTTTAGGAGCATTCCAGCTCACTGGGACAAATCTGCACTGCCTGAACTGGGATTCAAGGTTTGGAGCTTTTTGGTTTTTTCTTTCTCTTGGTTTTGTCATGTAAGGTTTGTTACATCACAAGTTCAGTGTTTCTTTGGGCTTTGTACATTATTGTTTCTTACGTAATATAATGAAGAAGTGTTGGTAAATTTGAGCATGATATCACACTGGGCAGACCTAGAGGTGAAATTAAACTCAAATTTAAAAAAATGGTGGCAGTATAACTGTGGTCACATTGGCTTTCACTGCTAGTGTTCATCCCTTGCCTTGGCAAATTTGCTTGAAGCTTTTACTGTATTAGCAAGACTATTACTGGTGCCCAAATTACATAGTTTTCAAGTCCAACGTGCACTGAAGCATCAGAAGTAAATCATGCCTCTGAACTTCAGGGTAACCATTCCCTGAGCTGTGTATAGGTAGACTTTTGTACATCTATGGAGAACTGTTGAAATCAGGAGAGTTCACAGAATCACAGAATTTGGACTTGGAAGGGGAGACTGCTGGAGTTCAAGTCCAACTCCCCTGCTAAAACAGGTTCACCTAGAGCAGGTTCCATAGGACTGTGTCCAGGTGGGTTTTGAATATCTCCCGAGAGACGCCACAACTGCTCTGGGCAGCCTGTTCAGGATGGGATCTTTTATTAATATGTATCATAACTCTAGTAGAATGAACTTGTTTACCTTTGTAACACAGCTAGATAATATCTGCACAGTTTACCTTTTCTTATGTCCTGCCTGCTTGCACAACCTCCTCTGTCAACTCCAGTAACTATACCTACAGAAAATATCTTACCTGAAGCTTGAAAATTGTTAACTGGCAAAATGCAAATCCTGAGGAAATTGTCAATAAAAAGTAGGCAAGGCTAATGTTGACATCTTTTTATGTTCCTATGGGAAACATGATTGTCATGGAAGGAACTGATTTTTGTTAGTGTGACCATACTCTTCCCTAAAAATGTTTGTTCAAATAAAGCCTTTTCTGTTTATTTAGAAACACAAGAGGCAGTGCAGTTTGTGTTAACTGGCTGTAGCGTGTGTAAACTAAAAAGATCTAAAAAAATACTCTTTGCTGCAACATAAATTCTCGGTTACTTTTTTATTTATGTGCTCATTTCTGCTGTGGATTTAGGTACTGTTTGACATATTCAAACATACGTATCTTGACTCAAATATTAATAGGAGCTGAGTGGCTGCACAAAAGCATGCAGACCTTTAACGTCCTGTGAGAGAGCAACCTGGGTGTCATAAATACCAGGAGTTAACGTTCCCTGGATAAGAGCTCACTTTTACAGACCAACGGTCTTTAATCTGCTTTTTTTCCAAGATAATTTCCCCTGTTCATACCTCTGCTTGACAGAAAAGATTTTAAAGTTCTAAGTAGTGCACTAGGTAGGGTCCTTTGTTATGATTTAGTGAAAGAGCAGAGTAACTTTTCAACCTTTTCTTTACAGCTGATTCAGCTTGACAGTTCTTCTGAAGAATACAAGAAAGTCAAGGTTGACTTTCAACGTACAATGCCCAAAACAGCTATTGAAAGGATTTGTAGAATTCAGAACCCATCTCTCTGGGAACTGTATCAATGGTATGTGTAAAATACTGGTCTGGTATGTATGCATGAAGTTTGTTGTTTCTGCAGTTAGCTGTATGCTAAAGATAGACACACACATTCCTGAAATGCATCTGCTTCCACTCTCCCACTGAAATACCTAGCCAATATCAACATTTAGATAAAGGGGTATCAACAAAACCAAAACTCACTCAAGACATAAAATAGTCATATGAGCTATGTGGGAGGAATCCTTGGTCCTGAGTAAGTGGTTCTGACTTCTGCCAGGCCTGTGTCCAGAATTGCTGCCTTCCAGTGCAGCTGCTAATCAGTCACATCTAGCACAAACACTGTTTTGCAGCTGGTCAAAACTGAAACAGCCTCCAAAATTAAATGCAGAACTCATGGAGGGAAAGCCTTAACTCCATGAACTCCTGTGTTTTGGAAAAAACCCCTACTGCTAAGATTCCTCCTCCCCACAGGCAGTGAATGAAAAAAAAACATTTTTAATGTTAAATATGTGGAGGCATTTCTGTGTAACGAAAGCAGCTAGACAGCAAGATATCATGTTTGCCCTAAGTTTAGGCCTTAATGTAAGGATTTTCAGAATGTATTCTGTAAAATTTTTTCAGAGTGCTAGTATGGCTGGAACCTATGGGTAGGCCCACTGTGGAACTGCAAAGGTAATGCTTCTCATTGCAGGCAGAAGGAGCTAATGCAGAAGAGCAACGGTGGAAAGGCTGCAGATGAGCGATTTTTGTTTCATGGGACCAATAAAAAAGACATTCATGCCATCTGTCAGCAAAACTTCGACTGGAGAATCTGTGGCCTTAATGGGACGGTCTACGGCAAAGGTTGTTTTTCAGCTCTTTCCATAATCTTAGACTTGCTAAAAAATTCTCAGTATTTACTGCAGAGGTGTAAAGTTAAAAAGTCTAGGGCTTCCCTCTGTGATGATGTGGGCAACATAGCTGGCTTTGGCGGTGGTCATTTGGAGCTAAGGCATAGTGAAAGGCCTTGGCCTCTGTGCTCCACTCAGTCCTTGCAAGAAAAGACAGACTTAGGAGAGGCCTGTTCTAGGGATGGTTTCTGCTAGACTCCAGGATTACTTTTGTTCCTGTTTTTCCAAACTCCTGTAGGAAGGCAACATGGCTTTTTTTTTTGTTTTGTTTTTTTTTTTTTAGCCCGGGAACCTGAATGCCATTCTGGTTACGGAATGCCTTGTTAGCAAATTATATTCCTTTGCATTGTCCTGTGTTTAGGATATTACCAGCATACCAAGTACAATAGCCGAGACAGGCTGACTGGCTGACTAGCCCAGCTTTCTGACTGAATACTTTGTAACTCTCAGAAATATTGTGATGACTGTTAATAGCCTCGGTAAGGAGATGAAGTCGGGTGGGATTGGGGAGGGTGGACATCTAGGGTCAGGAGGAAATCTTTTACAGGAATATGATGACATTTAAAACATTACTTGGATGGCTTTTAAATATGTGTGCTCTGAAAAATAAAATATGTAGGTGATCATTTTCACTTAGAGGGACATACAGAAAAAGTGAAGGCTTAGGAAAGGCTTCCTAAGGAAGCCTTCCTTAGGAAGGCTTAGGTTCATGAGCTGCTTAATGGATTTGTTTATTAATTCACTTTCACACTGTTATTGCTTTCTTCCCTGCAATTTTGGTGACTTACCAACTCTGTCTTGGTGTCTTTTCTGCAGGAAGCTATTTTGCAAGGGATGCATCTTATTCTGACAAGTACTGTGGGACAGACTCATGCAAGACCATGTTTCTGGCACGAGTGCTGGTGGGGGACTTCACTCGTGGTAGTTCTGATTATGTTCGGCCTCCCATGAAGGATAGCCAAAACTTCTTCGACAGCTGTGTGAATGACTGTTTAAACCCTTCTATCTTTGTCATCTTTGAGAAGCAGCAGATTTATCCAGAGTATCTCATAGAATACAGGGCATCAGCAAAACTCATGTAGCAGCAAAACCTGTCATGATTATGTTTAACTGGTATAAACATTTTTTTAGTATTGGCATAAGAGAGAAAAAGTGATTTTTATAGAAGTTGTGTAATCACATAGGTGAATATTCAGAAACATTTATTCTCTATCCTTTCTGTGCAATACAAAACAAGTGATAAAAAGACAGAGGATGTTTTATAATTCCTAAAATCCTGTGTCTGTCTCCTTTAGCAGCTTTTACATTTCCCTACATTTAATAGAGACTTTTATAAATTTATTAGAAGAAATCGCTGATTCTTGTAGCGTGAGGATTGGCTGTAATAGCAACCAGTTAATGACAAGTTCAAACGTTTTTTTTCAACAAGTTGAAACAGAAGTGTTTCAGGATAGGTCTTTACACATGATCACTGGCTGTGTCCCTCTACCTCTTCATCTTTTAACTCAAAACTGGCTAAAACCTGTTTTTTTTAGTAATCTGTCCCCTGTAACAGTAGACATTCAGGTGCTTGCAAATGTGTTGTACAATCTCTGGGCTCAACTCATTGCATAAATTCTTATTACCGCTCCTTCTTGTTCCTGCTTAATCTTCACCAACAAAACCTCAAAAATTAAACTTGCATATTGAAAAGGAACAAAAACTTATTTTTACTTGTTAATTTTCTCATTTAGAACAGGTACCAAAGGTATAAGCGTAACAAGGGTTGCTTGGTGCTGCGTGATTTGGTTGATTTACTCTATCAAATAAGTGCTGTATTTTCTGTCTGTGAGAACACCAGTTTTTCATGACTTTCGCTGTGCCTACAAATAAAAGAATGCTAGCAGGTGCCGTAAAGGAAGCAGAGGAGGCACCTCATGCTGCAATTTAATACCACACTTAGGAGTGAAATACACTCCTTGTACTGCTTGATTACCTTGTTTCTGTGGAGCAACTTCATGGTTCTCTTACAGCTGTTTGGAAGGATGGTGAGTGACTGTCTCATTAGGTACACTGCCTCTTTGGTTGCAGGAGAGACGCAGGTTACCTGTTTAGGTAACTGTCTAAAGCTGTCTTTAGACCTTTTTTGCAGGAGGAATGTGCTTACCTGGAAAGTAGTCTTCAGCTACAGAGCTGAAACTTTTAAAAATCTGAAGATTAGGTTGAATATTTAATTGTTCCCAGCATAAGATGTTAATAGGGTCGAGCAGTCAGCATATATGTGTGCAATCAAAACACTTGAACTGTATTTTTTTAAGATGTAAGTTGCTGATGCATAGATAGATACTTTATCACAGATTTAATGTGTTTAGGTGAGAACTGGTTAGCTATAGTGTACTGCAGAAGCCTTAACATATACTTTCTATATGACCTAAAAAAGCTCATCTCTAGGACCACTTCTTTTTAATTAATCTGCATGATGATTGACAGATGTACACTGGGTAACTCTTTATTACTTCAGCACTGTGAACCAGGAATTTAACCGTGATTAGCTGGAGTAAGGCTCCTTATTATGTGAACTGTAAAACTAGAAGCATGATACCTAAAGGAAAATTTAACTCCCATTTGTGTTTAATCTCAGTAAAACACTGGACATGGAAAAGCAAATTGACTGTAGTATTTCTTTTGAAAGATTTGTAATAAAACATAGACGATAAATCTCATGTCAGCAAACGAGCTTGTCAGCAAATAGTACAGTCATTGAGGAAGATAACATGTATGTATGAAAGCTTTCATACCTGTGCAGAATAAGGTTTTTTATCAAAACAAAGCCCATGTTCATGGCAAATGAGAATTCCAGTAGAATGCCTCTCTTCCTCTCAACATAAGCAGCATTTCACCTAAGAACTAGAATAGCTTAAGTCATGTTAATCTTCTGCCAGAAAATTGAAATAATCTTTTAATGCAAAAAGTTTTGATATTTTTTTATTGACTTTTTTATTATATTTTTAAAACCTTTAACTTAATTCTTGGAGAGGATGTACGTATGCTTGTGTGTGTGTATGTGTCTAAGTAAAATAACAAAATGCCTGGTTGTAGTACTTTGTCATCTGTTATTTCTCCATTAACACAGAAAAAGAAAAGTTGCCATGTTTTCCACTATTGAAACTGCAGTGGTAACTTTCTTGTGTGTGGTAAATAAACAGATATTCAAACCACTAAATTCCCTCTAATGGTTTTCTCTCTGTCAACACTGAAAATACGCTGGTGTTTGTAAACTCTTGGAGGCACTTGTTAAGTAGTAGTAGTCCCTTTACAGCTGTTTGGATTGCATTTGGAAGTGAACAGATTAAAGAGATGTTTGCATTAAATCTAAACTTTAGACCAAAAGTAATATTGAACCTCTTTTCTGAGTGAGGAGGATATCTTTTGGCTGCTTAAGACAAGAAACTGAGCAGGAACAGTGTAATAATCTGTCACTCATTCCTACGCTATGTGAGGGGAAAGATAAGCTGTGAAGGTTGTTTCCTTTTTTGGTAACGGGTCTCTCCTGGCAAGACAGACAGCAAAGCCAGCAGAAGCCAAACAGCTTTGCTATGCCAGCAGTGTGGTGTGGAGGATGGTACTTTATGAACCCCCGACTCCCCACCTGCTGGGCTGGGAAAGGGTCTGGCAGCCCGCCAAAGTCAACACTCTGCACCATTTAATGAGTTTTACCTGTAACCAGGTTTGTGATGCTATTCTGCCCAGATTTTATAAGATGTGGGTGTCAAAATCCTGTCTAAGTGGCAGTACACTATGTGGTTCAGATAGTGCAGCCTGGTAAAGTAGGGGGTGGTGGAGAAGAGGATCTTGGGTGGATGGCACGTACCAGCTATGGTGGTGTGCTCAGCGCTGCTTGGCTTGGAGAAAGTTTGCACTTTGTTTCTAGGAACCATTGCTCAGAGCTACCTTTGGGCCAAAGGGCAAGTGGGAGTTGCAGAAATGCTGCTTAACTTGGAGTATGTCCAGCACAAAATCCAGGTGGGATGGCTGTTACATGGCCAGGATTACTGATGCTCACCTGTTTTACCAAGGGATAGACTGCTTGGGCCTCCATAGCTCCCTTGCACTTCTTTCTTCAGACCCAGGCACGAATTCATCTCTACTTACAAAAATCCTATCAATTGAGGGAATCCTGCACCCTTCTTGAAAGGAGCCCCTGCACCCCGTAGTGCAGGGAGAAAACATCTTGGAAAATGATGAGACTTTTCAGGGTCAGAAGAAAGTGAACAGGGCCAGTATGAAGCAATGAGACAGACAGTTTATAAGTCAGCTTTAAATTCTTTTACCATGTTTTCTGCTGTAAACACTTGGAGGAGTCTGATATCAGGTGAAGCTGTGTCCAAGATGTTTAATGAAGGGAAAGGAGAAGGTGCTCATTTCCTAAAGTATCACACACAGAGAGGAAATTCTGCACTTTAATGCCAGATAAGAATAGGTAGTTCAAATTTGCAATCAGTGAAACCTAATGATTTCTATCATGCAAGTCCGCTTTTCTAGGAATACTATTTATAAAGTACAAAACTGTAAAGCTTTTTTCCTATCACCAGTCTTATTAAAAATACCATTTTATACTGACAGCTTTCTGTAATCATTACAAAGATCAAAAGATGTTTTTAATAGAAGCTTTCCTTTACCAAGCAGCCTTTGCTTTGTATCAGCTGTCAGAGAATGACTAAAAGCCTTTTGTAACACAGGCGTGCCCAATTTTAAACAAACCCACAGCTCAGCAATGCAAGACAACACACCTAGTGTTTCTGAGGAGAGGAATTAGTTCAAATTGGTTTCTTTGTTCCTCCCTAAACCCAACTGCTGTTGACTGAAGGAGTACTAGAAGTACTAGAAATGCTAATAGTCACCATAACTTGAAGAGATAAAGTATTTTTTTTGATTTTGCAACTATAAACATAATGCTGGGGAGGGTGGCTGTGGGGTTTTTTTCCTTTTTTTTTTTGGCACGTTTTGGGTTCTTTGTTTTTGGTTGTGTTTTTGGGGATTTTTTAATTAATTCTAAAGCCAACTCTGCTCAGGATCAGTTTGGGACCATGGTACATGAGTGTATAAACACACTGATTATCATATTAGCAGTTTCTTTTTCGAAGAGCTGCTGGCAATGTAGTGACTTGTTTTTCTGCAAGTGTGTGCTTCCAGAGGGCTCGCTGATCCCTCAAGACAGCCCACTCTTTAGGTGTGTCACTGAGCTCACACAACCATGGCGAGGTCCAGCATTATTAAGTATCTTGGTACATGTCTGTGCAGTGTCTGGTGACTGTATCACCAACTGTTATTTAAAAGGAACAAATGGCTTGAGGCTCTTCCTATATTACTAGAAAGTTGGCAGCCTTTTCTCTGTCTTTTCTAGCTGTCTCACTCAGTCTGTATGCAGAACAAGGGTTGATGCACTTCCAGAAATCTGACTTCAGATGCAAAAATAATTCCTCTATTCCATACTACTACAAACTGACAGGTGAAAACAGATAACACTTCCTAACCAGAAAACTTTGCAGAAGTTGAAAAAATGGTAGCACAGACTCAAGTGAGTTAACTTGCACACATACTGTCCATTTTCAACTTGAATGCAGCTGGGAAATACTCTTGGTTCATTTTCCAAGCCTGATGAGAAGGGAGTGTCACCCTCTGTCAATGGCCAGGTGGAGGGCATGGAGCTCCACTTGGGGATGGATGAGGAGCTGACTGAGAGCTTATAGGTCAGGATTAAAGGAAGGGACGAGGAGGGGATCACCTCCTCCAGGATCAGGAGTGATGCATCCCAACAAAGAAGTAGTCAGGCAAAAATACCAGGAGACCTGCATGGATGAATGAGGAGTTCCTGAACCAACTCAAACACAAAAGGAAGTCGACAAAGGGTGGAAGCAAGAACAGGTGGCCTGGGAAGAATATAGAGAAACTGTCTTAAGTTGCCAGGGATTAGGTTAAAAAAGCTAAAGCAAGCCCTGATAGAAATAAATCTGACCAGAGACATCAAGGGTGACAAAAAAAAGCTTCTATAGGTATGTTGGTGATAAAAGGAAGACCAGGGAAAATGTAGGCCCTCTCTGGAAGGAAACAGGAGATGTGTTTACCCAGGACATGAAGAAGGCTGAGGTACTCAATGACTTTTTTGCCCCGGTCTTCACTGGTAAGTGCTCCAGCCACACCACCCAAGTTGCAGAGGCAGGGACTGGAAAGAAGAGTCTGTGCAAAATCATGTGTTAGAAAGGGACAAGCTTGGTTTAGGCTTGGAGTATTTTGTCAAAAATGAAGCACACAACAACCTTCTAATCATGTAAGGAAGACAAACAAGCCTTTGGCAGCTGACTTCAGATGGAATAAGCTTTCTGCTCATTCAGTTAGGTGAGAACTTTTTAGGCAAGGTTCATCCAGCTTTTTGCCAACTGTATGTATAAGGTATACAGTAAATCAGCCTCCAGCACACTACTTTCAAAGGGGGAAAATTATGGATCATGTGTAGAAACTAAGGTATATACAGTGTGTTGCTTTTCAAATAAATAACAATCCCTCCATCAGCAATTCATAGAAGCAGTGTGTCTGTAACAGGGCACTACTGTTTAGCATGCCAGAGATGCTCCATGGAAATAGGAACTATTCCAAGACTGCCAGGTCAGTACTTCACCACTAGTACCTATACAGTTCTGGTTTAAAATAAAAAAAGAAAGAGAAAGACACAATCTTCGAGAAACAAGATACAGTAATTTGATCAGTGTTCAGGCAGCATGTGGGAAGAAGGCAGCAAAAGATAGGGACCTAGCCAGGGATCAGTGAGCAGATGGCTCCTTCCAGAAATCCTTGCAATGAAGATGAGCAGTCAGTCTCTTCCTCCTGCTGCCGTGACACTTCTCTGTGCATACCACCAAGAAAGATGAGATACCTAAGGAAACCTCAAGCAGAGTATGTCAAGCAGGCAGAAGGTCAAGACTTGCGAAGAACTAAAGCTGCTTCCTTATTTTTATAGTGCCATAAGAGTTTTTGTTACATGCAAAAATTTTAAAGACAAAATAAAAGACAGAATTAAAAAAAAAAAAAAAGACCTTGACACAGCACCAATTTCTTCTCATGGTTTTGTTGTTGTGGTTTAACCCCAGCCAGCAACTCAGCCGCACAGAGCCACTAGTTCACTTCCCCTCAGTGGACTGAGGGAGAGAATCAGAAGAGTAATAGTGAGAAAATTCATGGGTTGAGATAAAGACAGTTTAATAGGTAAAGCAAAAACCACACACAAAACAAGGAATTCATTTAGTACTTCCCGTGGGGCAGGCAGGTGTTTCACCATCCCCAGGAAAGCGGGGCTCTGGCGTGTATAACAGCGACTGGGGAAGACAAAGCACATCCTTCTGAATGTCCTCCCCTTCCCTGTTCTTCCCCAGCTTTATATGCTGAGCATGATGCCACACAGTATGGAATGTCCCTGTGGTCAGTGGAGATCAGCTCTCCCAGCTGTGTCCCCTCCCAGCTGCTTGTCCACCCCCAAGCCTCCTTGCTGATGGAGTGGTGTGAGAGGAAGAAAAGGCGTTGACTCCATTCAAGCACTGCTAATAATGAAAGACAAATCCCAAACAGAGCCTCACACTGCTATGAAGAAAATTATCTGAGACAAAACCAGCACAATTGTACAGACAACCAGTGTTTGTGGTGCCCACTGAAGGAAAGGTGTGGGGTTTTTCCTTGTCAGCTAATCCCTGCTGTGTGTTGCTTCACTAGCTGTGTAGTGGTTGAAGGGCTTTGTAGACAAGTAGGAAAGAGCATGGAGAAAATGTGAAGACTGGAAGTGTACGGCTCTTTTGGCTGTGAAGATGCATGTGCACAGTCATACAGCTGGAGTAGGTCCATGGTGCTGCTGCAGCTGGAAATGAGACAACTTCCTTCCCAAGGGGAGTGAGGCACTTGGGACATGAGCTGCTCCAGGGTCACATAAGGAGTCGAAACAGCTGCTTGGACTGATAATCCTGGATCCCACTCTTTTGATGTTGGCTCTAGTGCATGGATGTTCTTAATTTCCTTGAGTCAAGGATGGTGCCAACTGCAGTGCTTGGAAAGGAAAAGCCTCACCATGAAGCAGATGTTGTAACAACACCTTCTGATTAACCTTTGTTTTCCTTCAGTCTTCCTGCTTGCTTTAAATTTGTATCTTCTTTTTCTCCAGTTTTCCAACAGCAGTGCATTAGCCACCAAAAGGCAGTCACCTCATTTCCTTGGTCTTAGCTACTGGAACTCAACTGGTAGGCAGGGAAACTCCTCATTCCTCTATCAATGCAACGTGCCAAGTGCAAATTGTTAATTTAAGTGTACATAAAATCACTTCAAAGCATGAAGAAGGTGCCACTCTTTCCATTTTACAGACGCAGGAAGAGATTAAGCATTGTGCAGGAGCCTCAGCTTTGTTAGCAGAGTTGATGATAAAATCCAACACACTGCATCCCAGGTTTTCTGCTGTAATTGTGATGCCTTTTGGGCTTTCTCTAGAGTAGAAACTTCAAAGTGCATGAAAAGGATGTGCCATATAATGAATTGTAATTAAAATCTATTTTAAATTGTGTGTATGCTTAACACATGCTCTGTTTGTTGAAACTGAGCAGGAGGAAAGCATTCTCAAAGACGAGCGAAAGGAAGTGAAAAGCAAGTGAAAGTGGGATGCTACTTTACAGATGCTATTCACAGTAATTTGAAAATGGCCAAAAAAGACCGTGGAGCCCATTTTAAAAGGTGACTGGAGGCTCTCCCACAGGAGGGCAGTGAGGAAGCACCTACTGACCATCAGTGGGACTTAGGCTCCTACCTGTCTTTGGGGTTTTGAAAAATAATTATACTTTGTTAGTGAGTTGCTAACAAAGGGCCTCATCCTAGTAGGCTTCAGGATGTACATTTTCTTTTAGCGAGATTCCAGCATAATGTAGACTCCATTTTTTGGTCCAAGTGTGGCTTTTGATTTGAGCTGCAAAGGAATCTGAAAGAAAAAAGAGCATCTTATGTACAGTTGTATGTGTTTGTTTCTGTGTGTATAACACCCCCACATACAGACAGACATTTTTGCTGAGCGACCAGTTCACACCAGGATTACTGCAGGAGTTGTAAAGTACTTGTTTTACAGTCAGCTGTGCTAGTATAATATGAAATAGAATTTACAGCCAGAGGCTGAGGCAGTGGTTGCCCAGGTATACTATAGATCTGAACAGGAAGAAATTATCTCTGTAAACTCTAGAGCTGCTGAGTAAGTGCCAGGTGCAATGTACATAGCAATAAGCATATACCAAAGTGCTCAGACCCTGTGAAATATGTACACCCATTCTCACCCTCTATAAATCAAGATATTTTGACTTTGGCGTTGCTATACCTCTCTCCACTAAGGTAGGGCTCTGTAACCACTTCTTTTTTTGGAAAAATCATGTATCTTGAATCACATTTTAATTAAAGCATGCAGTCCAGGCCTCTTGTCCTTCCTTATTACAAAAGCGTCTCTAGCAGTTTTCTCAAATGAAGTCACAAAGGCAAATTAGTTATCCTCTAAGACACACTGTCAGCTCCCTCAAGTTGACAAGTGTGATCTTTTAGCCTCCCTGCATGTACAAACCTCAGTCTCTGGGCAGGTCTTGAATTGAAACTTCTGCAAAATCCTCAGCAGAGTCATTTTTGTCTCCAACAAACCCATTTTCATGCCAATGCAGCCACGAGGTCCTGCCCCAAAGGGCAGATATGCAAAGGGATGTCGTTTCTTCTTTGCCTCCTCTGTAAACCTAAAAAGTGCAGAGATGGAAACCAGTTCAAGGAATGCTTTTCGCTCCTGATTCCATGTTTTTCATTTAAATCTCAAAAGATGGTTATTTCAATTGGTCTTAATGGACAGGTCAAGGGGACTATTGACAGATTATGTCCTGACATCTTAAGTAAACGGATAATTGATTTACGGCCATCAGCCTTTGTCAGCTGGTGATTTCAGGAAAGGACATGAAGACATGAGTATTACTTTCAATATATCTTTCATGAATTGCCTTCATTTGAGGACCATGCTCAGAAGAATGATAACTTCAGGTGCAGACATGCTAGGGTGATGAAGGACATGTCCCTCACAGCTTTGCACATGGGAGGGAGAAATTACAGCTAAGAGGAAACTAATAAGCTGCATCCTGAACTAACTAGAATTAACAACAGCATTTCTTGCTGTGCCCTGCAGATGAAGGTCAACAGGAATTACTCTTTAAAGCTTGAAAGGGGAGACGAAATCTCATGGCATTGGACAGGCCATGGAAGATGGTTATTACAATTCAGTACAGCTCTTCTCTCTGCTCTTGGCCTAAAGAGACCAGGTTTACAACTGGGAAACATTAAAATTGCACACAGTTCTGTTCTTTGAGCTATCTCAGTACCTCAGTCCAGCTGGAAAGACTGATTAATGTGTTAATCTGTATGCAGATCTGCATCAATTACCTAGCTTTAAAATATTTGATCAGCCCATTAGAAATGAGCCTTCCCCCCCCCCAGGAGAAAAACAAAATTCCTATTTGAACAGCAGTTCAAAGGAAAAAAAAAAAAAAGTAAAATCTGTTTGCCAACATCTGCAAAGATGAATGCCTACTGGATAGAATATGTACAGACAAGAATACAGTGTCTGAGTCAGTACGAGTTATTAGGGCCAATTCATAATCAACACGGTCGGGCTAATCCTGGGCTGTATTGAGTCACTACTCAGAGTGGTGCCTCGAAAGAAACAAACATTTACAGTGATGGCATTACCCTGGAAATCTACATAATCCTCCCACATCCTAAGATATTTGGAGCTCTTCTTGTACTACCGAACTACTTTTCCAGTCCCGTGCGCAGGTTCTGTCCTTCATGTATGGGGTGATCCCTGAAAATCTCTCATCTCTTTGGATATAGTTTGCAAGAACTTAAGACTGCTAAGGGCCAGAGAACTCATGCAGGGTAGAAAGAGATGAGATGTAATACAGGCTATTTTGAGCTTCGGAAAAAAATAATATTGTGTATTTCCACTAATCCCATCTCCATGCTTAGATACCCTAAATAGGATTGAGTTACTACTCCAGAAAGTACTATAGAAGCCTGTAATTTGAGACTGAAGGGCCATTACCTTATATACTGTTGCATATCCCATCCAAACAGGTTAATGCAATTCTTGCCTTGCTCACCTCCATATATCATTCCGGTAAATTTAAAGTTTCCTTTGTATTATTCCAAAGGCTGATTTCAAATTAAATATTAGGGGTAAAAAGGCTGTAGCCAAATTATTTTATTTTTTGTTAAGCTCTTATTTTATAATTCTTACTAACATTACCAAATGATAGAAGCTGAGGAGAATGTTAGTAATTATGCATCAATCCTCAGGGAATTTTCAAAATGGAATTAATCTCAGATTCACAACAAAAAGCACTGTGTGAGTCAAGGGGACTTCAGCCCCCACTGTCCATTTTACTCCGTAATGCACTTTCAATACTATCGTTAAAGTGGTGAATAAACTTTTAAGAAAGCATTTATAGATAAGCATTACTAAAAAAACCCACCCTAGACTTTCAGGTACTGCTATGATTCCTCTCCAGCAAAAGCTCTGGGCTTCTCTAACCCTGAAAATGCTCTTCTTCATGGCCAAAAGAGCCTGACAGAGCATATGCCTAGATTTGTTCCAGAAGGAGCATTAGGCAAACCCACCTACGCCATACATGTATTGTCTTACTGCCAAAGATGGTTCTGGGCTGCCTGCCTCACACCCAGTTGTTTGTGGAGCAGTGATTTTTTACTTAGTAAACTTTTCAGTGTAGTGGTAGCTTAAAATGCATCTGCCCACAAAACAGCTTAAAAATATAGCTGCCCACAAAACTGAACTGTGCTTCCACACAGCATCACATCAGCCGAAACTCTCCCTGTGAGCTCAATTTGGCATCTGTAAGATAGGGCATGGTACAAAACCACTACTTGACGGTGTCCCCCCACAGCTGAAGAGAATAAATGCTCCATGTGAAAGTATGTCTTGCCAAGAAAGAACCAAGGATCCTAACTTACAGATGGAGAGTAAATTCCCAGTGGGAGATGGGGTAGGTTCCCCACTCACAGTGGACCACACCATTACAAGATTTCAGGTGAAAAGGGTGCTCTAAACCAGCCAGGAGCTGGATGGGTTTCCCAGGTACATCCATGTCAGTGAATATACCATCTCACTTCAGAATTCCTGCATCCAGAAGAGACATTCACAAGATCTGATTTGGAAATGGATCTGAAAACCCATGCCACATTTCAACCTTGACCAAATCTCACACAGTCTGTTGGATGCACCACTATCATCACTTGTCTAATTTGGTAGCAGTAACATAATTTTATGGTCTAAATTAAACTAAATTCCACTCTTGGTGGAAATACTGCTTTAGCTGTATAATGGGTGACTGTGACTGTGAAAGAGCAGCAGGATCTGGTGCCTCCACTGGACAGGTTGGAGTTCTGTGCACACCCTAATGCATAAACCAGCATTTAACATTGATCTAAACAGGTCCAAATAAGGACTCCAACCTAAGGATGAAAAGCATTATTCCACATACCTCTCAGGAATGAACTTCTCAGGCTCTGGCCAGAACTCAGGGTTACGGTGGAGGTGTCCAACTGCAGTTTCAATGACAGCCCCAGCTGGAATATGCTGCCCCAGGACTACACAGTCTTTAGCTGCTTCCCGAGTGAATCTGCAATGTCATAAATCCCATAATAAAGGTTAAAAACACAGCAGGAGAGATTTATAAAAGTAAATCCCTTCAGCTGACCCTACAATTTCCAGAGTAACGCTTTCTCAGTAGATAAATACAACAACTGTTGCTGATGCTAGTGTCTTCTCAGGAGTCCTCTCCAGCTGGAAGCCCATAGCTCCAGCCCAGACAGCTAATTTTTGCCCTTTTCATAGGAAAGAATTTCTGACTATGTACCATTTTCCAAAGCAATAACTGTTAAACTGCAACTTTACTGTGAATGTTGGATTTAGACTAATTGTTTATGAAAATTGCTGATGAGAAGTATCTATAATGTCTAAGTAAACAAGTACAAAGAATATGCTGGTTTGCCTTCAGGAAAAAAAAAAAGGATACCGAATATAGTTTTGAGTTTGTTTATTTGAGAAGCTCCCCCATGTTGGTACAGCACCTGAAACTTAGCAAGAGATGGTTTTAGTATTAGGGTTAGATGTTCTGCAGCTGCTACTACAAAAATACAAGTAATTCATGAGCTTTGGAAAACCTCATTTCACATACACCCATCAAACACAGGCATGACGTTAGCAAAAAGCTCTGCAGTTTCCTCTCACCCCCTGGGGACAGGTGACAGAGTAGGACTGTCCTTAGGAACCTCATCGTGACAAGAAGACCGAAAAAAGCCATCTGCCAAAGCCAAGCTTGGGTCTGTAAACCTTACCAAAAATTGTGTGTGGGTGTGCATGTGTGGTGGTAGGTTCTGGTCTAGAACTTCTGGTGCTTCGGTGGTCACTACAGATCCCAAATCATCCCAAAGCCAGGTGGGTGCCCTGCTATGTCGGTCTGGGAGCTATTCCCTGACACCAGCTGTGAGCACAGGGGCAAGACAATGCTCAGGAGCTCCCTTTCCTGCTTCCCACGCTCTGCTTAAAAAGTTGAATAAAGATTTAAGTTTCAGGGCTGTCAGTCTGGTATCATTATAGAAACACATTCTTTCCTCCCTGTCATCCATCTCTCTTTCTCATAGACAAATAAATAACAAAGGCTCCAAACCTGCAACAAAACACTGGCATGCTAAAAAAGGCATTGACAAGCTATTCTTTTCATTCTTACATGAATTCGGTGATAGTGGAAACACGAGTTCTGCGGAAGAAAGTTCTCTGGATAGTAAGTTCATTTAAAAAAAAGAAAACCAACTCATTTTATAACAAACTTGGCTGCTACTGATTTTTTCCCTAATTCAGCATTAGCACTGTCATAGGCAATTAACATCCTTCAGAGGCACTGGGCTGTCCTATCCATTCCACATCCATCAGGAGTAAAAGCCAGATCAATAAACACCACTGAAAATGCCAACCAAAATTTCAGAATAACTTCACTCCGTTCTCATTCTGTTTCCCATCTGACAAACATTGATTGTTTGCCAGTGATACAGACAAAACTCAAAGACACCTGTTGCTTTAACCAGCAAAACAGTTTCCACTTATATTCCATGTATAACACAGTAAAGCCCCATCATCTCATCCAGGAGCAAATACCTTTGACATTTACTCTGAACAATCCTGCAGATGTCCTGCAGAAAAAAATCTTGACTTCCAATCTTTGTGAAGAGAATATGAATTAAAGTTTTTCTATTTTAAGGTGTTTGCAATCATGGGTTAAATTTTTCAAAGGCTCTCACAGCAAGCTCAGCTTTGGCTCCTTTCCAGTCATCTGAATTTTTCCTCCACCTTCATGAGAAGCAGTGCAACAGGCTGATCACCTTGAAAAGTTCCATTCCTTAACATTTGTATTCATGCTTGTGATAACTCAGAACTTCAACAATCAAACAATTTTCTAACTTCTTTTTCCCTTGTTTTCAGTTCATCAGCATAGTAGAATTAGTCTTAAGTGAATTGGGACAAAACTTTCAAAAGGTAATGGATATTGACATTAGCTATGTTAGTATAATGTGAAAATGGGTCAAAGCCAAACACACACGTAAGATACAGCTTTCTGGATGTGCAACCCTCCACAGATCAGGGCCTTAATGACCAACAAGCGTGGGCAGGTCTTTGGTCCGTGTCTCTGAAGCCTGAGGCACACAGAAGAAGCAGCATCTGGCTTTCTAAGGCCAGACCTGCTTCAAAATGGCTCCATCCTCTGACCTCAGGGGATGTGAAGAATGGTGAGGAATGGCCAATCCGCTGTAAAAAGCGCTTCAGAAATACCAGAATTAGCCAGCTTTCCTCCAACAGGCCGCATTATATCCTTCAAATGCACAAAGCAGTATTGATGTTGGCACAGAGACTAAGAGACCAGAGGTCTTCCAACAACAGATTTCCATTTTATAGAGCTAGGGAGCTATCCTGTGGAATCAGAAGGAAAAAAACACCAGATACCTGAATGCAGGTGGGTACATGCGCAATGTCTCTGCAATCACCATGTCCAGATAAGGGAGTTCTTGTACATTTTGGTAATCAGGGACCATCTGAAAGGGCAGGAAGAAAGGAACAATTATATTTTCTCATATTTAAGAGCCAAACTCATCTCAGATTAGCTTTTAAATCATCTATTTTTTACTGGGCATCTTTCCTGTAGAAGAACTCGATGTCTCATCTAAAACAGTAAATGATAAAATTATACAGAAATGTGGGCAGTAATTAAATGTGTGTATAACATTCCTTTCATCATCAAAATGCTCTGGTGTACAGCCCAGATGAAGATATAATAATAAATCAACTTGCTAGGAAGTATTAAAAACAGAGCATTACACAGAGCATTAATAGCTACAACAGAGCTATTGCTTTGTACATGCACCAAAATCTGCACAGGACCCTTGTTTCTTCCCAAAGATGAGAGCATGGCTTACACTTTGTTCACAAGAAACAGCAGGTCCTTCAGTTACTCTTGTTGATGTTGGAACAAACCCTTTGCCCCTTCCCAGTTATAGAAATAAAGCAAAGAGCTAGTGCTGCGATGCCTGTGGAGGGGTGGAAATGGCACTGGAGGAAACAGGCACCCTGATGAGGAACAGCAGGCAGCAGCAAATTGCTCTGCCAAGAAGGGGGGTGCTGAGGTACAGCTCAAATCCCACCTGGCAGGACTGCAATAGTGCCTGGGCAGAGAAGCCTGTTTCCTCCTGTGGCCACCCCTTGTTTAATGCTTAATTCTGTGCGGTGGTCAACGCCTGAACCCACATTTTCGTAAGTCTACAAAGCCACCCAGCCCTTGACAATGAGCTCAGAAGACTTTTCCCTCTGACTGGTAGAAAAGAAACAGTGAGAGACACCAGACCACGGGTGTCCACCAGCAGCAGTGACAGAACTCAGCACACGGATAAACAGGGAATTTCTTCCAATGTAACCTTCCTTGGAAGGAGGACAGTTTCCCTGTCTTATTCAGTGCTCTCAGCAGAGGGCAGCCAAAGAACATCGAATAACCTCATCAGGAAAGTGGAGTTTTGTTTTAAATTAGAACATCTCCTAAAGACTGACACAGAGTAAATTGGAGAAAAGCACAGACGTCAGACTAGACTAAACCTTTTATGAAGATTTGGGGCCCCTGCCGTTCACAAAGGGGACTGGATTCCATCCTTCCTTTATTTACTACAGCACTTTTCATGTATAATGCATATTTTATTGAATTTTCATGCAAAAACATATGGTACATACTGAAAATACTAAGCAGAGAACAACTCCAGATGGTATGCAGAAAAGGCGTACAATAGAACAAGGATACCTTGCTGGATTAGGGTATCCCACTTATTCAGCACTAAGCCACCATGCACCATTTCACATTAGCTGATCTTTTCTAGGAAGGAAATAGATACATTCTATTATCCCCATTTTTTGGCTCAGGAAAGAAAAGCAAAACCAGAGAAGGTAATTTGCACAGGCTGAGCAGAACCAGCGTGTTTGCTCCTCTCTTACGGAAAAAGATGCAACTCAGTTTGTCAATAGATGAAGTATTTTGTCAGTATATGTCAAATATTATTAACACAGGAAGTATGGACTGCACTGACAGCCTTTTTTATATTGCAGTGGTGCCTGCTAACTCAAACCTTTGACTTAAGTCGATGGTTATCAGACAAAGGACCAGGAGACTAAAAGCCAAAAATGGTCACAATGTCGTGAGAACCATGGCTGAAGGCTGTGTGAGGAGTTGTGCTCCAATAATGTTGATGGCTAAAACCAAAGACAAGAGGATGATTTTTATCATTCTTGTTTTGCAGAAAGAGATCCGAGGACTACGTAACTTTGGGGTGTGAGGGGGTGGGAATCAGTAGCAGAGGCTGGAAACGCAGATTCAAATTTCAAGCCTTCATGGCAAAACTACCCTTCTCCATGCCCACATAGGTGGTCCACTCTTTGATGCAAATGCATGCTGTGGTGGGTATTCTTTTTTTTTTCTGCTAATTTTACAACTGTCTTTCAGAACCTTCCTCTTTCCATTTTATACTGCTCTCCTGCATCTCTTTGAATCCTGGGTAAGCATCTGAGTCCTGTCTCTGCAATCCATCCTGATTTCATGGCCATGCTGGCTGAGAGAAGAGTTCAGGCTCAGAGAAAATGGGTGGTGGAGCCAAGAGCACGCCAAGATGTGTCGATTCTCTGAACCATGCTCTTTCCACTGGGCCTTTCTGTCTCTCTCATAATCCCTTTACTTACTTCTGGAGTCAATAATTAAGATAATTATATGGTAACCTGATATAATAAGTAGCCACTAAATCAAACCATACATCAGCAAATAATATAACACTAAATTATTGGAGCTTTGATTTGCTCTTTCAAATAGCTTCTATACCTTCAGGGGATTAGCAGTTCAGAAAACAAAACAAAGGTGTAAAAACAGCTGATTTTCCTTAGAAGAAAATTCCTTTTGCTTACATGAAGAGGGGTCGGTCAAATGGCAGCAGAGTGAACTCCGCTATCGTGAGCACAACAGACACATCAGTCATTTCCTACATCTGATGCAACTTAATTATTGGCACTTCCATGCTTTTAGCATCAATGTAGCTGGACCTAATTTAGTAGTTGTTTGCAAGGTCTGACCTACAGCTGCGTAAAGTACACACCAGCCAAGCATCTCTATTTAGGAAGGACAGTTTGTTGCTTTTTTTTCCCTTTCAAAGAAAATATTTTCCATTTGTTTTTCCACTCCCTCTCTTAAAAATATGCCTTTAGCCAAGCACATTTCAAAGGAACGTAAATATGCTTTTCCCCCTAAATGTCCCTATTTATATCTATCAACTGCTGGCAGGTTTGCTGGGGTGAGGGTTGGTGTTGTGCAAACATGCCACTTTAACCCCCAGGAAAAAAAAAAGTATAAACTGCCTTGTACTCAAGATGGGGTGTTTTTTTTTTTCACTAAGGAAGATTCCTGTCTTTAACAAGTAGAGATGAGGTGAGGGAAGGACGTATATAATAAACCATACTATATTTTAATTTTGCAGTCACTGCTTTGCACAGTAGCTTTTCTTACACTTTGCACAGCCTTGCAGTGCCTTTTCCTGCTGATGTGGAAGTGAAATAGCCATGTAACAACTTGTGGTGTTTCTATGCACATGTTTCCCCAGTTTGATTTCCAGAGGCGTGATGGTACACCCTCACCAATCCCAGACCATTTAATCACTTTTGAGGTCCAGAAAGCATCCAGTTTGGCTGCAAACTCTCCTTTATGACTGACAGAAAATCACAGGCCTCCATTTCTTAGAAAATGATGGAAAATTAATTCTTCATCCCACAGAGTACCCTGAGGTGAAATACCAGCACTGATTATAAAATTGCCTATGTGCTACAATGATGACGCGTGTTTTAATCCACATATAAATTCCAAGAGAGACAACTACCTTCAGATCCACCTCTGCTTTTCAATATTGGTTTTAGCATTTTCTAGGCAGGCAAACCTATTTTTTACCACCACCCTCAGTTAACTTTTAATTCCTCAATGAACAGCAAGGAAATCCAAGCGCTGACAGGAGCGGTCTGGCCAATCATTCTGCTGCAGTTTGAGATGTTACTGTTCCCAGTTGCTTGTTCTTCTTTGCTGGCTGTGGTTAGCATCACCACAGCCAAGTCAGCAGAAGGGAACATATGCCTGCACCTCAGTTGCTTCCATACAACGTCCAGAATGAACCAATTCTCAGTGACAGTTGAAGACGAGATACTAACTTTTCCCCAAAGTAGCTGATGAGTGAGGCACAGATCATCCTCCTTTACTGCCTGTTTTGGGAATGGTAATCCCAAGTACACATCAATGAATAAGAGATTTCCACTTATCCTATTGGTCATGGTCTAGTAATGCTCAGCATCCAGAAACGAAAAAAAATCAGAGAAAATTTTGTGTAGCTAACAGTGTGATGTGCACCTGAAATCAATTTGGAAGCAGTAAAGTCTGCAAGACCACATTCCTCATAACAAGTGCTGCTGAGTCATGGCCTGATACCGAACCAGCTGAGGTTTCTGAGAAATTGCAATTCAAATCTGATGCCTCATGGGTAGGTGTGGCTGTGACAAAGTCCGTGTCAGAGAGATGACGTGCAGATGCAGATGCATGAGTTATGTGTGTAGGCATAGTTACATGGTCCACATGGGCTCTCCCCCAGAATGTAGACTTTGGATAGCAATAGGATAGGAGTCAAAAACAAGCCAGCATCACTCCGAATTTCTCTCACCTACTCCCCTTTGAAATTGCCAAAAGAGATATTCAGACAACAGGCATTCACAAACAGGTCAATAATGTTTCCTGATCAAATGGATCAAAAGCTGCCGATAGATCAAAGAATCTGCCTGGAGTTTCTACCTCTCTTTGGTCACCTCTAGGAGCTGCTCAACCCTTAACAGATCTAGAGTTTGTGTGTCTCACTCAGCCTCTGAGAGGGGGAAGAAATGCAAGAACAGGAAGTACAATGTCAAACTGGGGTTGCCACATGACAATTTTGCCAACCACCATATCAACAAAGGAAAGGTTAGAGCCAGGACAGCACTCAAAATGTAGATCAATAAAAAAAGGGTTGGGATGGTTTAACAGGCACCTATCTTTAACTTGCTTAAAGAAAGCTTGTCTCATGTTTTACCACTTCCATGACACCGTGCTGGAATACCTGTAAAGCACCAAACTAAAACCTCCCTACAATCTCAGGCAGCAAGATAGGGACAAAGTTGATGAAGTAAAATTTCTTAGCTTTATCCTCAGAACTTGAACCAAACACCTAAAAAGTACTTACGACAGTCCTCATGCAATACTTAGTGGAAATTCTTTCTGACTGGAAATCTTTTCTGCCTGCACCTGCCAAATGAGATGTCCCTTTGAGGCATGGCACCAGGCAGAACCAGCCCATGGTGCTGGGGAAACAGGGCCCTGAAGCTCCTGCATCCCACTCATTCTGACAGGCAGCTCATGGCATAAGTTGTTGCCTTAAGATAGAGAAGAGCCTGCCTAAAATCACCAAATACCTGTTAGCCACTTCCAGTGATAGAGGCCTCCAGAATTTTTCAGCAAAATATTAAATTCTTGACTATAGAATCGAGAACAAGGTTCAGGAATGGAAAATAGGACAACAAGCCTGATTTCCAGATTAAGATGTGGCAGCAAGAGGCTTTCTGAGCTGCCTAGCACTTCTGAAATTCTTAGAGCATGGCTTGGTAGCACTGAAGCCTCTACAAGCGGCACCGCGCCTTCTCAGATACTCTCAGGAATGAACATTAAATCAAGTCTTCAGCTCCATCCCCTCATGCCTCTTTTCCCAGAAGCAAGGAAGTGCTATCTGAAACAAATATTCCTAAGCTTTGTATTTATTCCTTTATTCCATGTGGGTTACCTGCCACCTTTCTCATCTGCTTGAATTGTCATTCAAATGGAAGTTTGTCAGGCTCTCACCCCCACCCACAGTGGATGCTCACTGGGTTTGGGAAAGTTACTTTGCTCATTGAGGCACTTCCCAAGATGTGACAACACAGAGTGCTTCAGACACATCAAACACATTCTTCCCAGCTCCTCCTAAAGACTATGAGTGCCAAATAAACTTAGTATTACAGATTTCTGTTCAAGTCACCTACCAGTCACTCTCACCTCTAACTCCACCTCTCTCTGGGTTCACTACCATGCAAGTCCACTCAGAATAGACAGAAGAAGGTGCTGATTTGCAGGCCACATTCAGAGGTGGTGGGAAGGGCCTGTGTACCAGTTTCACACTGATAACCACATTACACGCAGACCTTGCAGCCAAATTCCCTCCCTTACTTTGGTGCAAATCCACAGAGCTCCCTGGGGCTGTATCAGTGCAAGGGAGAGGAAAACGCGGTTCTAAGTATGCGCCGAATAGTGTTGGGGAAAGAGCCAGAAGGTATAAGGTTACACCAATGTCAACATACTTTAATGCTACTTTGCTTTTTGAATCAAAGACTTCAGCTCCTGACAGAAGACATACCTGCATTACCTCCAGTGGCTTTCACGGTGCTAAAACAAGGTCTTTGTAGCATTGCTGCTCACAAGGAAACTTCTGTGAGATAAAAATTCTTCCTGAAACTGAACAGTGTCCCGAAACCAAACAGATAAACATAAAAGCTGCAACCACAACAGTCAGAAATTCTCTTCCACCTACATTACTACTAACACACGGTGATCAGCAAGAACAGAACGAGTGCCATCAGGTAGAAGGTCCAGAAAAAAAAAAAGAAAATCAGGAAAAGCAAAGAAAACCTCTAAGGAAATCCTTTATGAAGCAAGGTACAAATGAAAAGAAACAAGAAAAAAACCTGTTTCAATTTTGGTTTTGTAACTTTATCAACTTTACCTAATCCCAGATTCCCATGCCAAGAGGAGGGTGTGCCCTCAAATGAAAATCAATTAAATAACTGTGAGACTGGGTGCCTGGAGTACTCTGCTGTCATGAAAGAAGGGCCAGGTCCCCAGTGTGCTGATATTGCCAAGCCAGGCAGCTTTTCATACACAAGTGCCCTCACTATACTAGTTTTTATTCTTTTACGCAGTTGGGTGGGGAAGAATAGTTCCTCTATAGAAGTGGTTCCCTACCTGTATGCGATGTTTGCCTAGCTCCAGCTATTTGTGGATGTGATATAATCCCTGGCCACGCATTGTAGCAAGCTAAGCTCATCAGAGGCAGCAGACACTGCCTCTTTCTTGCCTCCTTAAAAAACACTCAGCCCCCAGGAAATCCACCCTGGTTCTCTCTGTAGCCCACCGAGGCTCAAAGTCTCTCTTTCTACACTTGTCTGACACGACCCAAAATTTCTACTTGGGTGGCAGAAATGCTGAATAGTGAAGGATCCCAGTGGGAGGGAGGCAAGGAGGAAATTAAACAGGAGAAAGGACTGCCAGAGGCCCAAAAGGCTGAGAAAGAGAATTATAAAACTGGGGTAGGTCTGTCCGAAGGGCATGTCACCAGTCCAAAGCACATTAACCACTGAAGTTCATGCAAGACTTAATCCTTCCTGCCATGGAAGTGTCCCTTGATGGTTGCTGCAGATCTACAGGAATAAAGAGGAGGGATTTTTTTTTTTTCCCCTCTCAGCAGACATTCATGGTATCACAGAAGAGCCAGATGATTTAATTTAATCATTTCTGCTCGAGCTGGTATTTTCTGTATGGAGGTGACAGTGCTTTAAATTAGGGCCTTGCATATAAAAGGCCCATGTGTTTAGTTTAATCAAATGTTCATTTCCTCACGTTATGTTTATATTAAAGGCCATCAGCACGAATTTTTATTCTGCAAATAGAGGCTATCTTAAGGGCTATGAAGTGAGGTTGTCTTTGGTTGTTCTTCAACTCTATGTCAGCCTTACAGACTGAGAGGTGACTCAGTCCCAGGCATGCAGTTTGGGGAAATATGTCCTAGAGAGCACAGTCCAACCTATGAGGAGATCAGGAGATTTTACACAAAATAAATTACTTCTGTAATTCGCCCTTCTTGAGTCAGTGGCTGCTTAAGTCATTGGCTTCAGCAATTGCTGGATGAGACCTTTTCTGAATTAGTAAACAGGCAAACATCCACAGCAAAGAAACTGCAAGATTCTCTCATCACTCAGTGTAATTATTATTTGCTTCGACAAGGGCAGGTCAGTTTTAATACCATACAACATTTATGTTGTGCCTGATGCCTTGAAAACATTTTATGTACATTAGGTGCAGTATGACAACAATAAGACTTTGCCTTTCCACAGTTGTTTTTCCCCTGAGGCTCACGAAGCGCTTAGCAAACATTAATTAGTTGGTCATCTTCCAAATGCATGTGTGAGGTGCTCCTGATAAATACTCCCTCCCTCTACACAAGGGGCCAGCAGAGGTGCTGAAGATTGAGGCCATCAATTTACAACCCTAAGAGTTGAGCATCCACCAACTCAAGCCTGCATAAGTAGCCTGATTTTTTTTTCAGCCTCAGTGTGACTCCTGTCCATAAATAGACAAATACTGCTCTGAATGCATAGGCTTAAAGTGACTGAAAAAGAAAGAAATCCATTGCACGGCATTTAAATATGTCTTAAACAAAAAAGAGCTTTGTTTGGTTTCAGCAGCCAAAATCGTAACTCAAGGTTCAGCCTGTCCTTGAGAAATTGATGGTACTGACAGTACAGAATATAAAGTGTTTCTGGTGTCAAAGCTCCCAATTCTTGCTGTAGACTTCTGCATCTCCTACAGGTAATACAGGTAAAATCTACAGGTAGAAGCCACATCTAGTCCTAGCTCCAAATTTTAGCACGTGTGCTTTCTACAAAGCACAAAGGAAAAGGTTGTTCCTGTTGAAACTTCTCACAGTGTACCTGAAAATATGAAAAATGGAAAAAGAAAGGGAAAAAAATTATTTTCTAATGAAAGCTACTCACTGCCTTTTCCTCTTTTGCTCCCTCTGGAAAGTCTGACTGCCTTGGGTACAACAAAGCAATTTGCAACTAGTATGTGAAAAAAATTGATAGCACTTGAAACAGTTTTTGTGTTTTCTTCCTCCAGTGCATGAAGAAGATCTTTTTTGAAAAAAAACAAAACTACATGCCAGTCGAAAACCCACTACCACAAGCTCAGTGGGGAGCTGGCTGTGAGCAGGGGTGTCTGCTACCGTGACACTAACCTATGAAAAACCTCTCTAGATATTCAGATAAAGCTGTCTGCAACAAATCCTGACAGATGCCTACTCAAGGATTTCTCTCCTTTTATTCCCTTACTCTCTCTCTCTCCATCTGGGAACACAGAAATTTTCCTAAGCCTGTTCACGCTTAGATTTAGTGAAGCCATCATGGTGTCATGTTCTGGTGCTGTTTTGTGTCTTTGCTCTCCTCTACCCTTTGTAGAGCAGCATGGCACGACTGTCCATCTGTTTATGATTTACTTCTCACAATGACTTGGTCCTGATTACACAGATAGTCACAGTAGGTTATTTGAGGTCCAACTGGACCTCTGTAATGACACTCAAACTGTACCCAAGTTGTGGGAACATTTCCAATCAAAAAAAAAGCCAGTGGAAAAACTCCACCAGGACCTCCACAAGGAGAGCCTTCGTGTCCTTAACCCCAGGAAGCATAAACAAAACTTTAAATTTTTATCTGGAATTCTTTTGCAATTATCAGTGTCCGGGCGATCCACAAAAACTGAAGAGAAGACAAGAAAAGAAACCGAGACTGGGGTCTTTCTAATGTTTAAAGATGTACATTGGAGAAGAGCTAATAAATGATAGTATTCAGTTCAGGAGACCACATCTTTCATGGTCTCCTTTAGCACAGACCTGAATCACGGAGCCAGAGGAACTGCACCCATTTGCACAAGCTGAGGACAGAGCAGCTGTCTGGGGGGGGCACCGTGTACTGCCATGGGTAGGAAGCCCTTCCACATGCACTGACTCACTGGCCCTTCTGAGCACATGAAGGGAAAAAAAAGCACAGCTCAAAAAGCTGCAGGATGAAGTCACAGGGTCAGCAGTGAGAAAATACAGAATTCATTTGTAGTCTGAACAAGGTCATTTCTAGCATGTTTTAGGATGATATAAGACTTTACAGGGAAGGCAAATGGAAAGCATTGCTCATTTCTTCTGCTTTATGAGTAAGCTGCTTTGGCCTTTATTTATTTATTACCTCACAGTCCCACAACGTCCTGGTGTGAAGACCAATTTGCTGTTCTTTCTTGCTTGCTTCTTAAACGTGATCCTTTCCTGTCTCAGGGCCTGGCCACCTCACTCATTTACCTCTGTATTTCCAAGGATACTTTCATTTTTACAATTTCCAACACCTCACATTTGTGCTGTCTTTTCACTTATGGCCACACTACTTTAATGCTCAGTATTTTATTCTTTATTCTTCTTTTTCAAAGCTCTATCCTGCATCAAGTCTCAAAAGTCCTGGGGTGCAGGGGAAGCTGGCCAACACAGTGGCACCCACCTGGGTATGAGCCAGCCCTGACAGGGAGGCCACTCGACCCAGATGCCATTGAGCCACAAAGGTGCCACCCACAAATTGACACATCTCACAGAATCATTCAACACAAAAAAGCACTTTTAAGCCAGAAAGGTGCATAAACCATAGTGTTCTGCAGCAGGTTCACTAGCAGCTTTGCCCATATAAAATACCTAATAAAGGATGGCATCATTTGCCCTTATAGCATGAGTTGTGGTACAAATATCTATAGGTATCTTAGATGGGCTGATTTGTGGGGAGGGATCTTCTAAGCACCAAGACGAAGCACAGCTGTAGGCTTTTTCTGTAAAGGGCCTGTCACACACACGAGAGCAGCTAGCGTATTACCAACCCTGATCACTCAAACATTACGAGTGAGGCCCCCACACACTTAGAAATTGGCTGGAAAACACATGAGATTTATGACAAATAACAGTATTTTGAACTTCATATGCCTTCTGGCTTCTGAACTGGGATTCATGTTTTCAGTCTTACCTTTTCAACTAGAAACCTTTTTTCCTTTTTTTTTTT
>VXAY01000238.1:595606-647064 GCA_013399855.1 Oxyruncus cristatus
TTTTTTTTTTTTTAATTGGTTGTCTATTGTTTTAATCATGAAATATGAGATTCTGGTTATACACCTGACTTCGGTGTTGAGTGATTTGAGAGAATACAAAACAAATACCAGAGACTTGCAGCATGATGGCAGGATGCCGGTAATATTCCATTTACAGTGCACCATGGGCCATCCCTGCCTGCCCTTTGGCCATCTGCTGCTAGTGCACGTCTAAAATCACACAGCCTTTTTTAAAAAAAGAAAAAACTCTACAAGACCAGGAACTTCATGTGAATAAACATCAGACAAGCATGAGCTGCCCCTCAGAGTGTCCATAGTATTGCAGCCCACATTTTGGGGTGGCGGGGGGGGAGAAGGAAGCGGGGCCCTGGGGGGTGTTACTACAAGGGGGAGCCTCAGGGATTAATTATCCAACCTCCTCTTGAAAATGCCAAACTTGGTACCTTGGCAAAGCTTGACACAGAACTAAATTGAAACATGCAGACAAAGTAATTGGAGGTGGGGGGGAACTGTGCTGAGTCTATATATAGCATTTTCTTTCTGCTGGGTTCTAGGGGGGAGGTGGGGAAGGGAGGAAGTGAGGGGGAGAGAGGGAAAAGAAAGATAAATTTTGGTCATTGTTGTTATATGTAGACCCACTTATCTATGGCCGAAGCATAAACACCTGCGTGGTGATTCTAAATGAAGAAATTTAATTTAAAAGTAAAAAAAATTAAAATCAGGAAGAAAAAACAGAGCAAAAACAGGACTTCTTGCTTTTCACACCTACCCCGATGTATAAATACAGACTATCTGACTGATGAAAGGTGCTTATTATTTCTCTGACTTCTATTTGTGTAAAGAAATCTACAATACTTTTTAGCAAACAAGCAGGGTAATTAAAAAGCCAATCCTATGTTTCTGCTATTCCAATTTTGCTGCTCTGGTTTAAATGACACCTTGCAACATCTTGGTAGCCCCAGTCATGTATTACTTACATCACACTGGGGAAAAAAAAAAAAAAAAAACAAACCAAAAAAAACCCCAAAAAACCAGTGGGGAGGTTGGCTCAATTATGAAGAAAAAGATTTTGGAAAGCAGGTTACTTGGGATCATATTCTCATATTCTGCCTGAGTTACACCTCTTGTAAGAAACGTGCTGCTAAAAAGTGCAAGTGGATGTGATCCCCCTTTGCACCCCTTGCACACTTAGACCTGCCTTCTGCCAGCGTAACTCGAAGCAACCTTGCAGCTTTCCCTGCCTTAGGTCCCACGGTATTTGTGATGCAGCTCAAAAGAGCCAGAGCATCTTGCACTTCTGTCCATACCCACTGCTTTTGCCAACACCTTAATTTCCTATTTCATATTACAGCACAGTAAGAGAGATTGGTATTAGTGCTTTTTGCCCCTCTTCATGTGCACACACACGTGTACATGTGCATTCTCTGTAACACATCCATCTATTTGAAGTGGAATAAAAATGACTAAAAAATATATATAATCTTTAAATCCCAGAAGATTCAAAGTGTCAGTGCTATGAAGTCAGAAAATTCATTCCAAGTCCTATTTATCTAGGTCAGGATGTGGGAAGACTTTTTTTTGTGTTCTGCATATGCACGTCACCGCTTTTGCTCTTTGGTACTGCACAGGCTGGGAGCTGAAGAGCCAGGGAAGATGACAGCTTGCTCCCTGCTTCCAGTGAACTTGATAGAAAAAATCCCTTTTGTGTTCCTTATAATGGAGTCTTGTCTCATTTTTACCACAAGAGATGCTTTGGCCAGTATATTACAAATACCATGCTGACAGTGCCTATATGTAGCTCTGCCTCAGTGCCACATCACCACTGGCTCTTCTTTAAAGTAGAAGAGAAAAGCACCCTGCAAAGCAAGGAACAAGTTAACAAAAGGCTTCATTTATCTCCAGCTGATACCAACATGACAGCAAGAAATGCGGGGTCAGATTCCAGGCACGTTATTGCGAGGGCAGGAGGAGTGCAGGGAGTAGCTGTTGTGTGGCACAACCACAGGGCTTGTTATCAGAAGGTCAAGTCCTGACGCAGCCTTCCAAGCAAATTTGGGAAAGTCTCTTCCTCTCCTTCAGCACTCTTAATAAGACCGATAAACCTTAATCATGAGATTGTGTGGATACTGCTGGCCTGCTCAGAGCACGGCAGCAAATGATGCTCCTGTTTAAAGCCTGATCATTACATAGTACTAACAGCAAATCCCCTGCTTTTTTAAGAAAAAGGTTTTATGTCACGAGTAAGGTCAAGTCTTGGCAGCTAATACTGATATTATACAAAATAAAGGTAAATCCTGATTGGGAAACAAAATTGTGGACAGACTACTAGAACAGAAGTTTTACACATTCCTTCTGTGTAAATAAAGAAGTGAACCTAACCCACGATTAAAGCTTTGCTTTACGATGTGTAGTTGCTGGGGGAAAATAGTTGTAATAAGTGTTATACACTCACCCACACACCAGCAAAGAACTCAGTGTTTGCCTATCTTTGTGTGGAAAAACTAGCTGTAGTTTGAGGTTTAAGGGACTTTCAAGGTTTATCTATCTATGAATGTCCTTGGGTTCCAAACAGAGGTTGAGACACATGGGAATTCTTCCTCCTCCCTGCACCTCTGCCCCTCTCAAATTATGAAGTGGGAACCATGCAGGGAAAACTACTGCTGCTACTGGACCTCTGGAAGAGGAGCTGCACCAAAAGTGGTTCCTGAACAGACATCAGGATGGATTTCTGCAGCCAGTGTCAGGATTTAGAAGCCAGGTTCACACTGTTCTCATGTACCATGTTCCCCAAAATCTAGAGGGTGGGCTGTTGGAACAAGGCAATGCCATTCCACTGCGTGCTACTTGCGCACCTCTGCTCCATCCTGGACGATGCTCCCCTATTTGACTATTTTTTCCATCATGAATTTCTTACTTCATTAAGGGAAGTTACTAATCAGGTGATCCAGGAGTGGTGGGGTTTCTTGTGAACCCAACATTACTCCAGTGAGGGACAGAGCCAGTGCTTTGCTTGGTGTTGATGCACTCCCTCCTCACTCAAGCCAAAAGATGGCTCGTGTTCAGAGAGTGCTGCCCGCGACAGGATGCAGCAGGCTCAGCTTGGTGGGAAATGAAAGGGATATAGACTCTTTTGTCCGCTCAACTTCGTCTTAATAATGTTTAAATATCTGAAGGTCACTAAATTAGAGTTCAGAAACTTGGCACAAAGGCCTTTCTCTAAGATTATCTAGGTTTACTGAAGTAAGACAACAAAAGAGAATAAACCAAACTGAGCAAACACAACAACTGCTGCAGAGATGTTATTTTTCTCATTAAGCCTATATGCTGAGCCTATAGAGAAGGCAGCATTTCCTGTCTCTCTTGCTGACAGTTCACTATTAGGGCACAAAGGCAGGTCACTGTCCTTGGCGATACAGTAAACAAAGATAAGAGCTGAAAGCAACAGAATATTTTTTTAACCCTGATAATTCACTCTGTATAAATTCCACTGTGGAGAGATTTATTGTTTACTTAGAACTCCTCAAAAGAGCTCCTTGAGAATGCACTGGACACAAAATTCACATTTCAGCTGAAAGCACTGGTTAGGCCTTCTCAGGGCATCTGCTCCTTGTCCCTGGATTCATGTGTATGAAACATAAGCGAACCTGCCAGAAAAATGCAGGCCCAAATATTTGCCCAGATCTGCTTGTTATCCCAGGGTGGGAACTTAAGCAGATGTCTTCAATGGGCAGCCATGCTCATGAAAATGCTTGTCAAAACAAAAAAACCCCTTGCTTTCCTTCTCTGCTTGCAAAATGTCTGCGGCAGAGCAGCACAAGAGTGAAAACCATTGGTGCATTATTTGATACTCTTAGTAGAAGACGGATCAGTCTTCCCTCTGCTTGCCTCAAATAAAACTCCCCATCTCCCTCCCCTCACAGCACATTTCCCCAAATGCAGACAATACCACACCACTACAGCGGGAAGTGTGAGAGGATGTCACCACTGCCAACAGCAGAGACTGCCTTATCTTTTCTGTGTAATGGCTCAGAAGCTTAAAGTAAAGCAAGACTTTAAGCATTTGCTGATTAGCCATGCAGGATATCAGATGAGAATTTGGGAGCTGT
The DNA here is from genome assembly GCA_013399855.1 of Oxyruncus cristatus. Taxonomy (NCBI): domain Eukaryota; kingdom Metazoa; phylum Chordata; class Aves; order Passeriformes; family Cotingidae; genus Oxyruncus; species Oxyruncus cristatus. Next base: position 599,713 of record VXAY01000238.1, read on the forward strand.
GGGTGCTGCCACAGATGAGGCCACTTAATCCTGCTGTGGCTCCCCCTCCCACTTGGGAAGCTGAAATAAAACCTCTCCAGCAGATTGCCTGGGACCTCTGAAAGCTGCATTTGGTAGTCTCCCCCCAGAAATACCAGATAACTGCAAACCCAACCAGATTAAATTTAGGCAAACTGCCCCCAAGAAAAGCACAAAGTCAGGACTGGAGGAACAACAAGGAATTTCTCATGGTTAGTGCCATACATTTTACCTTCCCTACCTTTTCATAGGGTCTCTGGATTTCAACAGAAACAAGAATCTCTTTTTTGGACACAAGGAGGTTTGTTGCAATGATGGTTTTCAACATGTGTTTACTGGGGTCATCCTAGGATTGGCAGAGACAGTCTTGGGCTGTGCTATAAAATGGATTGTGAGTTTAAAATTTTTGTTTCATTTTCTGAAAGAACTATAAGCTTAGCTGTTGCTAAAGTTTCTAACAGCATTCTCGGGCATAGCTTTTGTAACCTGATCTCATCTCTAGAGCCTGTATTGCTCATTGACCATTCTGACTACCCCCTCTATATTTCTCTGAGCAGCTAAGAACTCTTCTTTGCTCTCACAGCACTGCAACACCCATAGGACATACTTGTGCGTATTCCTCTGCTGTGCTTTCAGACCACCACTATTATTGCTCAGTGAGTACCAGTTGCTCTATTGCTTGCAGCAGGCATGTTCTTGCTCTTTTTCAGCTGTTCTCAGAACCTCTTTTTAGCAGCTCTCTTGCCAGATAATCTGGCAACTCAAAGTATAGAAGCGAGTTCTGTTATCTGTTCCAAAGGAAGTTTTTCCAAGAGCACTCTAAGATGCCAAATCACGGAAGAGTTGTTTACAAAGGTCAGTACACATGGCACCAGCACACCATCCAGCTTCTGATACTCAGGTCAGCCAGGGTTTATCAATATAAGCAGTGGTTCTTGTTGCAGAAAACTAATTTCATTGAGACCAGTCAGCCCACGAACAGAAGCTGAGCAGTTGTGGAGTCCTGAAGAAAATAGCAGTAAAACTAAGCTATCCCTCTGTATTGTCATGCCCTAATGGAAAAGGAGAAGTTGCCTATGGTTGGCACATGTATACTAGAGCAGTATGTACTGATCGATGAACGGTGCTGGGGTTATACCTGACCTTCAGAATTGGAGGTAAATTCAAGCATAGTCTACTTAAAGCCATTGGATAGCATAATAAATCAGGAAAATTCCATGTTAGTACAAGCCAACTTTTACTGCCTCCCTTCACTGGAGCCATTTGTCCCAATACAGTGAGGAGAATAAACAGTATTAGCAGAACACTTTTTCCAGGGAACTGTATCTATGCTATAATACATCTCAATGCAGATATACAATAACTAATGCAGACATACAATAACTAAAGCTGGTTATGAGTGCTGGTGGAAGAACCATACAGTACATATGTCCTGTATAAACATGAGGCTTCTAAAAGCAACAAACACCCCCCCCCCCCCATCCAGATATGTAAATGGAACACCACTACACAAACTAGTGCAATAGGTAGCCCTTGCTACTGCCAAGGGATATTGCTCCACCAATGTCCTCATGGATCAACATTGGAACATGCCTTGTCTGCCATTCCTCAAAGAGTACTTCTTTTTAAAAAGAAACAAAACTCCAAACTTCAGTGCAATGTCAGAAAAAAACCACAGCAAATAGATTGTAAATCTATCTATGCCTAGGAGAGAAAAGGAATCAGCCCCCTTTTAAACAGTGGTTACAGAAACGAGTCATAGAGCACATCCCCTGGTAGTAGATTTGCCTAATTTGGCTAATAGATTGTTTTAGAATTTGTGTATCAGACAAGAAACAAAATTAAAATTTAATGTAAAGGCATTATATCAAACTAAAGATGCTTGTACTGAAAAAAAGAAGCTATGATAGAAGCAGTTTTATATTTGTATACTTCCATGTATGCTAGGAAGTTGCATGACATTAACTGCATTGCTTTCTAAGTTAATACAGCTATCAGCTATAGCTATATGATGTATATGGATGAGTGTAGCTATATACACATGTGTACACCCACCCACATCCTGTTCTCCCTTTAACACCACGCACAGAAATCCACTGTTCTTTTCTGTAAGAGCAGCCATAATCTGTAATACGAAAAGGGCAATTTATATACATGATTTTTCAACAAAGATCTAATTTAAAAACAGGACCAAAAATAGGACAGAATGATAAGGCACCCATCCACACGGTATTGACTGAAGTTTTCTATCACAAGCCATTTCAGAAGTAAGCATGAGAGCCCCCCACTACAACGCACACTCACACAAACACATATGTGTGCACACATGCACACACAAAGGCGAGACTAACAGTTATTTGTATTTCCTACTTTGAGAGACAGGAAACCTCCCTTTGCATCTGCTTTTTTTCTCACTAAGAAGAATAATTTTAATTACAGACACTTGGCAGGAAGCCAATTCTGATTTTTTTTTTAATGACATCTGTCTAAGCATTTTTAAACTTCCTGCTCAATGTAACTTCCTTCATTTTATAGACCAACACCCAGCTTCAGCAGAAAAGAAAAGGGAGTAGCAAATGATTTATTCATTTTTCATGTTAACTCTTATCAGGTATATCAAGCAGTTCATTGTTCTGAGAACCGATGGTACAGAAAGCAGATTTACAGGGGGAATTTAGGACTCAAGCAGTCTGGGAAAGGAAAAAAAAATAAAAGAAAACTGATGCATGGAAAAAAACAACAGAGTTGTAGCTTAACCCTAAAACAACTCAATGGTTCCTGTTGTGCAGACTGATTTTCCTCAGTTCAGCTATGCTTTTGTTTATGGAAAAAAAAAAAAAAGAGGGTTGAGAATAGGGCAAAAGTTAGGGCAACATTAAATACTTAAAACTGAGAACATGAGGCATCATGGCTAGTGGATGCCACCCATGCCAGCTTGGCATTGGGCAAATTTCTGCTACATCAATGAAGCTCCTCTGGCTGTGGACAGTGCCACAGATGTAGAGTCTGGACTTAAAATCCACATCCCAAGCTGACCCAGTCTCCTGCTTCAGTCAGGTAACTGGGGCAGCAATAAGGAATCCTACAGTGCCTCTAACAAAACTGAATGCAGAAAAAAACAACATTTAATTTTCAGATGCTGAGCATTAAAACCACCTTCTCTTCTCTTCATTCTGCCAGTAGTCATGGATTACAACATGTATTGCATGGCTTGCTGTTTTCCTCCTATACAAGGAGCATGGTGAGTGGAAAGGTGAAAAAGAGAGGGCAAAAACCTGCCAGAGAAGGAAAGCTGAATAATGCAGGAGCAGGGAAAAGAGAAAACGCAGGACCGGAAAACAGGAGAGATGCATTAAAAGTGAGTGCCATGGGATAGAGGGAAGGAAGCAAGGACAGAAGCAAAGCTGGATGAGATAGCAGGGGAGCCACCCTGCCAGCACCCAGGGCTTTACAGGTACCTCAGCCTTTCCCTGAGATTCAGCAGGGAACCACAGCTCTTGGGCTAGAGGAAGGCTGGGGCCCAGGCTCTGCTGGGGAGCAGAGAGCAGAAGAGCTGGTGAGGAGCGTGGAGGTGAATGTTTTACACGTCCTTCTGGCCACCCATTCCCTGCTGTGTTGGAGCTCAAGCCACAAGTGCGTGCCCACACCTGGCTAACGAAAGTCCCAAAGGGATGGGATTTACAACTCACATCAGAAATGCAGCCAGTGCTATCTATAAGGGTATCTGTCTCGTGGCTGGCCCCAGTGCTGTGACACAGGTAAGCCTAATGAATTGTTAATGCCTTGACGCCAAAACTGCATTCTCATTCTTTGCTCCAGACAACCTAGATTTTATTCTTTTGGCTTACATGTTTTCTTGAGCGAGGTAAATCATCTTTCAGGATACGCAAACAACACAACACAACTGACCTGGGAAAACTAAGTCTCCCTCCTGCACTTTCTGCCCCTGTGGAGACCTAACCTACAGCCATCCTGAAAACACTGCAAAAGTTTCCATGTGATTTTTAATTTCCTGGTCCTGGCTGGAACCAGAACTGTGAGTGCTGCAAGTCTCTGGAGGAAAAATTGGTATTGTCAGATTTTGCCCTAATTTTCCAAGATCCAGGAGTTTCAAAGAATATCTCAGCTCTTTAAGTGTTTGGAGACCTCAGTCTCACAAGTGGCTGACTGCCTTCTGACTTGAGTCAACACAGCTGGAAAATGGAGTAAAAAAAAGAAAAACAACCCTGAAACCTCACTGAAAACCAGATGTTGCCATTGAGCAGAGCTACTGTGCTAATAAAACACTAGCACCCCTGCGCTCCCTGAAACAAAATTAATAGCCCTAATAGATTTCCCAAACTGTGCTTTAAAAAAAATTAGGAGAAAATTTTTTTAAGGCCTGAAGCACACTGCGGAGAGGTATGGTTCTGGTACCGAAACTGGGATTACTGTGCAGTAAGAAAGGTCTCTATTTTTAGGGAGGACTGGCTGTGTTTGCTGTTTGGCAGGAAGCGATCAGGACCAGTGATTGCAACATTATTGCTGGGCCTGTGGTCAGCTGGATATGAATGATGTGTCAGAACACGTGGTTTGGTACGGCGGTGCCGAACACACGAATGCTGCTGATGTGTGCCCGGTGTTGTGTGCCACACAGTTTAAGCAGGGTCAGGAGTTCATGTGTACCCCCCGGGCACACGGTGTCTTCCAGTGGTTCTCATACTGTAGCTGTAAAAGAAAACATATCAGCACTGTGGGCAGCAAAACAAAGTTTTCGGAGCAGTTTTGCTTTAAAAACAGTGGGGTTTCCTTGCATACTCCCATCAAAGATATTTTTCTGTCAACTACAAATGCCTCACAGGATGTAGACGCATGATGTGATATGATATACACATAGGTAAGCAGGAATGCATGCAGGAACTGAAAACCAACAGTGGTTTGTTTAAATGCCCTGTTTCATCTCATCCAGCCGCTATTCCATTATGAGCCACAGGGAGCCAGCTTTCTGAGGCCACCAAGACGTCAACAGTTGGAGAAAAAGTTCACTCAAATGCCCCTGGGGTTGCTCTGAAAGCAGTCACTGACATGACATCCACAGCCCTCTGTAACAGAAGCAGCAGCACAGATTTGTTAGCAGGCTACTTGAAGTTGCCAGAAACTAAAGAAAACTCACGACTTTGGAGAAAAAACCTGATCTCTCTCTCTCTCTCTCTCCTTTCCATAATGCACAACATCCCCATCTTTTGTCCTCCCTCTGCACAGCTGATAAAGGGTCGTTGGGACTGATGAACAGCGCAGGCAAGACCCACACACCACACGGTCGCAGACCATGTGCCCTGTGCAAGTGGGCTCGTGTTTGGTTTGGTCTGAACCAGAAGCCAAGAGAAAAATGGGTTTCATTCATCATGCTGCTTTACTGTGATGGAGCCCTAAGACCACCAGCAGAACTGACTGGTTGTAGTCCTAGCTATAGGTTGAGCCACTGATATGACTTAGAGTACTACGAAAGTCAATGTCCTTAATCCGTGGGTGGTTTACGTTTAGCAACGATAGCAAAAGCAAAGCCAAATTAGAAGTGTAAATATGATGAGGTGTTTCAAATCAGAGCTGTACTTTATAAATAATGTGCTGAATGTATCCTGTGCTCTGATGCTTAACAAAATAAAAATATGGCACCTCTCAACTAGTAATCTCCAGCCATTTTTTAAAAAACAGACGGGAAAGCTGACTCATGAAAAAGGTAAAATGTTTTGCTTAGGGTCACAGATCACAAATTCGGGGCTAGAAAAATCAGATCCTTAAGCTAATTCCCTTGCTTTGTCACCAGATTATATTGGATGCAGTACACTTGAGCAGTAAATTTTGACTTTAAAAAACTCAAGGGCATTAGCAAATTATAATTAAACACACATTCTGCAATGAGATGAATTGTTTTTATAATCAGAGGCAGCAAAACCTAATGCCTATAAATTGCACGTTGTAGGAGAGCATTACTCCTTCTTAGAGACAACAACAAATACTTCTGGCAGATTTTGAAGATACAGATGTGTGTGTACGCCTGTGTGTGTTTAGAATACAGTAAAAGTAATAACAGCCTGGCTGCCCTCACTGCTACGCACCTTGATGGGGAAGATCAGCGATACTAGAATCAGAAAACACTTCAGGGCCTGGCTTTATTCAAAAATACACAGTATTTTCTACATTAAGACTGCTAAACATGTGAATTGTATTTCCTGGAGCGGATGATTTAAGCAGAAGCCCCAAAGAGATGCCAACTGTCTTTGATAACTGCATAAACTGCATTGACACTCAGCTATTGTTTCTTTGCAGTTAGATGCTGAATGTGAATCATCTATGACATACCATAGTCAAACTTTGAATGAGATGGTAGATTGGGACAACTCTCATAAATAATTTTTTTTGTGTGTGTTCAAGGGCACTGAACACGTAAAACTCTCATTCACTTTGGTGTAAATTGCCAGTGGTTAGTCCCTTTAACAAACTTGAGCACCTATTTAGGTGTTTAAATATAGAGTTAGGGGACTAACTTTAGGCACCCATGACTGAAAATACCACCACTAAATACTATTTGTGCAAGCTGATGCTGAAATACTACCATGAGTTTTTCATAATGTCATGAAAAAGTAGGAAATATAACAAAATTATAATAATATGTTCTCTTCCCTAATGCCCTTTATTTGAGAATCTCAAACACCCATCAATATAAGCATGCTTCATTTACCACATGAACTGCTTGTGGTCTTAGAGCAAGTCAGAAGTTAAGAAAGTCAGAATCAAGGAGTTCAGATAACATTTGCCAGCTACCACTTCCCTTTTCCTCTCTGTTCAGAGGTGGACCAACACGCGTGTTTGCCATGGTCCTTCTGAGAAGACCAGCATCAAGCATTAGAACAGGCTGCCCATGGAAGTGGTGGAGTCACCATCCATGGAGATATTTAAAAGATGTGGTCTTTAGGGACATGGTGTAGGTAGACTTGGCAGTGTTAGGGTTACGGTTGGACTTGACGATCTTATGAGTCTCTTCCAACCCAAACTATTCTATGTTCATGAATTCCACTGTCAGGGCTGAGGGCATGCCAAAGTTTAATCAAAACGGAACAATATTTTCATCCTGGAGTTATCTAAAAACCCCTCATACTGACAAAGGAAATAATTGTATTGCTCACTGTGCTCTTCACTAATCTGTTCTCCTTAAACAAGCCCAAGCTACCACCTTCCCCTGGCAGGAGGGCTGGTCAAACATATGCTTCTGCAGATGATCCCAGTGCCAGCTGGCATAGGGTTAGAGGGGCAGTCATGCACAAAAAGCCTGGCCCACATCTCCTCCTGACTTTGAAGATGTCACTGTCTCTGTCACCCACCCACTCCAGCTCTGTTTCTAAAACTAAGCCATGAAATGGTGGGTCTGCTTTTAGACTTGCCACTCTGCTGGGCAGCCATCTCTCTTTTTCCACCAGGGTGCAGCTACTAGGATAAGCTTATTACAGCTTCTGGAGCAGTACTGTTTATTAAGCAGTTAAACTACATGCCTCTATATCAATTTAACAAACAAAGCCCTTGTTCATTGATACACCAACAGTACTGAAGTGGCAAGCATCAGATAGAGAAGAGAGCTAAGGGACATCTCAACAATCATTAGCTTTACAGCTACATGACTTCTTACATACTTTGGAAACTTGAGACACGGGGGTTTACACCCCTCGAAATCTTACCCTCTTCCCATTGTAGCTGTACAATCAAGGTTTGATTGCCAGGAGCCAACAGCCAAAGCTTCACGAAGGCTCCTGTGCAAGGTCATTGCTGGCACCTTCCTCCTGATGGGCCTCCTGCCAGAGGTCTCTGGGACTGTCCCTAGGTCAGTGGAGGGACAGTTGCATTTCTTTCAGACAGTTTTTCTCCATTGTAAACAACCTGGGCTCTTCCTGTGGGAGCTTTACTCTGGCTTGTTCAGAGAGTGAGAAAGCAGACCTGCAAGTTTAATTCAGCCCACTCACCAGCAGAGGATCTGAGGCAATACACATCCAGTGCCGGGCACAGAGGTAGTACACACTCTGCACCCAGGGCCAGGACATACCCCTGCCACTACAGCAGCACAGCCCAGAGAAAGTGCTAAGTCCTCATTAACAGTGTGATGAATCTCATCTAGGAGACAGACAGTACAATAAACAGAAAAAGAAGGCCTGCTGGCTCTGATAGTTCAAACTCAAATGGTGGGTTTGAACTCCCCAAGTCCTGAAGGTGCCCTCAAGAAGACCAGGGAGTGGGCTGAACACCAGTCCTGGATGGCTCTTGGAGAGCACAAGGCTGCTCCCCAAGTCATCTGGCTGCTTGTGCTTAAAGCAGGGCAGTTCAGGCTGATGGGGACTGTGGATGGAAAAGGGTCAGCCCTTCCTTTTTTGCCCTCTATTCTGTTCCCCCAACCTCCTCCATGAGCAACTATTAACAACACACACAGACCCTGCTCAGTGACAGAAACTGCTGCAGCAGAAAGATTGAACAAGACAGGGAAAAACTGCTTTTGCAAATTCAAATACCCAGCTGTTTATAATATAAACAGCTTGCCTTGCTGAAGCAGCAAAGCTGGGCATGGGTGGGTATGTCTACTTCCATTTCACAGAGGAATTAAAGGATCACTGGCATCAGCCCTTGAACAGATGACCGTCTCTTCGTTTGTGCTGCTGGGGCTGATACTGTGGGCACCAAGCAGCTGGCACTGAGCTCTGGGGGTGCAGACCTGCTCAACCTGCAAGCTCGTCTCACCTGAATGAACTCCTGAGCCTCCAGATTACTGAATGCTGATAATCCTCCATGAATTCATACTTTTCTTATTCCCACCATGGAGTGGGCTCTTACCTCTGGGTAGGAGAGGTCCACCCCCAGCAGAACTTTACAACCTTTAGTAAAATCTTTGTAAGCACCACTTTCCCCTTGGCTGAGTGGGGACAGTGCCCCTGGTAGCACCCAGCCTGGCACCACCCCAGCAGGAAGGGCGCAGGACCCACACAGCAGCCCACAGCAGGGTTTACCCTGACCACTTCCAAACTCATAAAGACAACATATGCCAACATGGGCTGAGCACGAACACAGCACATTGCAAAACCTTACAAGGTCCTTTAAAAGGCAATTTTTTTCTCTTTCTGTTTGCTAGCATATTATAACAAACTGTTCTCATCTTGTTTACGCTGTTTGGATAATGAATAATCTGTATGTTTTTGTCTTGCACAATAATGGTCTCTCAAACCTCTGTTGCTTTATTTGTACATGCATACAAAGCCTAAGATCTGCTACAAAATCTGCCAGTGAAATCTCCACTAGTTAAGAATATTAGAGCCACCTCTGCTACCACATGAAAAAAGGAAATGTCATAGAGCTCTCCCAACTCAGCTTTAGTCCAGTGGCAAAGTTATTAATAGTCCAGACAGCATAAATAGTTATGTATCTATTTCTAAACATCTGTAATTATCAGTCTGCTAACTATTAGTTTGCTTCTTTAGACTTTTCCAAACAGGCTTAACTAGGACACAGATAGAATTTATTTCTCATTTAATCCCAGCTATTTCAATTGGAAAAAGGTGGCTGCAAAAGGTGACTTATTTGCAATGCCACAGTATCTGTCAGTGTGACATTGTGATTTAATATGGAGGTTATAGGGCAGGTATGCTTTATTATGCTCTGGCCATTTCATGACACTTGCAATTACAGAATTAATAGTGTTGATGTTAGGAATTAGAAACAAACAATAGTTCATTTGATGATTGATATTCACTGAAAACAAGATTATCTTTAATGTAATTGAATAATTAGTTATTGATGAATGACTCATGATTAATAACAATTTACCTGCCTTTGCAAGACTTTAAAGATCCAGTATTCATTATTTTCAATGGCAATGAAGAAATGAAGAATATGCAACTGTTAAATGTCATTATTTCAACATTATGATTTTTTAAAGTAGTTAAAAGAGCTTCCTAATTACAATCAAAGCTTGCCTCAGCAGAGATGGTTGCCCCCTGCCTCTGGGCTACACATCCCTCTCCGTTGTGAACCCTGTGAGCCTGAGGCCTTGGGCAAGGGAGTCAACTGGCACAAATCAGTATAGCTTCTTTGAAGCCAGTGACACATACAGAAAAAAATTCAAATTAATTAGGTATTTGTAGGGGTCACTGAGATTATTTACACTTTGTAAGGAGCTTGGATGCTGAAACTGTGGGATCAATTGAAAAATACCAGATAAATAGTTAACAGTTGTCACCTAATCGATCAACAATGGATGCATAAGGATTGATTTATATGACATTACATCACAGTATCACATCTACGTTAACAGTATCCAGGAAGGGCACAAGGAAGTGACCAAGTTTCTGCACATCAACGTTTTATGAAGACAGATGTTGCTAAACCACTGACTAGGTTTCATCCCTGTTGTTTTTATTTGTGCTTGCAAAAGGAAGTATGGAGGGACTCTGATACTGGCTAAAGAAGCTGTTCAGAAATATTTTCAGGCTTACAGATGGTACATGTACTTTCTTAAGACAGACATTCCTTCATTTTGGCTTGATAATTGGTGCCCTCAGTCTTAACTCAGTCCTTGACCAGCCCAAAGACCTCAGTGTGTTTTCACAAGAGGGGCTGAGGAATGCCAGATTCATCACCACACAGATTTCACCACTGACAGCAAAGCAGTTCATTCATTCAGCGCTGAGCATCACTGGTTTTCTGTCTGTATTCAAGAATGCAATGGATGATGGGATCTCTCCCAAGAATATAAGAAAGGACCAACTAGGTGGAAAACAAAGGTGCAAACACTGTAAGTTTCTAAAGTGCCAAAAAAATCCCAATGCGGTTGATTCAAAACCTCTCCTAAAATTCTTTTGTTCTGCATGCCTCTGCAGGACAATTTCTCCTTATTGAGCCTGCTCTATTCCCTATGTTTGCATAGAAAGTATTTCACTAGGTCCTTTCTTCTCCCCCCCCCCAAACCCTAATTCAGAGGCGTACCTTGTCCCTTACCTACCCTCTTCTCCCCAGAGCATAATTTTAAAAGAAAAAAAAAAACGTAATTTATAAGGTGGAAGTAATATAACAAATGATGCCTTATGGGGAAACCCCACTGCTCTAATAAAGAACTAGTAGGATATTGGGATCATTCCTTGCTGGGGAGGGTTAATGGAGGCCCTGCTCCTTTGCATCACTGTATTAAGCTTGACATTTTTAAAGGAGAAAACACTCCCCACTACAACATAAAATGCTTTGCCTACAGCACTGCCTATATGTACCACTTCTCTTATGATGCAAAGCTAAAGCATAGGAAGCTATAAACCACTCTGCAGTCACTGCCAGCAGACAAAGGACTTTCTTTAGGGAAAGCCAGAGACTGCAGCAAGAGTTAAAACAAACAGTTAAGATTACACAGTTCACTTAATTTTACCCTAGGAGACTGAAAATTCCCTTTCATTCTACTTCTGCTCCCCTTAAATTAAGTTCAATCCACTCATATAAAAGAGCCACAACACAATATCCTTAAGGAAAATGTATCCCAACTGTAATGTGCACTGTTCCTACCTGAAGATGTTGGAGGTCAAGGCTGTACCAAAAGAGCAACCAAACAACACATAAGCCTGGAGAAGTAAAGCAAGAATCCTTTGCAGCAGCTGTGTATAGGAACCCAAGGGAAACCTTGAGTAAACTGATGGCTTTGGGGAAGTGACTCTGGACTGTGTGATGGCAGATTCAACTGTTGCCTAATGAGAGCATCCCGAGAAATTAAATTTCCAGAAAAACTAGCACTTGGTTAAAAGGCCCCATTTTTATGACTTCCACTGACACGGTAAGCTGCAAATATATGATTTCTTTCTCTAGTTTAGAAAGATTTCACTCACTATTAAAAGGTTAATTTGATAATGAAAACCATTTAAAAGGTATCTGCACTCACCAATGTACTAACAACAGCTTTGATCATTAAAGATGAGTTTTATTTAACAAATGCCTTGCTACTGCCAGGACTTGAGATCTTGATCTCTCTTTCTTCCTGTGAGACATTATAATTGCAGCTAGTGATGTTTTAATAGAGATTTCTAGTTGTTTATGAAGGCCTGGGACACAACATGTTGGTGCTGTGTGGAGAAGGAGTTTTGTGGATCCTTTCAAATGAGATTCCAAGGGTCTGCTACCACGTGAAGGCACGCATTATCATGACCCATGTGGTCTTCCTGGGTTCTTAAGAAAGGGGTGTACAAGTCCAAGATTGCATTTTCCCTTCACGCAATTTCTTTCCTTAGAATGGGCAGAAGTCTCATTTCAGCAGCCCATGCTCACAGGGATGCAGCACAGCAGCTGCTGGAAGCAGCTTTATGAGACAGTGCTGCCCTGCGGTAGCACAGGGGGCAGGTCGGTGTAAGGCTGGGTCAGAGGCACACTGTGCATCCCACATGTGTCTGAGCTGGATGGAGCTACTGCTTCCCTCACTCATCACCACCCTCACCTGCAAGCTGCCAGCCCCTCAGACCCTGACAGCAGATCTGCTCAGCTATTTGGACTCCACTCACTCAGTCCAAAATCCTCACTACTTTATGATGAAGCCTTACACCAAACTGAAATTTCCTCATCCTAAATAGGGTTGCTTTGACCGAAGCAGGTGTGGGGAGCAACTTTGCAGGCTTGCAGATTTGAAGGGAATGTAAACTGTGGTGCAGACAAAAGGCTGGTTGACCAACCGCTGCTGTCCTGCATTCAGCTCACATGCACCTAGAGAACTACATGACCATAATCAGAAGCTTGGATGGTGACCTTAGGAAACATCCAAGCCCTAATGCCACAGAAAGGATGCTGGGAACCCGAGTATTTATTCAGGGTGCTAATCAGTTCAGTGTTGTTTTAGTGCAGAGCAACACGTCTTCTTTTTCTGTACTAGGAAAAGAGTCAACATCTTTAACAGCAATATGCAATCTTAAATCCACATTGTTTTGTCTTAAGCTTTTTTGAAACTATGTCCTATTAGGTTTTTTGAACATCATATGCTCCAATAAAATCCAGATCTAGGGTGGAAATTCTCCATGGTACTGTAGCAATAATCACAGGAATAGGGATTGCAGCGACATTCCCTCAGGAAGTCTGCTTTGCTCTCTGGTTCCCATGCAGCAGAGATGTGTAAATTATTAAAATGTACTGTGCAGAAAAAGAAGGCTTGTATGAAAATAAAGACAATTGTTATTTGAGAAGGAAATAATGAATAAGGAGCTTTTTAAAACACATCCGTAATTTTTCCAAAGCAAAAAGTGGAATTTGTACACAGAACTATTTACTGTGAAAGCAGTTCTGCCTGTTTTATAAAAATCTGTTTGCTTTTTTTTTTTAAATCGGAAACACCGTAAACAGGGAATACAAAGCAAGTTTGAGGGACCTAAAAGCAAAAGGGTAGATTTAAAACATGACAGTAACCAAGAACCTGTTCACTTATTTTGCTAGCAGAAAACTCTTTTAAATTTTAAAGTTCATTTTACTTGGGCTCACACCAATGATATACATTTCTCTGCTTGTTCTGGCACACAAGAGAAAAACAGGGAATTACAACTGACCTTGCACAAACCTTCAAACCAAGTTCATGACAGCATTTACAAAGCTAATGCTGTGTGACATGGTTAGCAGGGCAAATGAAAGCAAACCAGCAAGTGGAAGTAAGTGATGTAAGAGAATTACGTTTAATTTGGGGAGGTAGAACAAAACTTCAATTGCTGTGTTGTTGCCTTGAAAATAACGCTGAATAGATTCAGAACTCTAAATGGGACAAAAAAACCTGCCAGCACCAGCTGCATTTTACACTTGAGTAGCCACATGGGGAAACCAGGAGCAGGTCCTCAACCAGGGTAAATTGTCTTAGCTCTGAATGGGACCTGAATTCAGAAGTCTGTCTGTTCACCGACTTCAATGAGCTGTGAATTATACCCAAGAGTGCCAGGTTTCCACAATTTCAGAATGCTCTCTTGCTCATCAAAATGTACTTACTAGTGACAGCAGCCAAAGTTAACCTAATGAACAAAGAAGTTCATTACTGACAAAAAGTAGTAATGCATTTTTATGTACCACTCATGACAAAATCATCTTTGAACAAAACAGGGCAAGATCCTCACCCCTGGCTGGCTTGGACAAATCTCTCATCCAAAACCTATGGAAGACTTCCAACAACTGCCTTGCAAACCTAAATGCAAGTACTATGTAGGGCTGGGGGGAAATTTGAGAAACATCAGTGCCCCGAAAACTTTATACAACCTTTTCATTTAGATGGCTTTCAGTCAGATTTCCCAAACCTCTCAATATTAAAGGAGGTGTAGCCCTTGCCCTAGGGAAGCTGACATAAGGACAAGACGTCAAAAGGATGTTTTTGGGATTTTTTAGCTTACAATTTTTGAAGACTTTCTGATCCCATCTCCATTTTTCTGAAAACCACACCAAGCTTCTTAGGCTAAATCTATACTGCAGCTAAGGCCACTAATGTGAGCATACCTGCTGAGCCAGCTTTGAGCCAGCTAAGAGAATGGAAACCAAAGCAGAAGCAGCAAGGTCAGTGAGGGTTGAAATAGATCAGTGGTCAGATAATTAACTTGTCCTGTCATCTGGACCATGGTTACTTAGCTAACCAAAAGCTAAACAAACCCATTCTCTTGGTTATGCAGCAGCCATTCTATCACACACACAAGGTGTATGACCAGCATCCCAACACAGCATCTTTTTGTGTCTGGGGGTGGTAAAGGCTATGAATGTTCCTCACTTTTTTTTTGTCCTGTAGGCTGTTATCTTCTCATGACAGAGGCAGATGTTCTGCCACGGAACTGAGAGTAATTTTGCTGCTCCTCAAGACAACCCATATGCAGCCATAACAGTATTTACAGGAGAAGCAGCAAGACCCTTCTGGCTTGTTTAGCAATAAGGGGAGTCACTCAGCCATCTTCAGGGAATGAGACCAAAGGGGACATTTTGAAAGCTAAAACCAGCATATAGGTGCCCACTTTCCACTAAGGGACAGCGAGAGTCAGGCTAGAACATTGCAGGGGATTTTTCAAGGCACGAATGCCTGTTAGTTTGTCCAACTACCATTTCAGCCTATAAGAAGTAGCTGGTAAAATGCCTGGCCTGAATTTTCTCTGTACAGCACCCCACCAAATTAGTCGTACTTTTACAAACTGAGCATAAAATGCACCCTGAGGTGTTTACCTCCGAGCTGCATAAGGAAGAATTACACAAATGACATACTTCAGGGCATCAGGGTCACCAGCTCCTGAATGGAAGATGAGTGATAACAGAAGTGAATCTTAAAAAGAGCTTGAGTCACCTCAGGACAACTCAATTCAAACAGCCCCTGACAGACTGCAGAGTAAGGAAGGATTGCTGCATCCAGACACATCCTTCAGCTCTCCAACATGCTTTCAGTATGGAGCACACCACAGGCAGAAGTGAGGAACAATAGGACTGCACCACAAACATCACACCCAGAAGCTGAAGCCACCTTTGAGACACTACCAGCCATATTTTTGGATTGTGTGCCAACAATTAAGAATGAAAGATAGGACTCTCTTAAACACAAAACAACAAACCCAAACCCTAGCTCCACCCTCCCAACACCAAACCCTTAACCAGCACTGGAAGTATTAAGAGTGTTAATTGCTCTACAGCTTCGAGAACTCAACCTCCTGAGAGCATTACATAAAAAGATAATTCTGGCTACCATCTCACAGCACCGTGCCGAGGAAAAAACCTCCATAACCTACCATAAACAAAGACAGAAATAGAGTATTTCTGTAAATACCATCACGTCTCTGAGCAAAATCATAGTGACAGGCACTCTGGTCTGCTGCAGTTTACAACTGCGTGAAATGGGAATGTGAGTAGGGTACAGTAACAAATAACAGATATACATTTCAAAACAGAGAAACCCATGATTTGTAAGAAAAATGCAGGCAGCAGAAATGAAAGGCAAAGTGTATTGATGGAATCTTAACTCTCTGGGTGTTGATCTTATTATGCTAGATAATTACTTTATCCCCTTATCCACAATGCCATGTTTACTTAGCAGGCATTAAAAAAGGAGGAGAGAAAAAAGGGTAAAAGAACAAAACCTACAATGACTGAAGCTAAATTTATACACACAACAGAGACAGATAAAGCATCCCAGGGGACCTTATCAGTTTTACACAATAACCAACAGGCTGTTTCCTGTATATAGCAGCTTAAGGTCGGCGGATGTTTATTAGAGGCAGAGGGGAAAGGAAATGCAGTATCTTTGACTGACACAGCATGGATATATGAGAAGTGCTATTTATGCTTTTGACTTGAATAAGAACCACAGTGACTCATAGCTGTCTTATACTTAATATTCCCATTAGTGCTCCAGGAATGCTGAGCAACACTGTCCCAAAAATGCAGGGCTTGTTTACTGTGCCTGACAAGACATATTTAAGGGTAGGAAGAATTTAGGCTTCTTCAATCCATTACCATCCCTCAGTTAAGAACTGCTGGGATAGATCAACCTCTTTTCACCCCCTTTGATTTTTTAAAAAGAGACATTAATTATTAAACATTTGTATGGTGTCCAGGGGGAATCCAGTCTAGGTTTGAGGCCACACTAAATACAGCTCTGTGGTATGCTAGGGAAATCAGCTGTCTGTGTGCTAATTCTTTTCATTCCTGGAAGCCTGGTAGAAACATGAGAAGAGAGGCAGGCATTTGGTCCACTGTTTTTCTATGAATCAAGCTAATACATTATTGAATCAGGAGTTTTGGAAACACAACAGCCATGGGGGGCAGGGATATCTTGTTAAACCACAGCTCTCCCTGCTTTCTGGCTACGAAGAGAAGCTTAAACCAGAGGTGGGACAGCAAGATGGAGCAATTAGGCATATACTGAGTATTTAATGGAGACCCTTCCCTAGAGAGGCAAATAGATACTATGCTCTGGTGAGCTCCAAGAGAAGGTCTGCAGAGCTCCATCAGCACGATTTACCTCTGCACTGAGCCTGCAATACAGCCATGGGTGTAACATATCAGACTCAGGGGGTGACAGAGCGCATGATGCCTCAGACAAAGGATATGGAGAACTACCTTAGGAAAATAAGGCAAGTTGCTTCTTGGTTGGAAGAGGAGAGATGAGAAGTCAGTGTCTTCTGGAAACTTTGAAACTAAAGAAACAATATTTCATTTAGGGAATAGGAACTATTCTTTTGTATATAACAAAATATTTCCTTTGCTCTCCCCTCCGCTGTAAGACAGTAGAGAACAATTACACTTCTCTTACTTGCTCTTTAAAACACCAATTGTTTTCCACAGTGCTGTACAGAAAAACAAACAGTGGTCTCACTGCTCTCAGGGCTTTACCTACCTTAGCAGAGGAGATGACTTCTTTTGTGACTCCATGCAGAATGGAGATAGTCCCTGAGGTCAATGGCACAGGATTTTCTAATTCCCAAAAGGCCTCGAGAGAGACACAATGATGAAGGTAGGAATAAGGGTGAAATGGAACAACCACTCTTCCCCCACTCCCAGGATTACAGAGGCTTGCAAATTAAGCAAGGGTGTGTGCCACTGTCATAAGAGGGGGTGTGAAACTGTACAGATTGTACAACATCTGAAAAAAAAAATTGCTGATTATTATTATTCTTCTCTGCAGAAAACTAAAAAACCCATCACTCCATTATCCTTGGCAAAAGGACAAATATTCACCCTTTGCCCCAACTACCTTTTACCAAAGTCTACGTGTAAAACTGCACACAGTTTAACCTTATTCCGATACACATTAGTGCACACCTATCTGCTGGACATGAATCTTTCTCATGCCCATCTGGAGGTGTGTGGAGGGGAGGAAAGCTGTAGGTGGACATTTTAAAAATATTTCAAGTAATATTTGCAGCAAAGTGGATGCGAATTTACTTGCCTTGCAAGAAGGGTCTGTGCTCTAATTAGGAACACTGACTTCTAGTCCTAATTCCTCACTATAGAGATGTATGTTTGTCCTATGATGCATGTTTGTCCTGGATTTGATTTCAGAGGATTTGATTTCTGCAGTAGGCTTTCAGGGTGAGCTCACCTCCCGCCTAGATGTCATGCAAGGGGCGGCCAAGGATCTGAAACTCAAACGGCTGGGTGTGCTGGTATCATACTGGTATCATACTGGTATTACCGTGTGCATCTTCTGAAAGCTTGAGTCTTATTCAAGTGTCTAAATGGGGAAAACTTTCAGAGGCATCAAGTGCAGTTATGCACACACCTTTCTTGCTCTGCCCCACAAGCTGGACATCTCTGGGTAAAACGGCATCAGCATGGAGCTTCGGGCCAGCTTGGAAGCAGCAGCAGGGTCCATAAATACTAGATCCAGAGACCAAGTGTACTGCTAGAGACCCTGTCACCACATATGCCCTGTCAAGTCCCTCTAGATTCAAGTCTCTGGTGGCTTGACCCTATCTGGATGCCAGATACCCACCAAAACTTCTCTCTTACTCCCCATTTTGACTGGACAGTGGAGGAAAATATAACAAAAGGCTCTTGTGTCAAGATAAGGACAGGGAGGGATCACAGGCAAAGCAGACTCAACTTGGGAATATTAACTGAATTTAATACTAATCAAATCAGAGTACAATAATAAAAAGCCAAATCTTAAAAACACCTTTCCCCTATCCCTACCTTTTTCCTGGGCTCAATATTCTAGAGTTCCCTACCTCCACCCCATTTCTAGTGGTGCAGGGGGATGGGCAATGGGGGTTACAGTTGGTTCATCACATATTGTTTTTGCTGCTCCTTCCTCCTCAGGGGGAGGACTCCACACACTGTTCCCCTGCTCCAGAATAGCGTCCCTCCCACGAGAGACAATTCTCCATGAACTTCTCCAAGATGGGTCCTTCCCATAGGCTGCAGCTCTTCACAAACTGCTGCAGTGCAGTCCTTTGGGAACAGGCTGTTCCAGCGTGGGTCCCCCACTGGGTCACAAGTCCTGCCAGTAAACGTGCTCCGGCATGGACTCCTGTCACCACGGGTCCACAGGGCCAGCCTCCTTTGGGCACATCCACCTGCTCTGGCATGGTGTCCTCCACAGGCTGCAGGTTGCTCCTCCGTGGATTTCCACAGGCTGCAGGGGCACAGAGTGCCCCACCCTGGTCTCCACCGTGGGCTGCAGGGGAGTTTCTGCTCTGGTGCCTGGAGCACCTCCTCCTTCTCATTCTTCATTGACCTGGGTGTCTGTGAGCTGTTTCTCTCTATACTCTCACTCCTCTTGTCTGACTGCTGCTTCTACTGAGTGAGCTTTCCCACTGTTCTTAACTGTGTTATTCCTGAGGCACTACCATCATCACTAATAGACTCAGGAATGGATCTGTCTTGGAGCCAGCTGATGTTCCCTCTGTTGTACACAGGGGAAGTTTCCAACAGCTTCTCACAGAAGCCACCCCTGCAGTCCCCCCAACGGCCAAAAACTTGCCACGCAAACCCAATACACAGCCTCACCTCTATACTAGTGTCCCGCACGGACACCTCTCTAAAATTTAGGCAAGTATTTGTACCATGGGAAGTCACCAAGCAAATGTTTGGAAAAATCTATCCTCAGTCGCAGATGCCAAAGCACTGAGTGGAAGCCAACTCCTCTGACTGTTTTGGAAAGGAAAGGCAGGTGGAGACCTCGAACTACTGAGCAGCAAGCTTCAGCTGGACATCTTCAGCTTTTCCAACAAGAGAGAAGCAAAGTGTGTCTCCAGCTATGTCCAAGAGCTCAGCCTTGAGGAATGCAAGCCAAACAGTAGCCACAGCACTTCTTGACCCTCATCGGCCTGCTTGGAAAAAAACCAGGGGTACACTGAATTCAAGTGATTGAGACTGGAGATGGGACTGAGTTTGCTGTGAATCATGTGGCTACAAAAAGGGTATGACATGCACAGCCTTCTGTACAGCACGAGGGAGGGAAGACAGGTGTCTCATGAATTATGAGTAAAGTGGGACAATTTAGGGAAAGTTTTAACTTAAAAAAAAAAAAAAGAGGAGACCAAAAGCCATTAGATACATAACCTTGTAGTCTAATATGGCCATAAATTAACAGCTGCACTATATTATGTAAATTTATGTTAAATTATTCACTACCTGTCACCATATCTCCATAAAAAATCTACATACTGACATTTACGAAAAATGACATCTTCTGATAATAGTTTTGCTACGTATTTCAGTGGCTGCAATTGCCTTTTAACCATCTTGGCTGCTGCTGAGGCAAACACTGCTGAAACAGAGATGCTTTAGGAGGTCTAATGAATTCATTAGTATTCACGAATTCACCCTCCAGGATGGCACTGTCCATGTCAGCCAGAGTCCTTAGGGTAGTACACCTCTTCCTCTAGTTTCAGAACTCGCTGAAGAGGAGCCAGGAAGGATCACACAGGTCCCTCTATCGCTCCAGCTCTGAGCTGAAACTGGATACCCCATAAAGACCCTGGCTGCATCCATTGAGTGTCAAATGTGCAGGTCACTAAGCACAGTGGGGCCATGTTGAAGGGATACACAACCCAGCCCATCCTCCTTCACCCGTAAGGAATCAAAGCAATCATCCAGTTGTGAAAACCTGAATCAGAGTTCTTCTTGAGACGAGATGCTTTATGAATCATACTGGCTTGAGATGGACCTTCAACTTTCCAGCTGTGTGCTTCTGCTGACTGGAACTGATTACTCAAGCAGGATGCCTCAGCAACCCTGAAGGCAGTGAGGCACAGCACAGAGACACATTATCCATGGTTATTCTGAATAGGACATACAATGGTTTTGGAACCTGTGTGTGTCTCATCCTCCACAGCTTTGGAAGCAGCAAGGCACGTGCAGCTTCACCACATCTTATTTTGGCACCTATGTTAGAAACGTGGCTGCCTTAGGCTGTCTTTTTCCCTAGGCCACAGGGAAAGAAAAGTCTGCAGGGGATCATTCAGACCTTAGGACACGACACAGTTCCCTCTACGTGTATCCTTCCCCACCAACTGCAAAGGAAGATCATGATGTAGGTTCACGTGAGCCTCACACAAGCTTTACTTATCCCATACTGCCACTATGAAGAGATGGTGGAGCCTGAAAAGCAGGCTCTGGCTGTTGGCCTCTTCCTTAAGGGTCTAAGCAAGAAGTTCTAGTTTACATCCCTAGCCAAGGAGGGAATGTGACTGGTTTCACCATGTGTTTGCTAGCTGACCTCTAACATCCAGCTTAAGCACAGATCTGCAACCACAGAGAGCTATTTGAGGGCGACACTGTCATGGCTTAAGGTAACAACAGCAACTGGAGTTCACTGAAAGACTCCCACTGACTAACTTTGGAGCAAGCCAAGGGTAAGAAAAAAAACTGTGAAGCTCACTGAGAAATGGGAAAGAAGGTCAGCTTCTTCTGCTTCTTCCTGATAAATTTTAAGTATAAGCTAAGAAAAGAAGCAGAGGGCAAAAGATAAAAGAAAATTCAGGCACCCTCCTATTAAGCCAAAAACCATGCTATAAATGGCTAATGTACTTCCAGGGCCACTGTCCCTAATTTGACCTTGCAGTTCTGCTCGGAAACATTAAGCCAACATTTCAGAGACGGGAGAAAGGGAGAGGGGATAAATGTTAAAGAAAGAAAAAAGGGAGGGAGTGGGAGGGAAGGCAGAAGAATAAACAAGCTTTTGCGACAGCAGGAAGCTCTCTCTTAATTCTGAGATAATGAAACGCTTCTAACCAGGCCCAACTGCTGAATATTACAAGAGCCATCATCTCGTGTGGATTGCATGCAGCTTTATTTTCTACTCCCCTGCATGGACTGAGTATGATTCACAGTACAGGCACAGGAAACAGTCATTACTATTTATTTGGAGTGAGATGAGTGACTGCTCTAAACAGCATCAACTGCACCTGCGATAGTGCAGAGAATCCTTTTTTATTAAGCACACCCATGCCCTCTTTTTCCCCCCTGCTCTTCAATATTCTCTTCACAAAGAGCATTTTATTACAGTGCTGGCTGCGTAGCTCAAAAAGAGAAGAGGCAAATTTACAATGATCATTAGAGAAAATACAGAAGCATGGTAGCAAACACTGGCTTCACCACTTTGTGTGCACAGAAACATCCCCACACCGTGCACATGCCACAGAAACAGTCTGTACACAGAGAGACAATTCATAAAGTATAGCCCCACACAATTATAGTATAATTCCCTGGCTGTGGGTGAGCCTCCTTGCCCCCATTTTGTACTTTTGCTGCAGCTGGAACATGTCAGAACACCCTGAACTCCACTCTGCTCCAGACAGCCCTGAAAAACAGCTCGTCTTCCTCAACCCCTGAGCAGCTCCTCCGTTTTCTTTACAAGACACTGCTCGCAATTTTGCTGCAGCAATTTATCTCTGGCTACACAGAGAGGTGAGCAGCCGGCTCCCCAGCTTGCTGCTGCTCTTTCTCCTGCCATACTTTAGCAGCTGATGTTGAAGCCTCCATGGCCCCCAAATACTGTACCTATGAAGTGACAGAGCCTCAGTTAATTCCCACAACACTCTCATTCTCCCCTTTTAGCAGTCTCTGCTGATAAAGGTACTCATTTAGACCACTATTTTGAATTTAATACACAGTTATAGAGAATCCAGAGCGCTCAAAGTACAGACTTCTCTCTCATCTGTAGCTGTTATTGCCCAAGTGCATGCACCTGATGTGCTTACAAAAAACGTCCTTGCTGGCAAAATCCTCTTAAAATGGCACTGCTTGGTTTTCTGCTGGTTTCAGGCCAGCAGTAAGGTGAAGCTAAAGCCATTTCATCCCTCTGCTGTAGGTATCAGTATCTCAAGCACCTGCATCCTGTGATGCCATTAAAAGCTTCAGGAGATTAAAAGTGTGGGTTTTCCTGTTTGTCTAACAAAGTAAGGTACTTCACAGTATAATGGATTGCTCTTGAAAACTAATACTCCTAATAGCAGCAAAGAGATGCACAGACAGGATTGTTTTATCCATATTGAACCTGGGTACTTATTTTTCATAAATTATGTGTGGTCTCTGGAGTGAGTGTGATGTCAGATCACAGCACTTATGGGAACATCCTATTTTGTTTCGTATTTTCCCATATGGTCACTCTGATGCCACACATGACTGACACAAAGAAAGCTTCCTCAACAAACTGAGAGCAGCTCAGAGCCCAGCAACCTCACGGATGAGGAGTCACGACGAGACCAAAAATTACA
The DNA here is from genome assembly GCA_013399855.1 of Oxyruncus cristatus. Classification (NCBI taxonomy): domain Eukaryota; kingdom Metazoa; phylum Chordata; class Aves; order Passeriformes; family Cotingidae; genus Oxyruncus; species Oxyruncus cristatus. The sequence continues at coordinate 622,926 of VXAY01000238.1, forward strand.
AAGAAGAGCATAAAGGAGGTACAGAGCATGGAAGCAAGGACAGATAACAGAGGCAAGAAGGGGGAGCAATGACTTTGTGGTGACCTATACTCTGTTTACAGTACAACAGTGTGGTAATCACCTGTATATCCACACACAGACACTAAAGCAATGGGTATACATAAAAAGATGGTGGGAAAAAAGGAAATAAGCAGAGTTAATATATAAACCACTAAAAACTGCTTTTGACTGGACTACTAACGCTCCTAGCTGTTCCATTGTATTCTGTATGCTTTTCCCCAACTGGTTTAAAAAATCTCTTAATACTGCTTCTCCTACCACCGCCTACCAAAGGACTATTACAAGACAACCTAATTTCCACCAAAAGTCTCAGCAACCGCAGTCACTGCCTTGCGAGGAGAGCAGCACAACACTCTTTACTTCCACCAGGCTGAGAGTTCTGCTCCACCATTCACAGCAACAGACTTTGCCAACCAAGAAGGACTCTTATTTCATTGTTGCAAGAGTTCGTAGAAAAGTGGAATCATATCCAGTATCATATCAGGCAGGTGAGAAACACATCACACTCAGCATTAGGTCTCTTCCTGATTCCAAAGAAAACATTTTAAATCCCAAGGCAGGAGGATCATCAAAGGCAGTCCAAGTTATGGTACAGTTTGTTTTGCAATAGACATTAGCTCACTAGGTGCTGATCCCAAACTCTTATCACTTCACTTTTGCTTTTGATACCTATTAGTCAAGCAATATCTAGGGACAAATCCTTCTCCTGGTTACAGCACAGTAAACCCCTGAGCTGACAAGGTTGTTTCATATTTATACCCCTAGAACTGAGAGGTAGGTCTCATATTTTATTTTGGTTTTGCAGCTGGAGGTAGCTGAGGGAATAGCCTCATGGACAGAAGTAGCACAAAGCTGTCTGTGCTCACAGGGCTATGTGGAAGGGAACTACCTATGACCTACCTGGCACAGGAGCTGCCCCCACCCTCAGTCTTGGGAGCTTCCCAGGGGACAGGTCACTGTCATGCCACCATGGCGAGGGCTCAAGTATCCATTGCATGTGCCAGTGCTCTCAGAGCCTTCCATCCTCAATACCATCAGAGCAGAGCCTTCCCTATCAAATTATTTTAAGTAAAAGCCAGGGTTTGAGACAGAAAGTGCTTCTTGATATGTGAATTCTCAGCCCATGAGCAAAAGATTCGTGGGTTCTCCCTTGCCCCCGGTGTTTAAATGATGAATTAACAATTTCTAGAAAGCAATTCATAAAAGGAGAAAGGGCAGATTTTCAAAACTATCAGCTTGTAAATGAAACAGAGCCGATTCTCTGGCAACTCCTCTAACAAGGTTTCACATTATTTGTTTTATGCTTCCTAAAGATCTGTTCCTAGCCTAAATCCCAGCAGGATGAGATACCAGGGGAGTTTAATTACATTCCACCTATGGGGAACATTTAAGGAACAGGAGTCTGAAAAAAGCTCCACAACTTGGTCTAAAAAGAAAAAAAAAAAAAAAAAGAAAACAATAATCTGATTAAAACAATGATATGAACGTACCGTGTCTCCTAACCATAGGTTTAAAACATTATCTTCTTACAAGTCTCAAGGTATAGAGCCAAATTGCCTTCTGAAGCAAGCAGAGAATTTATACCATCAATTTACAACAGACATTGAGCATTCAAGCCTATGGCTTAAGTAAATACTCATGAGAAGTGGCATTTTAAAGGGTTTTGGTGCTTTGATTTCAGGTTGTTTCTTTTTCTTTTATGTGAACTAGACATGCCCCGTTGCTGTGATGAAAATCCTTGGGATTCAGGACAGGTTTTACCTTAGACATGAGCTATGGTTAGTGTTTCAAGAGATCAACACATGCCCTGTGCTCTGCCGGCTGGGCTGCCTGTGTGTGCACACCCCCCACGGCACAAACACCCCACTGGTCCCCAGCAGATGCTGAGGCACATCTCACCCCGGCCAGGAGGGTGGGCAGGAGTCAAGGATGTGCACAGCAAATGCAAAAAGGGAGACTCACTGATCCACAGCCATGACACACGGGAACCTGCTGTCCTCAGCACAAGTGTGAAGGAGATGGAAAGAAAACTGCAGGCAGCCTCCTCCAGGTAAAATTTTTTAAATCTGAGAAACCCATCGAGCTAAAATATCTTCCTCTGCAGGAATAGGGTAAAATGACTCCTGTGCGTTCAGCTGGGACACCTGAATGGTGGACTGGGCAGTGTAGGAAAAATACTGTGTTCAAAGCTCAGAGGCAAAAGTAGGCATTTCCACCATTCCCCCTTCTGGTACCTTTAAGTCACCCACCTCAGTGTTCTGCCACCAGCCGTGATGAGACCCAAACTCAGTGCTCAGGGAGCAGCTCCCACAAGGGGCTGCAAAAGGAACAGTGAGCACCACTTCAACAACAACTATCTGGAGTCAGTATTATGTCCTGCTGTACACAACAGAGAGACTTTCCACTAAACAAGCACTGAAATATTTAATCATTTGAAACATTCAAGTGCAACAAAATTATCAATGAAACTAATTAAGAATCTTGAGATAATAAGCACTGATGACAAAATGTTCCACTCTAGTGCATGCCATTAGGCAGTCAGGATTTATAATATCTGTCATTTATAAAACTTGATCCCTGAAGGATCTCAGTGCACTTTCAAAACCTGTGCCTCCACATCCAGATAGTCCTGTTCCCCAAAGGAGACTCAAACTACTCATGCATACCCATCAAAGGTTTCCAGATAAGGGGTGAGGACTTCAGATCATGATGACAAAAACTGGAGTATATACGGCATCACAAGTAGAGAAGGTGAGAAGTGCCAGCTGTGGTGTCTGCAGGGCCAGGTCCCAACCCAGCTCTATCATGGGGACACAGAAGGGCAGGCCACAGGAAGGCGAGACAAGAGCACACAGAACAGACGTTGGGAGCAAAAAGGTCATGGATTCAACAAAAAAACCATGGCACCAGCATTTTATGCACTGGGATTTTTCAGCAATTTAGGACAGGAAGTGAACTGGTGTCAGGCAATCAACACTGCAGATGGGTCTTTAAGCAGCCAGCATGTAAATGGGTTTTGGCGAAGATACCACAACTAACAGCCCTTTTTTTTTTTTTTTTGTGAGAAATGCCATTTTTAGATACAGTCGGAGAAATGTTGCCTTCTGCCCGCTAAGAGCAGGTGTACAGATGTCGACAGTGAGTTCAGGCGAGTGCCAGGTACTCTAGAGTTGTCACTGGGTATGTAAGCTGCCTCACATCACCTCCAAGCTTTTGCAGGAGGCAGGATTTATTTTCTGCTGAGGTTTCCAACGAACTGATTCTCCAGTGGACCCTGTCTTTGGGCTTAACAGCTCTTCACAGCCTGATTTTTATTCCGTCTTTGTTTCTAACTTAGGCTGTCTATGCCAGGCCAACCTCTAAGTGAGGAAAATGGTGGGTCTCTCTGACTCACCAGCGCGGCTCCCGATGAGCTGCCCACGAGACAGGTACAGCTAATCTGAAATGACGCCTGGTAACTGCAACATCTAATTTCAGACTCAAGGCACCAATTTCCCAGTCACTTTGTAGCTACACTGTGTTACCGTAACGGGTTCTCCGCACAATTATCACAACACTTAGTAAGTTATTAATTTCTGAGAGAGCTAAGAAACGTTGTAAATTATTTTCATTTTAAAGAAAGCAGGCATTTTCATCCTCTGGAAGAAGTAAATAGTGAAGATTCTCACCCATATTTTGTTTATTTTTTATGTTTTACAAAAAAAATTATCCCATCATCAGTATGAAAATATCTTTGCTTCAAAAAAAAAAAATGTAATAAACAAGAAAGAATTTAAAACCCAGGTGCCTTTGTGGCAGTGGCATGCATCAGGCACATGCAGTTTGAATATTTTATACTTCATAATTTTTTTCTTAAATAATTAACTAACTTTAACTAGTGATTGTCCAGTCCATAAACCAGTGCTGTGGGTTTAACTGCACATTACATCTCCGAATGCTCCTTTGGTGGCTCTGCTTCTCCCTGCTCTGAATCCGAACTGAACACATCCACAAGCCTTGCTCGATTTTTAACTTAGAGATCTGTTTCCTACCTCACTCTGTAACAAATGTAAATCCATTTCCTACAGCTTTCCCTTCTGCAGCAGACCCAAAGAGCTCCAGGTGAGATCTCTAGTGTTCACTGCTGGACTAGCATTCAGTCTAGTACCTCTTAGCACAGTGGAGAAACCTCCTTGCTCTAGCTGGTGACATGGGCTTATTTGATTCTCTGTTTGCATCTTACAGTCCAGAAATGAAGAGGTTAAAATACTTGGTTTGATTACTGTATTGCTGACAGAAATGCAGAGCTGGACCAGGAGACAAGATGTACTGAGCCACTAAAGGGTTGTATCCCTTGGATAAGACATTGAAATTAAACCCTTTCTTCCACTGCTGGCTTGGAAAAGGAAGTTCTCCTAAGAGCTTTTTCAAAAAAATATACCACCAAGAATGACCTGGTCTGTAATTACCATCCCATAGCACAGTCCAGTGTTGAAGGATACATAAGTGTACATATATTTAGATGCATAAAAATGCACATGAGGGCTTGACAGAGTTTGTGAATGCACCCACTGCTTAGAATTTGCCTATCTGCCTGAGCACAGCAAGTGTCTCTACCATGTTGCTCTGCATAGTCTGAGCATTAATGGGGTTAAAATTATTACTTCCTTAACCTGAAATGCTAAAAATACAAAAGGCAGAATTCAGATTTCTATTCAGTTTCAAGCAACCATTCCAGCAATTAGTTTTGACTTGATAAGAGATCTGGTAACAACATTTTCCTACAAAACAAAACCTTAAACCCCAGCTTGAGGCAACACTTCCCATCTAATTTCTCTTTGTGTATTTATAGAATCATAGAAACTGGGTAGTAATACATTGAAAAAAAGGATCTAACAACACTTGAAAACACTTAACTGCAACAACAACTGCAACAGCTGAAACAAGGGCACACTGAGCAAAACCAGGTCTGTAAGATAAATTTGCTAAGATTTCACACTGGTGGAAAACTGCTTTTAGAATACTCTATCCAACTCTAATATCCACATTTTTCCAAAGGATGTTAAAAACCCACAGGTGAACCTCTGAAAGCAGGCACACATACTGTTCAACTTCTAAAAAAAATATAAATAAATTAAAAAAAAATAAATTTAAGAACATACAGTTTTAATACAAGAAAACACTAACAGGTGGTTTACACTGTGGTTTACAATTATAGTCACACAGTAAAGAAAAAATACCTTTCCTGTGCAAAGGGTCTTTTGTACAGCAGTCCAAAAATGATGGAAGTTTAAGGGAATCTAAGGGCAATAAATTGAAAATAGAAACAAACCTAATCTTTGTTTAGGAGAAGGATAATTAACTACGAGAAGAGGCGAAACAAAATTGGGGTAAACTCACTGTTGCCAGAACAGTTAGGGTAGAAGCAGGAGGGAATGACACCACATATTCCCAGCTATATTTATGCAGGATGTCAGGACTGGTGGTGATATGAAGCCATATGGCAGGAATGGGGATGAAATCAGAGTCCAATTCCAAAGGCTACCAAAAATGAAAAAAGTTCACATCTGAATGTTATGGCCTGCATCTATCTATGTTTTTTCTTGTAAAATCAGAGCTAGGAAAGAAAGCAGGATGTCCACTTTGCACCAAGTCTCCACATCCTTGCATTTTTCTCCATTTAAGTGCACTGCTAAGTCTCCACTGATAATAAAAGATTGATTTAAAAGACCATTCCACAACCTAAGCAAACACTGAGCCTGGTTAATGTTACATATCATATCCTCTTGTCATTTACTGCTACCCTGTGTGTTTACTGTGCCTCTCACTCCCCCTCAGCACCAGCCCAAATTTGCAGCAGAGCAGCTGGTCCTCTGGGGTTGCTGGTACAACTGCAAGCCTGAGCCCAGCAACAGAAACCTCTTGATTGATTATAAAAGCACAGCCTGGCTCTCACTTGGGATCTGAACTAAAACAACACCCTCCCAAGGCTTCAGGTCAAGTCTTTGCAGATTTCCTAAATGACAGGCACCTCTATGTCACAAGGTTAACTTTACTTCTTGTAAGATCCAAATTTTAATCAAATTCCCTGCATTCCTATATCAAGGTTCCTACTTCAGTCCAAGAGAGAATACAAAAGTAGGTGGTGTGAACAAAAAAAGAATTAAAAAAATTGTTTCCATTCCATCTTTAATTTCTATACGAAGAGCTCTTACTTAGCATGGGCTACTCTTCTTGTAACAAATTCAGTACACAGCATGATGAAAACATTCACTAATATAGAGGAAAACTAACTTAATGGAGTGTGTTACGTTTTGCTTTGTTTTTCTGTTGTCATTTTTTGTATTACTGGTTTTGCTTAGTGCTCCTTGAAAGCATGATGAATATGGCTCCTTTCCCTTAAATAACTGGATTGTAAGAATAAAGAGAAGCGTCTTTGGAGCCTGATTTTCAGTTTAATTAACGTCCTTAACAGGCCTTACCACCATTGCAAGCGCTTGTTTATATGTTAAAAAGACAGTTCCAAGCAGTAATGAGGTGATGATAATCCTGCTGCAGATAAATTGTGAGGTTGATGTACACACACCTTGATGGTCCATTCCCGTTACGGGAACGCCAAAAGAGGGCATAAATGTAAACTAAGAATCAGGCTCTGGGTTTGCAGTTACCCTGGATATACTTTGTAGGATTTACAAGTTCAATTAACGCAAAAGGTAGAAGCTTCCACAACCCTATAAAGACAGTATGTTAAGCAGAGTTTTGCTCAACATTTCTGGAACTACAAAACTTGCAACAACGGAACAAGAACAATCAAAAAGATTACTAAAGTGCTTTGGTTTGCATGTTCTTCTTGGGATCCTTCATTTTCAAAGTCAAGAAAGACACTTTTTACCATCTAATTAAAACAACTGGGAGGTTTGTTTTTTTTTTTTTTTTAAATTGATACACTAAACAGAATTAATTCAAAGAAATCCTGTGTCCTTGGTTGTACAAAAGCTTAGACTGCAAAGTAACAAATTCCTAAAATTTAAATGTATGGTTTAATGACTATCATAGACAATACCTCTTTTTCCACACTGCAGAATGAAAAAGAATGTGCTTTGTAGGGATTACTCAAAACTCTATTGAAAACAGTTTGCATTTCTGTACTTGTACAGGGTGATGCACGCACATCCTTTAATTTGTGCACACCAGTAGACCTGTTGACTTCTGTGGTTCAGATCTCTGACGAAAATCACTGTATTTTCACTGAAATCCACAGGGGAAATACCAGATGATTTTGCGAAGTATTTTTTTGGGGATGTAAGTTAACCAGAACATGCAAATACGGCTCAATGAGTTCTCTATTTCCCATGCCAAAACTTTTAAATTCTCTTTGCCTCACACTGAAGAAACAGGACTATTAATATTACAAGACTTGTAGGTACTTTTAGAGGTTAGTATTTATGTATCATTTGGGTCTTATCATATAAGCACTACTAAAATAACCTAAAATATTTAGAAAAGATGTAGTATCTTTGTTCCCACTATCAGAAGTCTGCTGTGCTCAAGTAGCACCAGGTTACCAAACTGCAAGAAAAGCAAATCATTTCCCTGATAGTTACTGTTTGGGTTAAACATGGTTGAGACCTGGAGGTAAAGGAACCACTCCTCTCTCTGAACAAATACAACAAAGAGATAAGCTTCTCTACAGAATCAAGTAAGGAGGATTACAGACCCTGTGCAAAGTTGCAGGTGACTGTTGTAACACAAAATGACGAGCAGTGACAGCACCTGTGGGCAGAGTGGTTTCTCACAGTAGCTCTCTGCACAGACCTGTGCGTTCAGGAAAGCAGGAAAAGGATCAGAAAAGGAAAAAAAAAGGAGGAGACCAGGAAGCACCAGGCACCACCTCAGAAGTATGGGAAACATGGCTTGGCGAGCGACTGCCACCATCCACACCACTTCATGGAGCTGTGAGCGCAGGAGCCACGTCCTGCTGCTCAATTCCTGCTGGGATGGTCAAAAAGAGAGTATGCACATTCCTTGTAAAGAAGTAGGGTCACTTCAAAGATACTTGGATCTCAGCTCTAAGGCAAACAATTCAAAGGCTCTGAAATTTCCGCTGGCTGCTCAGCTCAGCACAGGTAATCAATGTAAACAGCCAACAAATTATGACATGGCACAAAATCTCACAAATGTCGTCACCTTTCTCAGCTGACAATGTGGCCACATCCACCTTTCAGTATAAGAGTGCACACGCCCCTTTGGCGAGGGATCAAGCACTCCCAGTTTGCATCCAAATTGCGCATTTTATCTCACAGGCAACAGGCAGGTAACAGCTACTACTTCTTGCTCCTTGTACTTCCACAGGAAATTGCTGGTAGTCATGACTTTCTTATTACAGAAGGCATCAAAGACATACAGAAGTTTTAAAATAACAAGCCATTGGGGGAAAACCCCACAACCTGTGACATTGTCTGAAGACGTGTATGCAACTGGTGTCAAGCTGTGCCACTTAAAGTATTTTTGCAGCACCCTCCTAAGACAGCCTGGCAGCACATATTTGTGAATTTCTCACAGGCAGGGAGTAAAATGCTTTTAAACATCATCTTATTCCCCCCTTGACTTCTCCTCCCAGCAGGGATCTCCACTGGCTGGTTTCTACCAGGCAGGTAAAGCACTATCACTTTTAAATAACAACTTCTCCCACTACTTGATTTCCTCGCCCTGAAGCCTAGGGAAATATATCTGAACACTGGGATGCCAGCACCTCAAAGCAGCCACAGCTCGAAGCCACACATGCTGAAGCAGGATGTGACACCCCAGACCACCCCGGGGGGTCTGGCAGAAAGCCAGCCATGGGGTCACCACATACAGAGACTTTGGTGCTGAAATCCAGGGAGCTTGAACGTTTTTGGAACACACATCACAAGCAGAGCTGCTTGCGAAGACGTACTCTTGAAGAGTGGAGGGCAACAGCACAAAGCTGGGAGAGTGCTGTAATTCGACGAACTGCAAAGAAATAGCTGGGCCCTACTCCTTAGAAAAACAATGGAAAACCTCAGCTTTGGGTGAAGGGGCATTCATACTGCCTGCAAACCAAGAAGTGAAATTCAAGTAACCCCTCACGGCTACTCCCCACCTCATCCCTGATGCTGAAGCAACATCAGAGCTATCTGCTGGTGGTGCTTAAATGCTTGTGTTTTTCATATCACAGAGGCAGGAGTTTTGGACCCCCTGATTCCTATACTTACAAACCTTTGGAAATTAGCATAAACATCTCAGCTGGCTACCAATGTGATTAAGATGTGCCTCCACTTTGCAATATTTCCTTTGAAACAAAGCAAAGGCTTTCATTTGTTAAGTGAAAATTCCCCTGTGGAAACCCCTCTCTCTTTCCCTCCCATTTCTGACCCCATATTGGGCACTTTAATCTAATTTTGGTTTGAGGTTTTAGAAGCTGAAGGCTGCTTCTGAAGATCACTGAGGGAAAAGAAATCACTGGGAGGAACACCACACTTTGAACTGAGCGTCCCTGGCACAATGCATATTGGAAAAAGCAGTGAGAGCATTTCCCAATCAATGTAGCTGTGTTTTTCACAACCAGTGAGAAGAAATGGAAACCTATGGTAAATAATGCTGCTTTGTACAAGTCCAATTACCCTGAATGATAAATTGCCTAATTATTTCAGCTCTAGAATCTTTCCCAAGTTCTTTATCCTTTTCTTTGTAGTCACTGTCTGCAGAACAAGAGCATTTGACTGTTACTAATTAACGAGAGGGAAAGATGCAGGACATTTAGTAAACTTGCTTCCCTTTATATCCATCTTAGAGTTATTTTTCCCCATCAAAGTAAAAAACCCAACTAATAATTTATTTAAAAGCTGCTCTGATGGAAGACATTTTTCTCCATGACTATGATATTAAAACAGTCAGCTTTTGTTTTTTACACTCTCCAGAACACCAAGAGATTAAAGGCACAGCAAGGTTAGATTAACACCTTGACACTACCTATAAGGTTCTCTAGTTATCAGGCTATTAAATCTTAATTCCTGACTGCACAAACTCTGCTTCATATTGTATCCTGAGCGCAAACTAACTTGATGCACCTTGAAAACAAATTCCAAATTGCAATAGCTTTTAAAAGTGTTTTGTTTCAGTTCACAATACAATGACTTTTTGACATCTTGTTACTTCCTTGTTCCTTCATTTAGATCAATAACAGCAGCAGGGGGTTGTGGATAATAACCCAATGTTCAGAACTTTTTCACTTCTCAATTTTCTCCTTTAAAGTGTAACTGGGAGTATTGAGAAAGATATTAAAGTTTATTCAAAATTTCTACTGAACCAGAAGGTCAAAATCATCTTAATGTGTTCCAGCTTTCAACCTGATAGTGTGTTAAGCATCAAAAAAAATAATAATACCCCCACAATATTAACAGAAACTTCTCTGAAATTCAACTTTTAAGATGCATGTGAAAGCAAAATGTTTTACATAGAAAATAATATTAATATTTTGTTGAGTTCTGAAAGCACATTTCATACAGGTGGAAAACATTGAGTCAACAGTACTAAAGAATGAATTATTCTGCTTGCAAAACACACCTTAATGTGCTATGCCTCAGTGACAGCCAGGAAGGATAATTCCTAGGACTCAGAAAGTAACTAAGTTCTCATTCTCATTATATCTGAGACCTAAGGATGGTAACAGCTATTAAATTAGTCTTCATTCAAGCATCTATTTATCCACTCAGTGTTGGCTAAAAAAACAACATTCCAGTCCATACAAGCTATTGGCATTTCTAGTGTAAAAAAGTTCTAAGCCTCCCCCGATCAAGGCCCCAAATGCCCATCTCAGTGGCTGCTGCAGAGGTGAAATTCCACTCCTGGCCAGACCACTTACATAGAAAGCATTGTGGAACACTGACCACAACACTCAAAACATGACCGGTTACACTGAGGAACAAGATTTTTTGGTTGCTTTAAAAGATTTGATTTTGGAAAAGACCCATAACTTTTCTTACGAAAACCAGGCATCAGATTAGTTGTCAATTAGTAAGATTGCAACCATGGACTTCAGGAGGCCTAACTTCAGCCTCCACAGGGATCCTCCTGGGAGAATCCTGTTGGAACAGACCCTGCAGGGAAGGAGGGTTCAAGGATCACTCCCTCCAGGCTCAAGAATGGCGCATCTCAATGAGCAAGAATTTAGGCAAGGCAGGGGAGCCACCTTAATGGATGAATAAAGAACTCCTGTCATTACTCAAGGATAAGCAGAAAACATAGAGGAGATGGAAGGAGGGTCAGGCCACTTGGAATGAATATAGAGAACTTGTCAGAGTAAGTAGAAATGAGACAAGGAAGGCCAAGGGCCATCTGGAATTAAATCTGGCCAAGGATGTCAAGGACAACAAGAAGGACTTTTTCAAACACATCAATAACAAAAGGAAAACAAAGGCAATGGACAGAACCTGATGCACCAGAATTCCACGTGAATATGAGGAAGAACTTCTTTACTGTCCAGGTGACTGTGCACTGGATCAGATTGCCCAGAGAGGCTGTGGAGTCTCCCTCACTGGAGATAGTCAAGAACCACCTGGATGCAATCCTGTGCCATGTGCTCTGGGATGACCCTGCTTGAGCAGGGAGGTGGTCCCTTCCAACCTGGCCTATTCTTTGATTCTGTGAATATTAGTGAAAAATTGGTATCATCCAGTTCTCTGAAACAGTAAAATATATTAACTGGTGTGAAATGGAACATTCCTCAGATAGCATGTGTTTCCTACTTTCCTTTGAGTTTTCCTGACTACTCCCTTTGCCCCAGTCCTTCCATCTGGTTAAGTAAGGAAATGTTCACTGTCACTGGAAGACCACTACATTTCTAGAGCAAGGGCACACCCAAAAATACCACTTTTTCTTTCTTTCCATATTAAAAGAGGAGCATATGATGAAGCAAGATAAACAATACAAAAGCCATCTAATGCTGATTAAAGGTAACACAAACACATTGTTAGAAATGGAAATTATTTAAATACATATGTGCTGCCATGGTGGTAAAAAAGGAAAAAAAAAAAGAGGGAGGGAAGGTCACAAGAAGTTCATTCTACCAAGAACTGCTTTACATAATCATGAAATGCAAACTAGTTTCCATTCCTTCTGGCATCAGCTCATTCAGCCTTCACTTTGAATGCTTATTGACAAATAAATGGACTGGTTACTTCCTATTAATGCTTCCTAATTTATGTACATACCTGGAGGAAAAACTCCATTTTGACCTCACATTCATACAAGCTAAGATCATTTTTAAACTATGAATATGATGAATACAATTTTAATTTCTTCTTGGTTGCTGCTGGGGATTTGCTGTTTCTTAATAAATTAGGCATGTGTTCTCCTCAGCTCAACTTTTGCACCTTATGCATATAATATGTGCAATTCAGGAGTCTGTGTGAAACTTTCAAATGAAAGACCTTCTTTTCTTCAGCCATGGTTCATTCTCTCCCTCCTTTTTCTCATGCAGTCGTGCACAAACACGACTTGTTAGTCACTTCTGTTTTATAAGTTGTTCCCCAATACTTCTCCTCTTCCTCTGCCCAAAAAATCATAGAATGGTTTGGGTTAGAAAGGACCTTAAAGATAATGTAATTCAACCCCCCCTGCCATGGGCAGTGACACCTTCCACTAGACAAAGTCGCTCAAAGCCCCATCCAACCTGGCCTCGAAGGTTCCCAGGGATGGGGCATCCACAATTTTTCTGGGCAACGTGTTCCAGTGTCTCACCACCCTCACAGTAAAGAATCTAATCTAAACCTACCGTCTTTTTGTTTAAAGCCATTACTCCTTGTCCTGTCACTACAGGCCCCTGTAGCAGGTCCCATGGTAAGTCCTTATCATGAAAGTGGTATTTGTTTTCACAAATCTTGAGTCCCTACTGTCCTGACCAGTGAAAGTGCTACTAAAGTAAGACTTTATCCCTTGGTCTTGAAGGCCTCTCAGAAGTAGACAGTTCAGTGGAGATCCCTGCAGCAGACAAGGATGCGAGGGCTAGATCAACATCTTCACCCTCTGAAGAATATGCCTGTCCATCTGGGTTCACTGAGGGATCTTGTTCCAAATGGATGCTAACTAACATAAAGCTTGAAAATGCTTCTTTGTTTAGCTTAGTATTTAATATTTAATATTCCTCAGGAGACAACTTCCTGCCTGATGAATGCGACTTGCTGCTAATGCTGAGACACAGTGTGGGGTCCTGACTCAGATGCCCAAGGCGACCCTCTCTCATTTGTAAGTTCTTTCAAGGGCCAGATGGTTTGGTTTCTCTGACTTCTTTCCATCTGAGGTTGTGCCTATGGCTACTGTTCTCTCTTGCTTTGCTAAATAATTATGAGTCAGCAGCATATACCTTACGGAAACTTTTGGTGCCTAACTTCCATTAAAAAAACCTGTATAATAAATATATATTTATAAATATATTAGTATGATACCTTTCTGGACTTAAGTTCTATTTCCCATTGAGAAAACTCCTGAGTGCTAGACAGGCTGCCACCAAAAGAACAGGCACCTATACCTATGAAGGCACTGCCATTCCTGAGAAGTCATGCCATGTTCGCTTCTTTTCCTGTCATATGTAACCCTTCTGGCTAGACTATGTCCCTCCCAAAGTCGTGGAGATGGGTGGTGGTGCTATTTATTGTGGGTTGAGCTTATCTCCTTACTCCCTTCTGCAAGGCTCAACTGCACAATGCAAATTTGATCTACCAATTCTGCCTGGAGTGATGTTCCACCCTGAAAATGATGGTACCTATATGTAGCCAAAAAGTTAATGCTGATATAAACAGTTAGCTTTGGTTGGACATTGATATTCCTATTAATTTGTTTGCTCTGTCCCTGGAGGAAGCATGCTGATTGCCACATACAGGAGCAGTTTGGATACGAATCCTGAAGAAAACTGTAACCAGTTTCTTTCTCAGCAGTAATGTTTTTCCTTAAATTAAAAGCAAATATGCGCATTCCTCCACAAAAGCCTCACATGAAAGGAGGGAGGTGAGGGAGAGAAGGAATAGAAAGAGGGGAAAGATACATCCTTCCCTTTACTTCCTCTTTAAACAGATCTGCCTAATCGCATTTAAAGAGCCACATTATTAACATCTCCACCATTAAATGTTTCATGTCACTAGAAAATTTTATTCTTTAACGTGAACCCTGCAGCAGTGATAGTGGGTCAATTATTATGAGGATGGCAAAATACCAGGAAAATTCAGGGGTGAATATGAGTATCTGTCTAGCATACATTACCTGAGACTCAGTTTTGCTCAAGAATAGCAATAAGGCAGAGTCACTGAGCAACATGTGACATTGCAAGCAAAAGATAAATTAGTCTTCATGCGCAAGAGACTGATAAGCCTGAACAAATGGAAGAATAAAAGTGGGTTTTTTTTCTTTTTATTTCTTTTACTTGGGTGAAAAGGGGTAAATGAACCCTGCAGTGTCAACAACAAGAAGTTCCTTGAAATAAAGGTACATTAATCATCTCAACAACACCATTTCAGGCCACATAGAATCACCAGTTGTCAAAAGGACTTTTCTAGGAATGAAATAAGGTTTTTTTCATACTCAGGTTGTGGTTTTGGTAGGGTTCTTGGAAAAGTCAAGGATGGAGTACAATGCAATCTCCAATCTGTACTTACAGAAGCACCAAGAGACTAAGATAAATAACTGATTTCAGATATCGAGTGACTGCACGAATATCTGCAGAAATATAACCTAACAGCACTCAGTCTCTACATCTTTAAAAGCATCTTTTTATTTGTTTACAACAAAACCGATTGCTGACAGCTGACACTTGTGAATTATGTGAGGCTCTGCAACACTTCCTTAAACAAAAAAGAAATCAAAGAGTGTCATTTCCATCAAAAGAATAAACAGCAACAACACACGATATTGCTTGTGCTTACTGGTTCTGTATGTTTTGTGCGTGCATATGTATGCATGTGTTACTGCGACTCTCTGCTGTGGACTTTTTTCTGCACACTATTTACAATTCAGTCTCCCCTGATAAATGCAAGCCTCCACCGTCAGCAATATTTGCTTAGTGAAGCTTAGTCCCTGTAGTTGCAAGCTTCTGAGAGCACAGAGCCTTGAGATACTGCATGAAAGGCACCAAACTCATGCAAATTGTTGTAGTAATTCCCCGACAGTGACATCTATCTCTCTGACTTTCACCTCTCATTTTTCACTAATGCTCAGAGAAAACTCTCCGTCCTACCAAGGAGACTCTCTGCATAGACAGCTTAAAAATCTGAAGTACTCAATCAGGCAGAGAGACACCATAAAAATGGTCCTACCTCTCTCTGCTAACCAGAAATTTTATGGAAAGGGAAAATTTTGAAATGGTAAGATCTCTTTACAATAAGACATCTCCACAGTAAGACATCTCCATTAGACTGCAGAGGTACTAGTGAAGGAGCTTTTCAGTGTGAAGAATGGAATCATAAGCCAGTGTAAAGTAGTATGATTCCACTCAAGCCAATGATGGCAATTATCCAAGATGAGCAATTGCCACATCCAGTAAGTTTGATAAATTCCAGCACCAGAATCATCAATCATAAAGGAGGTGTTTGTGTATCAGTTCAGTTGAACCTGGCCCATTCACAACTGACCTCACACAGCAGCTAAAATGGGATTTAGCAGTGTCTTTTCATAAACAAAACTACGTATTGCAATGACTTCATTCAATATTATTGACATGAAAGAATAAGATGAAACAGTCTGGTCAACATTTTCAATTAAATGTATTGAAAATATTCCTGGGCCCTAGAGCAACAGAAAATCGAGAATTTATAGGAACAGGAAGATTTCTTTCTATTAAAAAGAAAAAAAAAAAAACACTTCGAAATTGCCATTAAAACAGTGAGAAGGTAGTGAGGACTGAAATTTCTTAAACTTTATGGCCTCTAGCCAGAGGTGAAAACGTTGGTAAGTCATACCAGCACTGAATCATTACACTAGTACTTTTGTGTGGATACAAAACTGGATGGAGTACAGACATACTGGGTCTTAGCCAGCTCTTCATTCCTCTCCACACTGATGTTTCTAAGTATCATATCAAACAGTGATAAGAGCCGTACACGGCTTTTTAAAAATAGAATGGAAAACACAGTCTTGCAGTCTCCAATGACTGTTTTACAGCAATAGCTGCCCTCTCCTCTATTCACTTTTATTTACCACTCCTTACTCCTGTGCTCTGCTTCACCTTTGTCAGGGTTCCTGAAAGTATTCCCAGGCATCAGCAGCAAGGAGCAGTGAGCTGCTACCCTGTCCTTCACGAGACCTGGAGCCTTATGTATCAGTGCAGCGACACATCTCAGAGTCACTAAGTAGCTCTAACGCTTCAATGCAACTTTTTCCTGTGGTGCTTTAAGTAATGATGGGCTAGAAAACCCCCGAAACTTGTAGTACCAAGGCTACCCGTTTGCTAATGCAAGGCTTGGTTATCTATTACTGAGAACATGCAGTAAATTATTCCTAAAGCCAAGATTAGAATTCAGGGTGCTCCCTGCTCCAGGCTTCTCTATGCTCTGCACCTTCAAGTATGAATTTCATTCTTACATAGAGACAGAGCAGTTCATTCTTATACTTCTTTTGCCCTCCTTAGCTGCCCCAAGCATTCTTGCTCTCCCTCCCTCAAGAAAAAGACCTCGTTTCACTTGTTTAACCTGGTGTGTTTACTTTGCAACAGATCAGGAGCACATACACAGCCACTCACCACATTTCACCTAAGGGTAACAAATAGCTTCTCATAAGAAGTTAGCTTGATTGCCTATGTTTTTGCAATCTATTTTGTGCCACAGCTCTTTCTGTCTGAACTTATGCAGTCCAGTAAACCACCAACAACAAAAAAATAATTGATAATTGTGAATGATTCAGGCTTGAGAGTAGGAAGAAGGAAGGGAGAGAGACATTTAAATGCTAAAATGGGAATAGAGGTAAGAAAAAGCGGCCTCACACTGAGGGAGTCCCCAGAATAGAAGATGCAGTTTTTCAAGCCCTAAGCACTGTGGCTTAGGACAAAGCACCCAGAGCAGCTCAGAGCACACACTGGTGCTCAGAAGCAAGTGTCCATCTGCTCAGAACGAATTTGTGCTGCAGGCTTGCTATGCTTTTGCTAAGCACACACACACACATAAACAAAAATCAACATCCTTTTACAACAAAATAATCAGTCACGAGCACAAGAACTGTTCCTAAATACATGTCTTGTGAAGGGCTCTTTAAAACCTCTGCACAGGGATCAATATTGACCGAAATGCAGAGGGTGAAGACCATGGGTGCATTCCTTCTCACTTGGTTAATATGGATAAAAACATCTCTTTCACAACTGTATAGCCTCTAACAGTTTAGGGATGGTTAGCCACAAATGCTATAAAAAGAATGAGGTCTTGAAATAGCAGCCTTTCTTCCCTCCCCCCCCCCCCCGCCCCGTGCTCCCTTACTGGTATATACCAGGCTTGCTTCTCAACTGATGCATATCACCATACCTCTGCTAATACCAAACATGTGCCAGTTCACAGCCTTCTGAAGATCTGACCCCTCTTTGCAGTCCTGGAAACAGATCTGTGGCCTCTGCAGAAAGTAATTATTTTATACAGACACAGATGTAGGCGTCCTGCCCCCACTAGCTCATATTTAACTCTCTTTTCATCCTGTTTATTTTGTCTTCATAGTATCAAAGCAAGCTGCACACCCAGCAACAAGCTTGTAGCAAATAGGTGCATCTTATTTTTGGTGGATTGCCCTTCACAGTGCACATAGTACACCCTCTAGGGATTTAAGAAGAGGATCAGGTCATAGCCTCTAGAATTTGAATTTTTATTTGTGTGTTAGAGGAATTATGTTTAAACTTGTTTTTCCTAGTGCAGTTGAGTAGACACAGGGATTCAGAGGCAGAATGGGAAGATGCAGCGTGTGATGACAGTCATCACCACCTTGTCTCTCTGCTTCCCCAGAGACAATAAAAAGCTGTGCACTCCCTTTTGCTACACCTCAAAGACCCAGACAGAGGTAAGGAGGGAAATAACCTGTGTGTCCTACCCTCTACAATAACCAAGGTTAGAGTCTTCTCCTGCTTGCCAGGCTATAAAACGGGCCAGGGGCCTATTCTCACTTCGAGGGAAAGATGCACTGTCTCCACACTGAGGTATCAGTCAAGAAAGACCTAGAAAGTCCTTTGGCAAACACATAAGGATGGTCCTGGAGGTAAAAAAAGAGGTGAAAACCCATGACTCACTTCAGGCACTGTTTTCTGAGGACACTTGCCTGGAAGTGTCATCTCCACCATGTATTCAGGCAGCGTGGTGGAGAGAGGTAGTGAGATCTCCTAAGGCAGCTCTGAAACAAATTTGGCCGGACACAACACAGCAGGACAACACGATCAGTCAGACCTATCTCTCCTCTGGGCTCCCAACTCCCAGCACATTGCTGGGGCTAGACCACTCCCAGCACCTAGACTTGTATTTCTGCACCACACTGCAGCTGCTTGCACCATGCTAGCCCAGGGATCTCTAGCACAGCCTCGGCTTTCTCCATCCCCTTTATGCTCTCCCATCCTGCTAAGATACCCACTGTGCAAAACAGATAGAAGAAAATCACAGCAAACTCAGGGGTATCCTCAAGTATACTACCCAGAGCCACCAAATTACTGCTGTACACCCAGATGGACCAACCCCGCTCTCTCTCCTTACTATCACAAGGTCACCGTGCTTCACATTTTTAGCTGGAGTGCCAAAAAGCTGGAACTGTGCCTGTCATTTATAGCACCTTTTCTCAGATGGCTCTCACATGTCTTTATAAACTTTGGTAAATGAGTATATAAATCACTCTGTCCACCACCAAAGTACAGCCATCTCTGGGATGATACACAGCAGCTGCTGTAAAATCAGACCGCAGCTCTACACCACAGATTAGGGCAATAAAACATGCTGCATGAGGCAACTAAAATGGTTGAAGGAAGGAAGGGGATGTGGTGGAGAGCATTTTGCAGTTATAATTACCTGAGTATAAATTTGGCTGAAGAGGGTACTGTGTTTAATACTTGCATATCTGCAAATCAAATCAGTCTTCCACCACCTGTCAAAACAATCTGACTGTATCATTCCCCATGTTTTGGCCTTCTAAAGCCCTTCCTTTCTGAAAATCGCAAAGCACCTTGATAAGAGCAAAGCTGATGTGCTGAGTACAAGCAATAACCTAATCAAATTTCTTAGCAACTGACTTGATAACTAACTGTGAGCCTGAGCTTCTATGTCCTCTCCCTTCCTCTCTCTTGCATGACAACTGAACATAGCATCTATATATACCCAGTTCTAAAATAGCTTCTGCTCCCGTAACTTGCAAACCGTTCACATAGATCTCATTTTCTAGGCTAAAAGTAGTTAATTACAGTCACTAAGGGGACTGAACTGCTGCACTCTTTTCCTTGTTCTGGAATGGGCTCCTTGAGTAGTGTATTGCCCCTCTGCCCCCCTGCCAAATCATGAACTATTTATAAAAGGAAATCTTTTGAAGGATGGGGCTGCACAGACCAGATCTATGAATTTTCTTGTATCAGGGACTGCAGATGAATAGTTATCCTTCTCTCCCTCTTACCTTTGGCCATACAGCAAAATATGCACCATCTAAAGCTAAACCCGAAAATTTATAAAGTACAGGGAAGTTATTTGAAAGATACTTTCAATAATTACATGCGATGTGGGACAGCATGGTTTGGGATGAGGACACCAGTTTGGGTGAAGGCACCACACAGACTGTATACAGTGCTGACCTGCAAAAATTATTAGTTTAATTTGAGTGCCATCTCTCTACACATTACCACAAGTGTCCTTAGGTCTCCTAGATAGTGCAAAAGCTGAAATTATTAGCAAAAATATTAGCAAAATTCCTAGAGAACCAAGAGAGTCAAGAATTGTGCATTTGAATTGGATTATTACTGAAATATTACTGAAATATTTCTAATGGAGTGACAGACCATATACATATATAGGTTCCAGTTAGTTATGGATCTTGGATCAGGAGGAGACTTACATCCGAGTCTCTTGCACTGGTTCACACTGCAGTCTCCAAGTACACAGCAAGGGCTCTTTTAATTGGAACTAAACCAGACCAACTGCTAAGAGGAATTTGGTACACAGAGTCAGGCTTAGACTAACCCAGAATAAACTCCTGAGGTGCACAGAGAGTGCACCCAACAGTCCTCACTACCAGCCATGCTAGAGGATGAATCTGTCTGTGGGAGCACACTACTAGTTATGGTGGACATGGTCATATGCATGGACTCCCTACATGAAATACCCATAAACAATCAGCCAGTTAATTACTGCTTGCAGTCAGCTTTCTATGCACTTACATGGACAAGGTCACTAATTCAGATCACCATCTACAGACAGACAGGAACGACATCACCTACCAATCCTACTGGATACCTCTCCCAGCAATTTCACTTTGGTTTCTTAGGCTGTCAGCTTTCAGGAATCGGTGAGGAGATGAACCATATTTTCCTTGGGACTGAATAATAAGTGCTTCTGCGTGCAACTCTGCCACCAGCGTTAACCAGTAAACTGCACATACTCCAGGCCAAGTTGCACCTTCCCATCTTTGCAGGCCTTAGGGAAGTCAGTTGACCTAACTGTACACGAGGGCACAAACAGGTCTGCCATATGTGAATGAAACAAGTAAATACAGCCCAGCTGCAGTGATGGAGAGATAACAATCTAAGGATACAACCCAAGCCCTACAGCTAGAACATCAACAGTTCCGTGGTATCGAGTTAGCTCATACCAGCAGTAGGTAGGAAGCATGCGCCGAGAAAGAGCTCTCTGGATCTGACTGCACAACCCTAACCTCCACTGCTGTCACCCATCTGCACCTTTGGAGCAACGGCAATCTTAGGTGGAGAACCACCATGCTCAGAACCTCACCGTGTAAGACAACAGACAACATTTTCTGTGTACACAAACCCTGGCTTTTATGTTTCCACAGGCAAAAGGAGGGTAACAGCAGCTTTTGAACGGACACACAGTGCATAGTCGAGAATTTTCTACTATGAGTAAAGCAGAAAATTGTACAGCTCTTTTCTAGTTCTGTTAAGTACAACACAGGATGGAATGCATAAAAGTATGAAACCCTGAAAACTGTATAGTAAAGGCTTTCAGCATGTAAATCCTGCTGCTAAAATCCTGCAAGACAGCCGTGCCTGGTGTAATTTTATTCCTGTTAGGCTCATGATCCATTATAAAAGCATTTGAGAAAAGAAAAAGACCCTCAATCTGAATTATCATAACCACCAACTTGTCCAGAGAGTGCAGGGTGGAAGAATGGCTGCTGCATGATCTGCTAATTGTACCAAGTATGGCCAGTGGTTATCTAGGAAACAAAAATGCCCTTAGCAAATACAGATAGTGAAGGAGAAACAGTTCCAACACAGTATAAGAGAATTAAATATTGTGATTTTTTTTTTAAGCTTACACATATATTCTGCTGCTAAAAAAAAAAAATATTATGAACATTTAAAGCAAAACTTCCCAGTTTATGCTTTGTAAGAACACTCCTCATTTTCCTTACATCATTTACAAAGATCAGTAAATCAAAATTGAAAACAAAGCCGATAAAAGTATTTGTACAAGAGGAAAAAATAGAAATGTGTAGTTTTAGACCCTTACAGCAGCTGGTTGATTTCAATAATGTAAAATACTTTTTTAAAAAGTTAAGCTTTCACTATGACACAAAGTTTCTAGGTCATCTCTTGTGTTGCTGTAAAGTGATACAATTTAACAGCTTCCAAAAAAACCCATATGATAGAGATTAATTTTTAATTTTTGACTGAAAATATTAAGAAAGTGTTAATATAGGCATATACGACTGAGACAAATAGGGGTCATGGAGGTGCCACAGTGGCATGGTGGCATTCACATTGCCTTGATCCCTGCAGGAAGCTCCACACCAGCACATCATACTCACGTGTCTTGCAGAGAACTCATCAACCTCCTGAAGCACCTTCTCCTGGCACTCTGGGTTGGTGGCCAGCAAGTACGTGGCAAAGGACAGTGTGCTAGTGGTGGTCTCATACCCAGCAATCAGGAACAGGAAAGCTTGGCCTGCTATCTCATCTTCTGTTAGCGTCTTCTGAACTCTTTCAGATGGGGCCCTGCCAGGAAGAGGTGCCTCATTCTGTCTGGAAGCAGCAGATGGGCTGATCACATCAGAACACCCGGCTGCCAGGGAGTCAGCTGAGTCACGGGAGTCCAGCATCCACTGGAGAAAATCCCTGCGCCTCTGCAGAACACAGGATGAGAAGAAACATGAATAGGTCACAGAGAAAGGCCTTAACCCACAGGGGATGGCAAGAGAGAGCTGCTTCCTGTTTGTACTGCACACTTGGCTCCCACAGAATGGCCACCAGTCTTTCACTGAATGAGAAGACTTCTACAAATCAGCTGGAAATACCATAACCAAGAGCCTGCCACTGCTTTCTTCACAGAGAGATGAGACTGATCTGCCCCCAATACACAACAGGTACATATTTTCACAGATGATTGCTAATGGTCAGTTCTATACGGAGCTACTTTCACTCTCATGGTGAGTTTTTGGCACTTGCTGGAAATCAGGGGATTGACACAGACACTGTACATCAGTCCCATGGGCACCTGCCGAGTAGAGGTGGCACAACTCATTCAACCAACATAATTTTGGGGGTTTTTAAATATTTTAAAAACATATTTGCAGAACTGTATTACAACATTAAGTATTCCTCTACCATAAAACCTGTTTGGGTGGTTTGTATTTGGAAAATGCCCACTGAATGATTCTACTGCTATGAAAACTGCCTTCTTTTACACTGGTTTCTGACACAAAACCTCTAATAAACAGACCTATGGACAAGAGTGAGCTGACTCCAAACCAGTCTGGACAGCAAGCTTGATTAGGCTTTGAAATATAACCCAAAAGGTTTGAATTGACTTTTGCGAGTGGGCATAATAGAATTGTGCTGAACCCAAGCCATAAGGCTGTGTGATTGATTTTCAATTCCTCAAATACCAACAGAATACATGATAGCTCAAGGACTTGAAAGAGACTGCAGTGCCAGAACATGACAACTTGTGCAGTGGGATGGACAAAAGAAGGGACCTAGTCTTTCTTCAAAATAAAAGAATATGCTGTGAAGCTGCACTTATCTGCTAAAAATAAATCATTTGAATGATTTCTTGGATCTGATGATTGAGAGATAAAGTAGAAAAAAGAGCCAGACAAAAGGACAGGCAAACAAGATAAGAGTAAGGAAGAACTAATTAATTATAAATGTCTAAGGACTTAATAAGATTATTTATTTTTCACATGACATGGGAAAAGAGAGCGGTTAGACAACAAAACAGGAGAAATATTCAGTGTCCTGTGCTTAGTTCTGCTGCCAACAAACTGTTCTGATCGATCTACAGGCAGAGAGGAATGGTTATTTTGGGGTTTGAGTAACACAAGGGATTGGCACACTGCCTCTTTAACACTCCTTCCCTCCACCTCACAGAACCTTTTCATTTTGCATGTGTACATTGTGCACCTTGTACCCACGACCACAGTGCATCTTGCACCCTGGTACACCCCAAAATCAGTGTTCAAGGTAGCAGCCAGGGCACATTGGCCAGCCAGACTGAATCACCTCCAAGGCAGAGCAACACGCTTTTCCACCAGTAAGCAGAGGCACACAAAGCAATGTTATACACAATGTGCTCAGCAAAAAAGTTCCAGCTCTGAAAATACTTCCTTGTGCCTAGACTCAGGTGCAATTTCCACCAGCATGACAGCAACACCTCTGCTCTATTATGTTCCTCTAGATCGGAGGAAACAAGACTTCATGCAGACTTCAGCTGTGAATAGCTAAAAATCTCATTTAACTTTTCCAGGAAGGGCTTTATTCACATCCTGGGAGTCCATGTGTTGCACAAGTCAGAGTCCAACTCTTTGGCATAGCCTGTGCTTCAGGGATTTCCCTGGAACACATACTTGCATTAGGCCATTTTTAAAATTAAAAAGAAACACAAACAAACACCCCCAACGCCCCCCCCCCCCCCCC